>JAYGXS010000001.1:75437341-75510174 GCA_036362985.1 Ligula intestinalis | reverse complement strand
TACTACTACTACTACTACTACTACTACTACTACTACTACTACTACTATCAGAAACTGGAAAAGCAGAGGCTTGCACAACCCCGCAGTAGTAATGTAAGGGCATATAACTAAATGTACCCAACGTACATCAGTGAGGCCAGATAGATCAGGCATGCTCACAGCCGTAACAAGTACAAGTACCCGGGAGTGATGAATATATGGGCTTCGCTGATCTGGTAGAGGAACAATTGAGTTCCTGGATATAACCGTTCTGTTCCCGAATGCAGAGGATTATAGAAAGCAGATACAACGTTTTTGTCAGGAAGTGCTCAAAAGGATTTTTCCTACTAAGATGAACGCGTGCAAAATATTGCCACGAATACATAAGAGAAATCAGAACACAACACGAGCGGGCTGAATGGTTAGCGAGCCTTGTCTCATTCAAAACGGGCAACTCCTGCTGTTGGCAGTGGAATATTCGTAAAAAAAACCAACGACCTTCAATGGCCAACATTTCAAGTGACATTTGGACTTTTATTTAACTTAGCAGACACTGGCTTCTGTCGCAAACGCCCTGAATAGAGCGTAATGGGGACAGCGAAGACCTCCTCCCCTGCCAATCATCCTCCAAACAAAACGAGGCGGGGTGGTGCTGCTGCTGCTGCTGTGTTCTATCTACGTGCATATCATACCAGAACGGCTGACCGAGTCTATTATGCGTTCCATTGTTGAGAAATAGTGCGTGATAGTGTCCGAAATGTCAGATGCAGTATAAATCTGCTCTGGTGCGCCTGAGTTCCCCCACCCTCCTCTGACCCGGACGGATAGCAAGTCGAATATCGAGAGACTTAGGTCTATTGACAACGCACGACAACCATAAACGCCAGACAGTGTGTGCGTGCGTGTGGTTGATGGAATGAAGGCTCGAATAATCAGACTAGACTAAGCATATGATTAAAAGCGGACGAAAAGGGCATACATTTGTGAAGTTGGCAGAGAACAATTGAAGTGCGTAGCTGCGAGTTTTATTACTTGACAGGGCGGTATGCGCCGGCTATAACGAACTTGTGCCAAAATTGGCGCACATAACGGATCATATGACAATTATGAACGGTCTTCTACTGGAAAGGGAATAAGGATGCTTCGAGAATGCACTTTCGTGGCTTATTTATGCTAGGACAGACAGACAGACAGCGTAGGAGGGGATGCAATCGCTGGAACGAAAAGTTAACCAGCCTGACGTTTTGAATTCTCGATCTAATCCAATCCACCACCAATGACAGTAGCAGACAAGGATAGTGGAGGCACAATAAGTACAGTATTTGTAGGGTGCACGTACCGTGCAACCACATGTGCGTACTACAATTAGCAGCTCTCGCGATCACCGCTGGGGCGTCGTAATTGATGCGACGATGACTTGGCAGTTCGCGCCTGAGTCGGTAATCGCAGCGACTTCACCATTCGTGTTGGGCGTTGGCGTGATAATCATGCCTCATTCTGGCTCTCTGGAAGTGTTGGTCGCCTACGGTGATCGTGAAAGCTGTTAATTTAAGCACGTATCTGAGCTAACAGGGCCCCATCGGGGATTCAAGACCGACGTTTGGTCGTTTTAGCCCCGGGCAGGTAAACGCACGCTCACCCAATAGGTGCATCACAATAAGCACTCAACAATTACGATTATTCGAGGACCTCATCCCGGATCCGTACTGTGCCAAAATCGCTTCGGTCGAAAAGTTCTTGACCTCATAGTGTGCGCATCTCGCAACTTTGGTCTGGAAACGAACGCTGGGAAAATGAAGCTACAAGTCAGCGGCTCCGCATAAAAGCCGGTGCTTCCACCCAAATTGTGCCAGATCCTAGGCGGTTGAATATCTAGTCTACCTTGGATCATCCGTACTATCGAAAAAACCAGGACTAGATGAGTCACCGCGTACAGCTCGCGCACACGGTAAGCCGACTCAAGAACCGCCTATGATTTATCAACGACGTTCAACAGGGTGCAAAGATCCACATGAGAGGCTACGGCCACAAAGGAGACCTGAGATACCACTTTAAAACACATACTCTACCTACTGTTGACTTGAGAAATATCGACGGCCAGTGCTCCCGGACACAGCTTCGAATGTTGTACTCCACCGTCGATCAGGGACCGAAGTTCTTCGGTGGTTGGATGTGGAACGCCAACCGTACAATGATTACAGGATCTAGGAAATGATTATAGGGTATGGATGACACTGTTTTGTTGACCCTAGAGTCGGCTAAACCAACAGTAAAAAATACGGGTACGTCAATCATCTGAGCTGTGACACGGAGGGGGGGGGGGGGGGGGGGGGGGGGCTAATATTTAGGTCATTAAAGCCAAGGACTGTTCTATGGAAATAGTATCTAGAAAAAAAATAAAGTCGGTTCGATCAAAGATTAGGCAAGAACGGCTACAAAGAAGCCCTAACGCAAAGGCGCGAATGTAGTCGAAGGAAAGGTAAGAAATTCCACAGAAATCAGCAGAGGCAAAAATGACTTGTATCGCCACCTATACAGGACATAGGCACAAGAACGCCCCGTCCACTAAGAAAGGATAGCCTCAGGATAAATTTCGGTAAGGGTAAATATTTTCGTGTCTTGATCCCAACACTAACCCGAAGATAAAACTAAACTCTAACTGTAATCTTAATCCCAGCCCTAAACCGAAACCTCAAATTTAACATGAACCCAAACGTTAACTAGTAACATAACCCCGACCCTAACGCCAACTTGGACCTAATTTACTCGGACTTCGCTGCAAAGTTACATGTATTACCGGTGGTTCCCGATGAGGCGGCCATACAAGTCATTCGTACCGGAGCAAGTGGTAAGTAAATGTTCTTAGAGCAGTAGAGAGAAGACTTAAAAGTGAATATGAAAGCGACGTAGGCCCATATTTTGTGGTCCTTAAGTGTGACTGGGGCCCAATAGACCTGCGTGCGGTACGACTAACCGACAAGAAACCAATTCGAACAGCAATCAAGAAAGACAGCCAGATGGTTGAAATACATAGAGCCATCAATTCGACCTAAACGGACAAAGGATAGACGATGGCTAATACAAGCGAACAGGCTTCTTCTCAAAGGAGAGACGATTTAAAGTCGAAAGGTACAGTACAGAGATGAGCAAGAAGTCAAACAGCTATAAAAAATACTTCTAGGGTAGTCCGGTCAGGGAGCATGAGTCACTTATTTGTGCCAACGCTAGGAAGACAAGTGTTTACCTCATCTAAACCCAGCCATCTTTTGCCTGATTCTCTGCGGCCGTCTAGGATCGATTCAAGAGGGAGAGAGAGAGAGAGTAAGATAATATATGAAATCCCTGAACGACTTCAGTGTTCTGAAAATAAGGTTCACGCGAGCCGGCAAAAAGAGAGAAGGGGAAAACTTAGTTTAGAATTGAATCATAGACCAAAGTAGTTAACCACGTACGAAGCCGAGACATTGAAAACGGCACAAAGCGTCGGAAAATTCTGCTGGCACAATCCGCTAGTTAATTCACAAGGATGATGGTAGCGCAAAAAAGCAAGCAAAAGCAGAGAGAGAGAGAGAGAGGCAGAGAGAAAACGATCTTACTTTTTGAAAGCATCTTTCCATGTGCCGTAGGGCGTGCCGCATATTGATTTCACTGGAACAGGTGATGCAGACGACAGGTTCAGCCTGATCTACCTCCGCCTCATCCACGGCCGCGGACGCCATCTGCGAGGGAGAGAGGAAGGGAACGAGAAGGAATCAGGGCTGAGAAATAGGTAGCATATATACGTGCAGCACATGAGAAGCAGCAAAGACGGCAGCGGCGGTGGTATTGCTGTCTCTATGCGTAAAGCTCTTGACGCGGTGACAGGGTACATTTAATCTAGAGGCTACGGAGTCGTAGACGATGTGTCGGTTCGAAAGCAAACCAAAATGGCCTTTACTTTGACAGCGGACAGAAAAATGAGGAACTCAAAATCTCGTTATATTTGGATGACTGCGGGGTAATATCGGCATATCGGGCGCGTGTGCACATGAGAGACTAGAGAGAAAGTCAGCGACAGCACATAACTTTTTAGGTTCTGCCACTTGCTAGTCCGAGAAGACTGTTCCGCTACCGAAAGATACAGTAAGAACTACTACAAAGGCTGATAAGCTGTTCTTAGCGTAGATACTCGCTGCACCGTCGCCTCAAAGTTGTCGTCTAAATTTATGTTTTTAGAAGTCTCTCGAAAAGACGATTATATCCAATTTATGAAATCGCTTTCTACCGAAAGAATCTCGTTAATGAATTTTCCCTCAAAGGTGAGGCAAAATTCGTGATCGGAAAGTCTATTCTTGTGAATAGAGAAACGCTTCACAAAATGTTTGAATCCACCCCTAAAGTCAAAAGTAGAAAGACACAAAATGAGGGAGCTGAAGACAGAAATGAAGGAAAAAAGGGCTTCGAATAAGGAAGAGGGAAATAATAGCGACGCATTAGCCTTTCCTGTGGCAGACCCCATATAGCATATCCGAGATCAGGAAGTATTCTCCTCGTGGATATCAATTCGTTAGAATAAACAGGAAAAAACTTGAGATGACAGCGGAAAAATTATTCTACCAGAATGTTTTACGGAAGGACAAAGTTAGAATTGCCTGGATTTTGTGTTCACCCGAGATGAAGAGAGTTTGATGGATCTAAAAGATTCCCTGCCAATGGGTGCTATCGATCACATCATACCGCTCTTTGAGTATCACATGTTCTCACAGCCTGACTTACTTAAACAATTGGAAACGAAAATCTGAAAGGGAGATCTCCCCAGCATGCGAATGCAAATCTCGGCAGTGCCATAGACAACCACATTACGGGGAAGCGTTAACGAATACTGGATTATGTCCAGTTTATTGGTTACAATAATTATTAATCTGAAAGAGAACAAGCAACCGTCTGCCGTGGATAAATTGTAAACTTCAGATCTCCCTTAAAAAAGAAGTGTTTTCGACTAACAGGGAGTTTAAAAAACTTGCACGAATGGAAACGACATCGGGGTGGCTGTAAGCGGGAGGCACATAGACCCCGAGGGAAGTATGAGCTCAGTATACCACAGAACCCCTTGGAGCGTCCCAAGATATCATACGGTTACATATGCAATAACCAAAGAAATCATGATCCGATTCAAGCGCTGCAGTCACAAAACGGAATACTGGAGACGGATAACCAAATGAAAGTTTAGAGTACGCTCTAGCTTCTTTTAGTCGGTATTCGCTCATGAAACAAAGTCCCCTCCTCTCCCAGCACCCAGACGAACAACAACAATAGGACACGCTGGTACTAGAAGATGCCTTCGACTTCTCGCCTACATCGACAAGGACAGGATTACTCCACCTGAAACCTGCCAAGCCACCTGGTCCAGAAAGTATTCATGAACGTGCTCTTCGAGAATTAGCCGACGTACTGTGTGAACCGGTGTCGATATTTCGAAAGCCAATGGAAGAAGGCGAACTTCCACAGTAATGGAAAACTCTCCTTATTTCCCCGAGCTACAAAGAAAGGTTTAGACTGGAATTGGAAAATGGCCGTCCAATTAATTTGACCTGCATTTTGTGCAAGGCCATGGAACGACCTTTTAAGAGACATTCAATAACGTACCCGGAGCAGAGGAACATTTTATGTGCTGCCCAGCATGGCTTCGTCGTGGACACACAGGCCTTACGAGTGGTAATTACTGGCAGGAAAAATGGACAAAAGCTACAGACCAGAGGCATCTAGTTAATGCTACGTCGGCTTAGTGATCAGAATGGAAACAGCGAAAGTGACATTTCCTTTGAAGTAGCAAATGCATGTTTTTTTCTTCAAAACAGTAAAACAAAACAACGCGTTCGCAGGCCTCAAAACTCATGTTTAGATTAGCAAAACTCTCGTAAAAGCTTGAATCTGAAAGCATTTTCGATACGAAACTTGACAGCAACGCTGTAAGGACAGAGTGGCGTAATATGGACAGGTTCGAATTGTACTTTCGTGATTTGGTGAATGGGACAGTCAGTCTGGTAGACTGTGGAGAGGCCTGATGGATAGGTACAGAGGTTCATGTAAGTATGTGGATTGTTTTGACCGCATTTTTATGCCCAGAACCATGATCAACCTGCTGATGGCGTGCTACAATGGCGGTTTTAGATAACCTTTATCGGAGGCGTAAAGTATTTCCTTAAACAGGATTACTGAGTCAGCGCAAGCGGATGCAGAATTCCGCTATGCGAAACGACCATGGTGTAGTGGCAAGAGGACTCGAATTCAGCGAGCTACCAACCAAATCAGATATCTTAATTCGAAGTTGGAGAGAAGGACGGGGATAAGGGAAGGAACTACCGGGTGTGAGGCCACACTAGATACCATTGGCTGGTTTAGCTAGCTCGCCAGTACGGGATGGTTTTCAGGGCATGGCCGCTACGCCGAATACTGTTTTATGGAGCCAGAGGTGACAGCTAGATGCCAGGGCGGAGTGAATTAGAAATACCTTTTCGGCTAATCGGTGTTTAACGGGGAACAACAGTGTACCGCCTACGCTTCCTTGTTAAAAGCGTGGGCGTGCCTGATTTACCCGGCGTTAATGGTGTTGCGTCCGTTGTCTCCACACGGGAAAAGTCGGTAAAAGTATATTCTGACGGTATGGTCATCCAAACGCCGCAATAAATCGAGTGTGACGGTGACCCTTCAGCATGGCCTCACACCCAAGACACCATGCATTATAGTTCAACCACCGTGAGCGACAAAGTCCTCCATGAGCCCTACGGAGCACAGATAGCAGCGCACGCGAATCAGTTTAGTGAGGCGGATTTGCGCATCATCTATCGCATAGTCCCTCGCATCACCCACTCAGCAGGTCCAATGGCAAGACAGTACCAAAGCGACCTGCAATGGGTTCGGAGGCAGTGGATAGCAAAAATGAACACTTTGTCTACGCGCGCCACACACAAACCGGCTCACCAAAAGATGTATCAGAAATGCATGGGGGCAGTTCGGATCTCACGTGAGTGAATGCCACAAACTTCATAGGAAGAAGGACTCATTGAATCTGACACTCAGTCATGATAAGGATCAAGTAATCCTATGAGATGGCAACCACTGAAATCCAGACGACTAACGCGTCATGATAGATTTCAGCGCACCAGATTAACTAGTGAGAAACGTGCTGGTATGTCGTGAGGATGGATTCCCCAGTGCCGGCCTCACCAATCAACTGTGCGAGACAGTCAGCCCTCTGACGTGGGAATCAACAACCACGAAATCAAAAAAGCTGCTGCTACCGCAAACGACCATAGAGAAGGGTTAGAAGAGGCAAAAATACTTGTTATACTGAAATTAGAGAATACGGGGTGAAATATATATTTTCACCCCATTTTAACGACCAGGCAAAACAACTGCAGCTCTCAGCTCCTGTCCATCAAAAAAGCCCACTGAAATAATGCACTTTCACCAGCAAGTTCCCTAACCAACGAGAGGAAATAAGCGCTGCAGAGGAGTCCGTTCAGGAGAATAGCTGCAAAAATCGCTACTATCTCTCACATCGTCATCGATCGCCGTAAGTGTAAACGGTTCGTGCGCACGCGCACTGCAAATGTGAGACGAGGGCCAAATAGGCACGTGAGACTACGCGTTAAAACCGGCATCCCGATTGGTGGATTTAAACGCGTCGGCACGACAACGAGTCTCACAGCGGCGCGCGTTAGCAGAAGTCCACGCGTGGCGGCGGCGGCGGCGAAACGACGCTAGCGAGTTGTCGTTGCAGAACCTAACGCACAAAAAACGCAGAAGATGAAGGGTTAACGGCAGGGGGCAGTTATGTGAGGAGGAGAATCGACCAACTGTTGTGGGACGATCACATTATAACCGCGTCGGCGCGCTGCCTCCCATGAGAGCAGTTTGGGCCTATAGTTTTGGCGCGAGGCCAAAGGGACATGCGCAAGAGCAGATACGGAGGAAGACTAAACAAGATGAAAGGTTCGAATCGGAGTAGGGCACACGGGTTTGTGAGCCGAAAGGAATGACTTATAACAAAAAATAAGTGGGGGCGGAGTTCACAGGAGAGTAACAGGTTGAAGGACAACAGACAGCCTGACAAATTTTCGATCGCTTATTGGCTAAAACTAGTCGTCACAATCGTTCAGTGTCGGGATCTCAAATGCGTCAAAAAGAACATTGCCGGCCCATACTGCAAAAGTAGTAGCAGAAAACTCGAGTCAAAGATAATGGGTGTCTAAAAGAAACAAAGAAACGCTGTAAGATGTGTTCATGAGCTGTGCTCGTCGTAGTTGAGCCATACATCTGCATACAAAAAGTGGAAAAAATAAATAGGCAGTTGCAACGCCTACGTAATCATAGCATTTGAGCTAACCCGTATTTAGCCAACCTTGAAATAAAAATGTCCAAGTAGAGGCCAGGAAGTTGAGTTTCAAATATCTCATATCAATTTTGTACGATAACTTTCGCAAGTGGAAGATGCTCGATGAGGATGGTTTCTAGCCGACGCTTAAAACACTGTGGATTGAAGAGTACAATAGAGACCTGAAGTCGCATATGCAGATTATAGTTTGGGAACCCAAAAATGAGGCAAACGCTGCAACATTTAATTTACAATACGGTGAAGCTGAGGCAGTAAGGAATGAAGATAAAAAAGTGAAAAGGTTTGTGATAGGATGATTGCGATGATTTCCTACGAGAACCGACATCGGAAGGTCGTTTTCGCAGTCGGGTCTAAGAAAACGTTTGTGAATAACGAAGGCGACGTACTCGGTATCAGATTCTAAACAAACATGTTCAGAAAAGTGAAGCATAGTTTTACCGGAAGAAACTTGTACAAGGCGAAGATCAATAGATTAGTAGAACTTAATGACGACATTAATGCTCTCATTAATATGCAAAGACCGTCTGCAGCTGAATGAGAGGTCACGAAATTTATGAGGGCATTAAATTTTGCTGATCTAGTGATCTTCGCCTTGTACAAACATGTTCAGGTTGACGCCTTAAAATTATTGAAATTAACCGTTAGTAGAATGCCTTGTCTAATTTTTGAGGGAGTAAATGTGCGAACTTGGAGGAAAATTTCGGAAAAAAGCTTTTTTAGGCTTGGTAGGTAAGGTTATATGGACATTTAAGCCGATATTGATCAGCTGCTTCAGAATAGTCCCGTACTATTCACAAGCTTCCAGCTGGTAGTCAGTAGTATACAGATAGGTGTACTGTGGTCGGTTAGTCAAGTACACAGGAGGCTCCCGGAAGACACAGTAAGTAACTGTCGAGAAGTGTTAATGACGCAGACAAGGTACCATAGTCAGGCAAAAGGTGTGTACATTTATTATTTTCGCGCCAAAAATGGGAGGAAGTTGGCGTTGTTACCAAGGTGACCAACCAAAAAGGGGTTATGAACACGAAAAAAGCCTTCAAGTCTGGCCTACACTTGGCTAATAAGGCTCCGCTGAAACATGGGCAACAGAAGTAACGACAAGACCTCCTCATCGGAAGACGGACGAAGCTTCAATGATATCGTTTCTGGCTAAGAAGAGGCCATCTTAATGGCTCGAACAGAAACCGAATAGGTCTCGGCGATGCCCCGCTCCGCGGCACATCATGTGTGGCAATTAACGGCAGCGGGTTTGACTAAGTAGATGTACCCTCTTCTTTAAGAATGGAAACCGAATTCCGGTGGGATTTTGATGGACTGTGTGGTGCAAGGCCATAAACGAATAGCATGTACAGTTTTTTTATGGTAGACTGCAACTGTGGCGGACGGCCAGCGATGCTGTCCGGCCTCCTAGTGCAATGTTCACTGTCCCAACGTCATGCTAACCGACAGGCGCTCTGCCAAAGCTCGACGGTCCCCCAGGTTTGACCCAGAAGCTGCTTCAGTTTCCCTTTTCTTCATAATCATGACGACCAAGAAGACAACCCCGCTGACTGACAGGCATTCCACCGAAGCACAACGACCCTCCCCCCAGTTGACCTCAGCTTATTTACGGTCACGCCTGCGCCCAACACAATCTTACGCGCACCGGCCAGCCTGCCTTGTCACCCATGGTCCCTTGTGTTCACATCCCCCCAGACTGCCCCTTTAACCTAACCAATCACATACCACTTGAACTTGTCCCACAATCCTGTAAAAGTCATTTCATCTCTTACAGGCAATACGAAGTCATTCGAATTCTCAGGTACGAGTAGACGAAGTCAATATCAGCCCTGGCTTCGCCATTGGCCACTGTTGCCCGAGACAGCAACACGGGAACCACAGCAGACGCGTCTACGAACCGCGTTCCCATCCGCCCTTCCGACGGCCAAGGTCTGCTACACTGATCTCCCTACGTTGGATCAACTCTCCCCTCCGCCCAATCCGTGTTTTTGATAACGGAACAGCCCCTCCCGGCCACGCTGCTCCGACTCTTCCTCGCCACCAGAATCGAGGCCAACCCTGGACCTCTCTGATACTGCTCGTTCTGCCGAGTCCACCTGGGCAGCCGCGACTGGTCTGTACGTTGCGGCTCCTGCAATGGTTGGTGCCATCTCCGCTGCAGTGGCCTCGCCACGGCTGCCGATTGGTCGCGTGTCCCAGCTGTCCCGTGCCCCCACCGATCTCCATTCCTCCAGCCCGTCCTGTCCTGAACCCAAATCCTCTGGTCTCCGACCTTGCCTCCCCACCTAGTCTCAAGATCTTACAATTCAACGCCAACGGCCTCCTTGAGAAGCTCGACCAGCTCCTGGCCTTCATGCGCTCGCACAGCATAGCTGTGGCGGCTATCCAAGAGACAAAGTGGTCTAACTCCACTAAGGTCCCTTCCTGTGCCGATTACACGATTGTCCGTCGCGACCGCGGCCGCAACAAAGGCGAAGGTTTGGCCTTCCTAGTGGACAAATCCATTGCCCATCACCAGCTACTCCTGCTTGGAGACGATCCCACGGAAGGACTGGCGATTTCCCTTGACATTGGCCCGGCGCCGCTACCCGTCGTGAACGTGCACATCCCTCCAACTTCCAGTTGTCCTCCCGGTTTCGCCGCCTCTATCGCTCCCTACTTAACTTCTGGAGACAGGCTGGTGCTAGGTGACTTGAACGCCCACCATGACCTCTGGTGCTCAAACTTGGCAGCCGACTCCCGAGGAGAAGCTCTGGCTGATGAAATAGAACACGCCCCTTTTGCCGTTCTCAACAAGAACAGCCAAACGCGGCTCCCGACCAACGGCGCCTCCAGCTCGCCCGATGTTTCCCTCGCCAGTCTCAGCCTGGTAGCCTCCACCATGTGGAACACGGAAATCAGCCCGGGTAGCGACTACCTCCCCATTGTGATCGAATTGGCCACCGCCGCCGAGCGTATCAAGGCCCCAAACCGGCACTTCATTAATTTCAAGAAAACCAATTGGGCAGCGTTCACGACCGAATGCGAAGCCGAGATCGATGGCCTACCGCCTTCCACCTGTGTCCACACAGCGGAGCGAGCCCTTCGTCGACTACTCCTGGCAGCAGCAAGTCACCACATCCCTAACGGCCGCATTCCCCTTCTCCGTCCTAACTATCAACCCGAAGCCTACCGCCTGGAACGAGAGACGAAATACGAGCGCGTGATGCCAGTGACCCGCGCGTTGGCGAAGTGAACGGCTTAATCACTAAGACTATCAACGATGGCAAACGCCAACGCTGGCATGAACTAGTTTCAGATTGTAATTTCAGCGGCAACTCAGCTGCCACTTAGAAGCTTTTACGCAACCTGACCAAACCCCGGGCTGATACATCTTACCAGTCTATTAGCTTCGGGGACGGCAAGTTCATTTCCAACAACGGTAAGATCGCCGCGAAGATGAGCAAGCTGTTCTCGCCCCGCTCGGCGCCCAGTTCCAAAAGCCAGCGCCCCCTTCTTCGTCTCCTCCATAAAGCCCCGCCCCCAGACATTTCCTTTTCGGCTGATGCCATCCTCACCGCCGTCAAGAAAACGAGAGCTTCGAAAGCCTTAGGACCAGATGGTCTGGCGCCTATCCATGTGCGCCACATCGGCCCGAAGGTGGCTGCCTACCTTGCCGCCCTCTTCAACCTTTCACTGGGAACTTCAATCATCCCCGATTGCTGGCGCCAGTCGATCATTATCCCCCCTGGTCAAAGCGGGCAAGGACCCTCGCCTAGCGACCTCTTATCGCCCAATTGCCCTCCTCAGTCCATTGGTGAAGATCCTGGAACGGCTCGTCCACCCAATTTTGACGTCTGTAGCGGAACTATCTTGCCACCAACATGGTTTCCGATCGGGTCGTGGGACTACAACGGCGCTTTTCGAGCTCAGCGATGCTATCCTCGAGGGCTTCAACCAACAGAAGCCCGCTTCGCGGACCGTGGCAGTCTCAATTGACCTGTCACGAGCCTTTGACTGCGTCCGCCACGATAAGCTCCTGCAGGACTTGGTCTCGTTGAACGTCCCGACTGGCCTGGTCCGATGGTTAGCGGCTTACATCCGTGGCCATCACGATCGTGTCCTTTTCTGGGGCGCTCTCTCTAAGCCCCGTAAGCAGACCTGCAGCGTCTCTCAAGGCTCTGTGCTCAGCCCGACGCTCTTTAACATCTACATGCGAGAACTACCACTCCCCCGGACACCTGTGCAAGTGGTATCCTACGCGGACGATGTTACGTTCTTTTGCCGGCACCATGACATCGATCAGGCTGCACAGCTCCTCACGGAGTTCATGCCTGTTGTCGAAAACTTCCTCACCCAGCGCGGAATGACGATCTCGGCAGCCAAGTCGTCCGTAACTGTTTTCAAGCTTGATCCGAAGGAGTTTAATCGTCACCCGGTCATCACCGTCAACGAGGCGTCCTTACCGCTCGTCCGCAAGCCCAAACTCCTTGGCATGCGTTTTGATCCGCTTTTCACTTTCGCAGACCATGCCAGGGAGACCGCAAGCAAAGTAAGCCGCTGCACCAAGGTCCTCAAGGCTCTAATAGGCAAATCCTGGGGCTGCGCGAAAGAGACTTTGTCGACTGCTTTTTAGGCGCTGGCCAAGCCGCACCAATCTGGTCTCCTACGATGAGCTCTTCTAGCCTCCGCCGCCTCCAGTCAGCACGATCACGGGTTGCTATAAAATGTCGACTATAGATAATCTTCATGCGGAGGCTTCTGTTTTACCGGTCGCCCATTACAGCACTCTCCTTAGCCAGCAGTTCTGGTGGAGTTATTCGCAACACGGCCATCCCAATCATCACAGTTGCACCGTTCCCGAGCCCTGCCGCAACGTCCGGCCGTCTATTCGAGCACTCCACAAGGAAGCTGTTGTCTCGTCTCTCGCGGATCTACCTGTTGATAGCTCTGCTACCAAGACAGGCTTCCAGCGTCTTCACCAGAGATTCGTTGTCGAGGAGAAACGAGGTTACCGTCGCCCGGTCCTTTTGGGTGGCTATCCACCTCCGATTGCGGCCTCGGAACGACATCTCCCGAGGGTCACTCGCTGTACCCTGGCACAGCTACGCAGTGGCTACTGCATGCTCCTTCGCCAATACCAACACCGGCTCGACCCATCCATACCTGACTGCTGTTCTGACTGCGGCGTCTCGCCGCATGACCGCCGTCATCTGTTCGCCTGCAGTTCTCGGCCAGGCACCCACCTCACTCCCGCGGATCTGTGACTCAAGCCGGTTGAGGTCACGGCTTTTCTCCGTCGCCCAACTACTCCCAGTTTGGATTCCGGCGGGGATTCCTGATCCAACTATGGGCTACGACACACACACATACACACAGTAACTTGTGATTACGTACACAATAAAGCCCACGTTCTGGCGACTCTTGCCTTTTACCAACAACCTGGGAATCGACCTCATGATTATAGTGAACTAAGTAGAACTACTACTTAGACGCCACACAACGAAGCCCAATGTAAAGGAGAAGCACTAAGTTCCAGGGGGAGGGGGGAGGAGGTGACGTTATTGTCGGGTGGCATGAGATAGCTTTGCAAAATCGCGGAATTATGTTTGCAAAGAAGTACAAATACTTCACTCGAATAATAGTTCTCGACACTATCTGCCTAGGGCGCAACAAATTACTCCCATATGTGTTTATACAGACAGAATACTCTCGGTTGCATTGCTTTCAAACGCCCTTCTGCTACCGATCTATAGGTAGTTTTATGAGCTGAAATACAGTGGATTGCCTGTCTAATGAAGTCTAAGGCGTTTTACAAGGATATTCCTGTCCCACAAAAGCAGCTCACGTTGCGTCCCCCAAAGTCTCACAGCAATAAAGTAATGATCGTTCTTAAAAATAGAGCATATTGCTATTTATCAAGAAATATTAAGTTGTTTAGAAATACCAGCTTTCTTTATAAAAGCGGAAAATTCCGAAAAAGTGAAAATCGGACATACAAGGTAAAGCTAAATTTTAAATGGAAAAGCGTGTGACCGGCTTTTTGACTTCCCTGAGAATTAGGAATAAATATTCCACTGAAAGTGAAAGAACTCACTTTTCTGTGTATACTGGAGAAGTTTTCAGTATACATCTATACTTTTAGGCCTCGTTTTGAGAATACATAGGCACAACGGAGTGGCAGAATAGTACGATTTTGTGAAAACTGAGAATCTTCTACCCATTTCGTTTAGAGTGACCTTATTTGTTTATAATGAACTATGTATTAAAAGTGTCCGGACATCGTTTGCTTACGGCTTGACAGAGGAAGGTGACGGCATATCTCGGGTGATCATATATATGCTTGTTTACCATTCTTATTTTCGGGGTGGTGGAACAAACTGCAGCTTAATAAGCCTATTACTTAATTTTATAGCACAAAAAGTAGCCACTGTGCAAAAATATTTTTTTAAAAATGAATCCGCTCTTCATTTCTCGAAAAAATGCCATTGTTTATACTTGCATTTACTTGCTTTTCATGAATGCATTAAAAAGATTCTGTTCTCTGAAAAAAACATACTTAAAACGTTTTTGGTTCTTATTTATATTTTTTATAGTACAATATGCACAAGCAAGAGTTTTTGGTCCACGGCGTTTAATAGAGTAGGAAATTCCTTGGATATTGACCAGCCTTGAATTTTGCCAAATCCTGTGCCTATTTCCTTCTAATAGACTGATCTAAAATAAAAGTCTTTCTACCAAACAGCAATTTGCGCCTCAGGTCAATACAATGAATAAAATAAAGAAACTAAAATGTGTGTCGAAGCACCCATTACAATTTTATATTCACATTTTATCAGTTAGACAAGCTCGTGTACTCTATCCGCCCAATAAATGCAATTTTCGAGAAAAAAATCAAGTTGCAAAAATTCCCATCAGCGAATTCAGAACGGTAGCCAGTAAATCTTCCTCTAAGGACCAGAATCAGGCAAAATGGCTTTTCCGTCCACTCAGTCATTAACGAGGACGGCCTCTCTTTGGTGAAATTTTAAGTGACGAGCAAACTGTGCCACTCGTTGGAAGTTTTATATGCGGAATACCGATAGTGGCAGGCATCGAAAACTCGAAAAAGCCGCTTAAGTTATTTCATGAAACAACTAAACCACTGGGCCAATTAGTAACAGTGAAAAAGCAGCCCACGTTTATGTCGTCACTTTTGCCACATTTTTTCTATCAGAATCCAAGATTTGTACGTGGCGAGAAACCTATGAAACCAGCGCACCACTCGGCTTATCCTGAACATGTGAGTATCCAGTCATTGTTTCAAAATGTCGACGCGAACATTTTGTTGTCAAAATACAGTGCAGTTGCTACTATTGCAGTTCCTTAATTGGTATGCGAACAGATGCTTCGAGCAGCGGGGTAACAGCGTGACATTCTATTGGGCGAAAAAAAACAGGAGGCCCCGAAACTACCGTTTTACGATGGGACAACAGCTTCTCCTGGTCACAGCGTTTTAAATGTCAGGGTGATCTAAGGCACAAGGGTGGAACCCAAAGGGAAAAGGAACAAATGGAAACGAAACAGGATACAGCGCCCCTAGCTAATTACTAATCATCTGACAACGCGGCTTGATATGGTTTTCCGCCTTCAAATATTCATTTACTGGAAAAGCACTAAAGGATTCGCTCATCACAAAACGTCCACGCAGAAATCTGCCATTCCTAATCCGTGAATGTCGGAGAGGAAAAACTAAAAGGCGGAAGAGGTAGTCGTTGCTTCAAAAAATATATAAAATAAGTGAGGACATAGGGTCACTTCAGAGGATTGAAGTTCTCGACATTGATCACCACATCACAGTCTGCTTCCTCATTGGGCTTCTTGTCTTTGTCAGTAATACTTTCGGATTATTCGTGGACCGGAGGCGTCGGTTCCAGACCATAACTCCAAGATACCACACAATGCCCACATAGCGTTCTGTACGTAGGTAAGGTAAATCTACATTACTCAATATTACTCGACCGTCATATCGGACGAAGTCCACTGTACGTACCCGAGCAAACTGGTACAGAGACTGTGAATTGCGCTGCATTTACCACACTCTCTTCCCGTCCCCTACCTAGGCTCGGTGGCTTGACCAAGTCAAGAAGACCGAAGGCGGGAAAAGGCGTATGGGACTGGTGCGACTTCAGTCGCTTCCCTAGGCGTGCTTCCACATCCAGGCATAGAGGCCACATCAAGGAGGTATTGCAGCAGTCGGCCAGCCGGTCACTCCACACAATCCCACTCTGGGCTTATTGCGCAGTCCGATTTAACCAGTGCGGTCGACACAAAAGGAGCACGCTCCTGGGCCCAGCCGCAGCGTTCGGCCATCTATTAGAGCTCTCTACAAGAAAGCAGTCGGGTCGTATCTTTCGGATCTACCCGTTGATGGCTCTGCCATCATGACAGGCTTCTAGCGACTTCACAAGAGAGCCGTTGTCGAAGCAAGACTAATCTACCACCCTACGGTCCTTTCGGGCGGCTATCCACCTCCCACTGCGGCCTCGCAACAAAAACTTTCGACGGTCACTCGCTGTACTTTGGCTCAACTACGCAGTGGCTACTCAATGCTGCTTCACCAGTACAAACATCGGCTCGACTCGTCCACATCCGACAGTTGTCCCGATTGCGGCGGCTCTCCGCATGACTGTCAACATCCTTCTGCCTGCAGTTTCCGGCCGGGCACCCAACTCACTCCCGTGAACATTGGCTCAAGCCGGCCGAGGTCACGGCTTTTCGCCGTCTTCCAACTACAACCAGTCTGGACTCCGGCGGGACTGTTGAACCAACAAGGGCTGCGACACACACACAGTAGGCTAGAAGAGATACATGCACAGAAGGCGATGCAAATAACGACACCTTGCGACAGAGATCTGAACTGCCCGTAGGTTACTTGCTGACTACTATAATCCTTAGTTATGCGATTTGAGGCATACAGCGTCTTTCTTTGAAGACACTTTCGTTTCAAGGATATTTAAAAGTAGGACACTTTAAGCGGGGACCGATGATTGTTCATGTTCAATTAATTTCCCATGCTGCTGAGTATCACAAACTAAAACCACACAGTTGCGCGCCTTCTCAAGTGTGAAAAAACACAAAGGTCAGCGGGGAAAGTAATTGCCTTCTTGAACCAAAAAACTGACTTTGCATGTGATATAAACAGATGACATCAGCTATGAAACATCACGTTATTTTTGTTCTCGCACGAAACGAGGAGCGGATCCAGCTCTGAAAATCTGGCTTGCAAATTATTTTATAGCGTAAAACGTAATAACCAGGTTGGTTGACAATCGTTGGATTTAACCCAGCGGGAACTACAAAAAGTAGGCAAAGATAAAAGGAGTACCGACAATCTGCTGCATAAATTCTGGTGGATGAATCGTTAGCAATACGGGGACGAGGAAGAAGGTAGGTCGAGCACCAGATCAATTGATTTATTGTTCTGAGCTTTCGAACACTTACAGGTGTCCATCTTCAGAGATGAGGAAGCAACCAAAAATGAGGATAATTATAGTGGCCAAAGGCCAATCAAATGCCAGAAATCGTCATCGATGACAGCGCGAAACCACTCAAGTCTGAACATCTGCTTGAAATTTTACAACATTGCCTCAAAACGTACTTCACATTTGGCGGACAAATGTATGAGCAGATTAAAGGAACTCCCATGGGCTCCCCCCTGTCAGGCCTGATTGCTGAAGTGGTACTCCAACGGATAGAACACTTGGTCTTCACCAAGTATCAACCAAAGTTTTGGGCTCGTTATGTCGATGACACCTTCGCCATTGTTAAAACATCTGACATCGAGCACCTCAAAGAGCTATTGAACTCGGTTGATCCAAATATCCAGTTCACAATGGAGGTGGAAACAAATGAAGAACTGCCCTTCCTGGTACGCCGGTGTTCGACTGGACTACTGCAAACTACAGTATTCAGAAAGGCCACCAGCACGAATCAGGTACTCAATTTTAACAGTAACCACCCCATGTGTCACAAACGCAGCTGCGTCCGTACTCTTTTCCAAAGAGTTCAAACACACTGCAGCACACCAGCCGCCCAAAGAGCTGAACAACAACATCTTCAGGAACTCTTCCGAGCTAATGGCTACCCAAACTCGTTTGTCAAACAAAGCAGACGCCGAGTGAACAAACGACGACTAGAACGAACGCAGCCCGAAGTCTGGAGGGCCATTCCCTACATAAAAGGTGTCTCCGAAACAGTCTCACGACTGTTACAACCTGCTGGCGTGGGCATAGCCCATCGACCTCAAGCGACAATACGCCGCCAGGTGATGCAACCTAAAGACCGACTGCCTCTTAAAGAAACCTCTGCAATCGTCAACAAGATACTTTGCAATGAGGGAGACTGCAATTATGTTGGGGAAACAGGCCGCAAACTGCAAACCCGCCTACAAGAGCACAAACGAGCGGCCCAGAAGCTGGACACAAACTCACAACTGGCGGCACACATCGCAGAAACTGGCCATAACTTTGATCTCCAAGGGGCGACCATCGTAGGCCGAGGAACCTCAAAAGCCGAAAGGCTGACACTCGAGGCATGGTACTCAGATGCCAACTCAGTCAACAGGCATCTGGACCTGCCAGCGGCCTACAAAGTATTGCGCCACTTCGTTAGAAAGAGCCGGGACGAAGCCAAATCAAAGGTAAGAATGGCAAGCGAACAGGAAATCACAACGAACCGGCTGGAAGAGGAGGCAGCGTTACCAGGGCCCTCGACCGGGTGACAAGGCGGCATACTAATTGCTGTTCACGACCCCCAGCCCCGCGGACAGCTAATTCGCCTACACCAACATAATTGCCCCTCCGACCCCTCCGATCCCAGTGACAGCTAATTGACCTCCTCCCCCACCCCCCCATTTTTTTGCTGTTTCTAATCCCTTGATAACCAGACGATTTCTGGCATTTGATTGGCCTTTGGCCACTATAATTATCCTCATTTTTGGTTGCTTTCTCATCGCTGAAGATGGACACCTGTAAGTGTTCGAAAGCTCAGAACAATAAATCAATTTATCTGGTGCTCGACCTATCTTCTTCCTCATCCATGCAAGTACCTGGATCGCGAACCTTCGCATTCATTCAAAACGGGGACCTTTTATTTGTCAAATAATAAAAAAGGGTCAAATAAGGAAGGCTAGCAGCTATATTCTCGGGCATATGGTAGACACAGACCACCGCGCAGATGCTAGAGGCCTTCTGGGCGATTAACAAGGTCCCCGAAAGTGCTACAAAGCCACCTTAACAGCGTCTATTTGCTACTATAGAGGTAGCTGAAATTCGGTTTCGCGAACCGGTACACAGGCCATGCCATGCCGTTGCCATGGCCCAAAGCCACCATGCCATCAGCCAACCACCTGCATATAATTACCCTTCCTAGTTGCCACGCCCTCCCTCTCGACCCTGTTCCGAAGACCCTCACTGCAGTTTTTTTTCCTCCCTGCCCCACCCTAACAACAGCCTGTTGCTTGTTTATTTGCTCACAACTTTTACTGACTAGCCTAACAATACAAGTGCACGGATCTGACGATAATTTATCAAAAGTACACATACGCTCGCCTAATTCTGTTCTAAACGGTAAAAAGTATGATTCCAAAGCAGTTTAGATCATTTAAAGAGAGAGTGCCCTCTGGGGCTAAGGAATGAGGAATTTGGTCTTCATCAGGAAGACGCCATTGCGAAGTAGTTTTCACATTGTAAAAAAATATTCTGACGACCAACCTTCATTCTGGAAGGACACTTACATCTACGAGGAAGTGTGATTTTCAGACAACTCCCCTATTCATCACACGTGATGCAATACTGTTTGTTTTGCTAACTGGTCAGGTGATACACAGTGTACAATTACCATGTTTCTACATACCTGTCAAAGTTACCACCCCCCCATCCCCACGCTCATCGTAAGTGATTGCATGTAGTGCAACAATGGCCCGTAGTCGAGGCGCTATTTCTCAAAATGTAAATGAACAGTGTGGGTGCTTGGGCAGTTTGGCTCGCCGGCACTGGTAATGGGAACAGTGATCGTCCGTGCACTCTTCATGTGGCTAGCTACGTTGCCTAAGCAGAGTCTCAGCACAGGCTACAGATGGGGGGGGACGTCTTTGTGCTCGTTAATAGACTGAGGAAGGGCACACCATGACTGTAGAACTTCACGGCTCACGCGATTGTTATCTCTGTCTCAGATGATGCATTTGAGTGTAAATCGGAAACAACAGACGAATAAACCTCTTGTGCAAGCGATTGTGTCTTTTCTCTCGTCACCGCTTTCAGGAAGTCGCCTTTTCGCTGCCAGCAGCAAGTCGGTCCTCGACTATGACGGTACTGAACGACACCGAATAAGCATCTTAATTGTTTGGCATAACACTCTAGTTTACAATTCAAAAGCGGAATTACTCTGAAAACGAATAATACTAATGTAATTGCCCTCGAAAAACAGCCGGCCCCTTAGTCTACGACTTCCCAAATTGTTAGTCCTACCAACTGCCCAAACCTGAATTCCACTCCACACTTACTCAGAGAACGTGGTCCAGGACAAGACCAAACTTTCTCATGCAAGAAAAACTTACGTTTGGGATTAAAAATCACACCGAGGAATCTATCTTAAACGATTTTACCAGTTCTATGTCGAATGTTGCATTAAAAGCAAAAGGACAAACAATCAAGTGCCATTATTTTGTAACTTTTAGTATTTCTCCTCATTATTTTCGCTAGATGCAAAGTTAAAAGCAACACTGAGGAAGTGGCTTGTAACATATCTATTTTCGGGAATACCAGTTTCCGGAAAAACGGGTCAATTTTCAGTTGTTAAATGGTCTATCAATAAAATAATACCCTTTTTCGAAAAAAGGAATCATTGAAATATTATTTTCCCGGAAGAAATGTGAACAGGGCAAAGATCACGAGATAAGCGGAATTTATTGACGTCACATGATTCCGCGACCCCTTATTCAACTGCAAACGGTCATTGCCTCCTAATAAGATAAATTAACTGTCCAATTTAGTGTCGACATAGAGGGCTGATAATTGATAAGTATGGTAGAAGCTATTAGTTTTAGATGTGGGCGCATGATGAGATGGTAGAGGAGGGGGAATTAGTTGTTACAGCATGGCAGTTCATGTTAATGAAAGCATACGAGACATGGGTAAAGGGGAGGGGAGGGAGGGCGGCAGAGGACGGAGTAGCAGTCAGTCCTAAGGGGAGCGAGGAGGCGTGAGAGGGAATGAGCTTATCGATCGTTACCACGGCAATGACAGGTTGACCACATGATCCAACTGCATAGGGAGTTCTGATTTTCTATTCCGTATTGCAGCAGCCTCCGCAAACCGTAAGAGACACCGGGATGTCGCCCGAAGCACGACCGTAAATGCAGTCTTTTGGTCGACAGTATGGCCAGTGCCCAATAAGTGCTTCGTGATCGAACCCTTAGATATTTTGTTTTCCGCCCTGAGCAACAACTTCGGCATATGTTCAGATGACCACGCTGCCAACTGCCTTTGCGTGCGCCCGATGGATTTGCATCCGCAAGTACATGTAAACTAGTAAACGCAGTTTGATGTGGTGTGCATAGACAGAATGTCTGTAGTTGGTCTAGATGAAAGAGCCGTTTTTGGGCTTATGAACAACGACTTAGAGGCGGGGTAAGATCTTTCCATCGTGCATCGAAGCCTTCGCTTTATCACGCTGGATACATCATCACCCTTGAAAGGAAGGAAGATTCTCACTGGCTCTTTTGACACTGATATTTCAGGAGGGTTTTTTTTTGTCTGCGGTTGCGATATTTTCCGGATAGCCGTTTCCAAGAAGCCCTTTCATGAGAAAACTCATATCTTCTCGCCTCTAGCCCACATCTCAGACTAGCAGCCTCTATTCTATTTACCTATCAAGTTTAACCCCTCTAGGACGACACTTAATTGGACAGTTAACTCATCTTATCAATAGGCAATGACCGTTTGCAGCTGAGTAAGAGGTCACGGAATCATGTGACGTCAATAAAGTCTGCTAATCTCGTGATCTACGCCTTGTTCGAAGAAGAGATAGTTTTTAATGCTGAATTTTTTGGGGAACGCAGCGTGGTCGGCGCCTGTGGATTTCTTTGCGAAGTGCACGAGTCGCACCAGTTACTCAACGCCTTCTCAGCCTGAGGTTGGCATTGCTAGCAGAACCGAGTCAGAAAGAATCATTAAAATTTCTCAAACCTTTGTTGGCCGACCCTTAACGTGTGCTCCACACCAAGGCAAGCGCAGGGATGGTGAATTGCGCGGCGTCTACCACATTCTCTCATATTTCTCCCCACTTGAGCCTTAGGAGACAGGTGGCTGGCGCTGTCGGAGCCAAGCCTCTTAGGCTTGTTGCTACGCCTGACTCGGGCCCCACGGAGAGGAAGGTGTGCTATAGAGGCCACAGTAAGAAACAGCCCCTTCGGCCTGATTGCCAGCCACTACGCACAAACACTGGGTTTCCTGTGCGCGGTCCGAGTATTGTCGTCATTTAGCAACCTTCCAAGCCACGACCTGTAGCGCACCGTGATACTTTTAAGCGCGTCAGGGTGTTTGTGGCGAGGAAAATCCGCTGAGCCGTCGACCTCTCATTCCCATGCCGCGGCTACTGTCCCAGCCGGTCAGTTGTCTGGTGCAGGAAATGGGATCGGTGGCTAACATGGCTAGAGTTTCGTTCTGCACATGTGAACAACACTACCACTTTTCACTGACGTGGTCCGACTGTCGGGAGTCTTCGCAGGCGATCGCGTAGCGACAAGCGATCGGTGGCCAGGAGGAGCTACTAAAAGACCCGGGAGGCTAGGATGATCGACTTTAAGCCGCAAACAAGCCCCCTATCATCCGCCTGACCTCAACGTGAGATATAATTGATTGGCATTGGTCAGGTAAGTAAACACTGTAGATCAGCGTCTCCCTCCTTTTTTGTCATTATACATCTTTGGTCAGTAAAACATATCAGTTACTGTAGAATACAACCAGCCGAACGCATAGGCGAAACCAAGGGCATTAAGCAGATGTCGATGTAGTTCAGACGAGAAGCTACAATTCGCAATATATAGGCAGGTAATATCGGCCATTTCTTGGAAATGTCTATAACAGTATGTCATTCATCCAGTGGGACGCAGCTTTTCTCCTCATTCAGATGCTCTTTAATGTTATTTCAACTGAATATCTCGTGGATGTTCATGGCTTTCACAGGAATCTATTTCCAAATTTTAGCTGAAATAATATTTTATTTCATCATTAAAATTAAATCTATACATTTATTTTGGAATCGAAGGTCGGATTACGTTTTTTTTCGACGATGAATTTGAATAGGGCTAACTTTAGGCGGAATCAGGACGTAGTGTTTGGAAGCTGGCAACTGACGATTAGGAACACAGTAGATCACGAGATTAGCAGGATTTATTGACGTCATATTATTTCGTGACCTCTTATTTAACTGCAAACGGTTGTTACCTGAGACTACTAGCGTCTACTCCCTTTACCTACCAAGTTTCATCCTTCTAAGACCATTAATTATCCTATGACAAAAACATAAAAAGGTGTGTTACTGACAGTTGGCTAGTAACATATCAATTATCAGTAGCTTTGCAGAACACAGTTGTTGATACGACTCGCAAAAGCATTATCCCAGGATGGGCGCATCCCGAGGAATAGATCAGTGCAAAAACAAATAATATATATACTCCTGATCTACAACCGGCTAGACACCGAACTCGATGGCTCAATGGTTAGGACGTTTGCCCCTGACCGGCGAGGCGCGAGTTCGAAACTCGGGTGCGGCGGCAAATTCAGCTGCTACACTAGGGTTGGCTGCCTGTGGCTGATGAGGGCCAATAGCCCGAAATAGCTATACCACGGTGCCTTGTCTGAGCCGGAAAACTCCTATGACAAAAATTAATCATCTTATTAATAAGCAACGACCGTTTGCAGTTGAATAAGAAGTCACGAAACCATATGATGTCAATAAATCCTGCTAATCTCGGGATCTTTGCCTCGTTCGAATTTAAGGACTGTCGATAAAAACAAACAGGCAAGGTTGAGGAAGAAGTTCAGAAGGAGGAGATGTGATAGCTGGAACCAGCGGTTTATTGGCCTCACATTTCAGCTTCTCACTTTAACCACCCATCAGAGACAGTCGCAGATAAGGGTACTGGAGGCGCGAGAAGTGCAGTGTTTACAGGACGCAGTTGCTATGACAACATGCCTGCCTACAGTTAGCAGCATCTGCGTTCATCGCTTGGGTTATTTTTTGATGCAATTATGGCCGTTTAGACCGCTCTGGAGTCGTTAATGGCCACGATTGCATCATCGCTGTTGATTTTCGGCATGCTGGTTGCTCGGCGATTTGGCTGACTGTCGTCGGGACTGTTGGCCGCCTGAGCGACTAATTACTTTGCCCGGACGAAGTTGCAGTAATAAATATGGATACGCGAGGCCACTGCGCGTGTAACTTCACTGCAGACCGCAAAACCGTGAGATTTTTGATTTCGTGTGGTCGAACGAGCCGCAATCTGAGAGGTAGCATAATTTCTTCCCACTGCTGCTGTGTACTCAGCCATTCGCGGCGAGAGTAATCTCTACCTTTTATTCGACGTAAGTGCTTTACACACAACTGCACTAGATGCAATAAACAACTCTACACGTTCTCAGTTGTGGCAATGGGGTTTCCAGCCTCATGACCTGGCGCCTAATGGTTGCTCCCAATCCATGTGCAACTCCAACTCTAAGTGTAGTAAGATGGTGACTGACGGTTTCCGACACTTCAGTCACCGATTTTGGAGGACAGGACACGAACGGAACACTCGATAGCAGCCAATGCAAGCGCAATCAAGTACCGAAAAACAGTAAATGCGAGAGACTCACCGCATCGGCATCTGTGATCTGGAATCTGTAGTCTTGCCCACGAGCAATAAGGGCATTGAGCTGTTGGTGCTCGTTCTCCAGTTCAATTAATCGGTGGTGAATGGTATATTGCTCCTTTCTGACCTCCTTTACACGAGCCCTGTCAGCCCGATCCGCAGCCGAGTCCATGACAGGCAGCTGCTCGGGATACCAATCAGCACGCCGCTCTGGTAAGAACTGTTCCAGTCGTCTAAAGTTGAGAAAAAGAGGATACGTTATGAGAGGTTGAAATCTTCCAGAACCTCGACTCGCAAATTTCAGGGACCCCAAGGTGATGAGGGATGAATTTCGCAGAAAGGCGTGAGAGAAGTTCATTGAGCTGGGATTGGGTAAATTTAGGTCAAATGTGGGTCTACGGGGGGGGGGGGGGGAGTTAAGCACTAATGACAGATAGTAAACGAGGCGGAAACAGTTCGCCCACATAAATTGCACGCCATGCATCAAGATCATAGCTTAAAGAATTAGCAATACGAAGCGCGAATTTAGAAGGCACGTGTTGTGGTAACATGCTGAAAGACAGCCCCGTCACCAGGATGTTTGATCCTGATGTGCTTCGTGGGTGGAAGGCACGTATCTATCCATCAGCCTAGCTACCGGCTGCCACACGTGTCCACGGATGCCAGATGGACATTTTTAAACTATGGATAGCTACGAGACAAGCGGTCTCTCGGGTCTGAGGGTTCAGCAGCAACGGTTCCAGCGGAGTGTAGAAAGATCCGTCATATGGCACGCCAAGTAGGTTATAAACTATCGCGAAGGAGGATGACGACTTAAGAAAAAAGAACGTTCGAGCAGCTGTTGGCGAACCATCCGTCGGAACCGACACGCTCAGCAATCCTCTTACGATGACAAAGTTGAATAGCATGCAAAATGGACTACAGAATCAAGAGCAAACCTTTTGTACTGGAAAATGCTAAACGCTCTTAGACCTGGTACACAAAGCCTGAGGGGGCGCAGTTTTTATCAGCACAATGTGGATATCGGTTGCGTGTCCAAAGTCCTCTTGGACAACTACGATAGTGAGTGTCAATTCCCACTGCAAATTCCCATAGCGGCCCATACAACCCTTATAATCGATACGATATAATGACTATCTTCTAGCAACAGGCGGGCCATTTATTGCTTGCGTGGGAAGTATTCAGTGACCGGCTAACTTACGTACGATCAAAGCGCCACTTTACGAACACATCGGTCGTCTCCACGTAAGCACCAATATCAGCTGCCAACCACTATGATAAAGGAAATTTTTAAACGTGCATGCAAGAGCTAGGTTAAGGAACCCCCTTATCGTGATTTGGTGAGTGTTGATGAGGGCTGGAATGACCGGACCGGACCAGACGACTCTTCAAACAGCCACCTCGGTGACTGCTTTGGGTGTCATTTTCAATGTGACAATAGCCTTCGCTTGGCTGAGTTGTAAACAATTCGTCGGTCTCGGAAGTATTCGGACCTATAACAGCAAGGACTAGTGCCGTGAGCACGAATTTAACCGAGGCCATCAAGCCGTTCACAAATGGGTTAAAGAAACTATTCAAATCTGTCCAAACCCTCCAACTAATTAAGTGCGCCTGGTAGTCATCTGGTGGATTCTAGAGTGACTGCTCAGGAAATACTGCTTGGGCAGTCAGTTTACTGCATCAGAATTGGTAGATTCCATACAGTGCAGGAGGCTGGGCGAGTAACTTGACCCACGTGTGATTAAACTCACGGCTCCTGGTGGAGCGTCGTAACTCGGGTGGTTAGTGTTGACTGAACTCAGGCCTACCCCTTGCTGTCGTGGGTTCAAATTCAACCGAGACCTCAGAGTTACTTGTACTTGTTACGGCTGCGATCATGACTGATCTAGTCGGCCTCAATTATGTCCCGAATGGTGCTTCTCCAAGCGCGACTATCCATGGCCGCAGACCTGGACAGTTCAACTCATTCTCTTCGCCAGCGCCGGAGACCAAATACCGAAGGTCCGAGAACCACTTCCATGTCTTGACGGACCGAGCCAGGTTTTGAGTTGACACCCTCTTCGACGTTTCCAATTAGGCAAGGGTTTCATGTCGACGGCACTAGCACTGAGCTCTTGAGGTTGGCGACGAAGAACGTGTCCAAACCACCTCAGCCGTCTTTCCTGAGTGGCCTGGGATATCCTTGTGATTTTGTCACAGCGAGTGCGGACTGTCTCATTGGCGACGAAGTCGGTGTACTTCACTCGAAGGATGCCCCGCAGACAGTAGTGGTCGAAGACTTCCAGTTTCTGTTTATCTTCCACGCGCATAGCCCAACATTCGCATCCGTATAGGAGAACGGACTGCACCGATGCACGGTACACGCGGATCTTTGTTGGGATAGAGATATCGTGTCGGGTCCATAAGCACTTCCGAAGGCTGGAGAACACTCGTCGCGCTGCATCAATTCGGGAGACAATATCATCCTTACTCCGTCCATTCGGCAGCAATCTCGCTCCGAGGTATTTGAAACTGTCGACTTCTTCTAGTTGACAGCCAATAATCTCGAGAGATGCCTTCTCTTCGGTAGGGATGAAGCATGAAAACTATTTGGTCTTCCCAGCGTTTATGGACAAGCCGACCGTTTTTGCGACATCGTTCACCCGTGACACCATAGACTAGAGATCGCCAAAGCTTGACGCTAGTAAGGCGATATCATTGGCATAGTCAAGGTCAGTCAACCGGCGCCCGTGTGCAAGCTCAATACCCGGGCGCCGCAGAGTTTTCACAAGTAGATCAAATGAACTATCCAAATCTGTCTAAAATCACAATTTATGATGAAAATTTTGAAGTTTACTAAAAAAACGGCTACTTGTCAACAACACGTGCTTCCAGCACTACTGTCTACACGTGATGATCACGTATTCCAGCGGTGGTTGGTCTGCTCGAGGTTTTGCAGTAGCCAGGTTTATGATAGCGAAATAGGGCGTGGCGCCGAAGCTGGCAACGCCCAGGGGTCGTTCGCAAATGCCTAAAAGTTCATATTTTATCTACAATCAAATGCCACGTGTAAGATGCCTTGATGTTGCAAAATTAGGAATGACTAGCAGAGTGGAGGGTTTGCACAAAACGAATCCAGTCTCATTCTGCAACTTGACAGGAAAGAGAACGCAGCAGCAAACACTCAAAATTGAATTCATTTATTCACGAGATTGTGGCTAGTTTTCGTATGTATCTAACCCCGTCACAATACTTGGAGGGACTTTCAGTTATTTCTCCCCGAGACAGCCCGAGCCAAGGTCCCTAGACAAAGATAGCTCCTGCCAGGTCGGCAAAACGGTGACAGACTGAGCTAGGGAAAAGAGATTTGGTTGGGTGGTGGTCTGCAGAGAGCAGGGCTTGAATGTAGGTGACACTTGAAAGCACTGCCAAGTCATTCGTGACGTTGCTGAGAGGCCTTCTGCACCGAACAAGTCTGCTGGTGATGTGAATGGTGGCTTCATTACCGAGAAATTAGCCAAAGTCGGCACTGTCATGAGCATTTCGAGCACCCTCTTAGCTACGACAGCCAACTTACCGCCGTCTCGTTGATGAACGTTCACACGACCGCTAACGGAACTCATCTGTCTGGGGTCTCGACAGAGGCCCTGACAGCCGTAGCAGCTGGTAGTGTAGGCAGATAATATTGCCGGAAAAGACAACGGATACTGAAATGGCCAGACCCAAGTGGTGTCTCACCCGAGCCTCGAGCTCGCGACCTTTTTGAGCAGACTCAATCGCCCTAACCATTGAGCCACGAGCTCGTTGTCTTGCCAGTTTCGGTTACCAGTGAGTGTCAATATCCCCCGACTTAAACTGGTAAGACAACGAGCTCGTGGCTCAATGGTTAGGGCGTTTTAGTCCGATCAAAAAGGACGCGAGCTCGAGGCTCGGGTTGGACATCAATTTGGTCTGGGTATGACCGGCTGACGACGGCTAATAAGCCAGAAAGGGCGATTCCAGTCTTCGTTGTCTGTGTCGGCAATATGATTTACCTCCGTCTCTCATTTAGCGCCGTTTTAACTATCGCCGAATTGTAAAGTATTGTGTGATCCCCCTCCCTTCTCAGGCAGAAATAATCTATGCGACACAAGAGCGGCACAAAGAAAGTCCACATGATGCGGACGGCATTTCCATTGAAGTCTGTAAGTATTAGGTCGACAACTTGGCGCTTTGGTTCCATGAGGTGAATGAAAGAGCACGGGGAGACTGAGCTCATTCCCAATGATTGGGGTTTGGCCATCCTAATGCATATTTTCACCAAGGGAAAAAGATGCCGCAAGAGAAGTCTGATGGGCGTTGCTGTAAAGGCCGTCAGGCGTCGCCACAGAGAGCGAGAGAGGGGGAGGGGAAAGAGAGCAGGACTCTACGACGGGACCCAAGCCAGCTCATTTTCCAGCCAGGTATGGATGCCTTAATCGGATGTTCGAACTGCGGTGTCTTCTTACATTCGACTCAAGGTGCCAGCAGCCGACAAGTACGATTTATTGATTTTACCGTGGTACTCTATTCCATTCATTATTAGTCCTACCCGCGGGTAATAAAGCTATACATGGTAGTATGGACAGATAGTATTGCCGTCGTCAACCAGTCATACCCAGGCGCAAGCGGTGTCACACCCGAACCTCGAACTCGCCACCTTTTTGATCAAACGCCCTAAACATTGAGCCACGAGCGTATACTACCACCTGCTACGGTTGGCAGAGGGAGACCGATGACTTCTGTTAGCGGTCCGGTGAATGTTCATAAACGAAAGCTACGAATGTTATGCCGACATCAGTACTTGCTGCGATAAAGGCTCACCAGCACTGCATTACTACACGAGTTCTGTTCAAGAAATGGCAGGAATTCATAGTGGAACTGCCTAATGGTAATATGAGTTGTTCTAGTAGTTTTCTTGGTCTATAAACTTCATTTGTTAACCAATAGGAGCTGCTCTTATAGTTTTCTAAGTCTTTTTTGTTCGCGTTGATGCACGTTCACCGGCCGCTAACGGAACTCACTTGCCCCACTCTGTCTTTGGTTTCATTTCTCAGACCGTAGCGGCTAGCAGTCAGGGCTAGTGGTGCACTACTTGGGTCTGGGTATGACTAGCTGACGACGGCTAATAAGCCAGAAATGGTCATTACAGTTTCCCTTTTCTTTGTCGGCAATACCATCTTCTTTGTTCTTTCAACAACCTTTTTACCTACACGTTAGTTCAGTATGACAATTACAAACGGCTTTAATTTATTATCTATTGTGCACTTACTACCCACTAAACGCACATAAGCTGCTCATTAATCAAACCTTTAATCACGAATTCTGTCAGACTCTTGGGCTAGGAGACTTTTGCCATTGGACGGCCTTCGGATGCATTCGCAGCAAACCATTCATATTCGGCCGGGCGTCTAGCAAGTTTCCCCTCTGTTGCCTACTCCGCTTAATTGCGCCACTGACTAAATTCGCGGAAGAGCTCTACGCGAGAATGACCGGGATGAATTTGTGGTCAGACGTCAGCTGACCGACGAAATGTAGCTTTTAGCGAATGGTATGCTGCAACCAGCCGGTTTATACGCCAACGCTGGGAAAAGTTACAGATTGTGCTCATGTACATTTGTGATGACAGTTCGGGATTAATGGGCGTCAGCTTGAACATGCAAATAGTTTCACAATGGAGCCTCGGGTGACGAAAAGCTCTATCTACAACACTAATAGCGAAATTCGGCCATTCGAGACGCACTGTTTTCGTTGACTTTGATTGGTTGACAGACTGCTCGATGGCGCGTCGCTAAGCTCTCAAAAGTCTCATCGCACAGTTATTGGAAAATCGATCGTATGGAGCGATAAGCGGTCGGAGCGCCGGTGGGCACGTCATTTTGCGCACTGTCACATTGGCAAACTGTCGCATAGTTGTTTCTACTTTGCTGTTGGCCTGAATTGCTTTCATTTTGTTTCTGTTGCCCTTTTTTCAGCAACAGAAACCTGTGTCGATGAGTACCCGTTATAGACGCAGAAAGCAAGCGTTCCTCCAAGATATTGGCGAAATTATAGAGCATTATCACGAGGTTTTCACATCGGACACATCTACCTTCTCTGTAAGCGATACATTTGCGTTACTTACTGCTGCTGTAGGAGTCCGAGTCGGAGGATTCCGACAGTGGTACAACCATGCCATCGGGTCACTCACCCTCCTACCGAGTTAAGTATTTATCGCAATGCACAATTCTCTGTAGACAACACCCGCTGGCGGAGCCGCAAACGGTGCCCTGGTCCTAGTTTCATCCAGCAGGCCCGCATAGGCCTCAACTGGCTAGTCAACATGAATGTCACAGATCAACTATCTGAGGCATTAAGAAGAGAAAATGAACCGCATAGAAGAGAACATGGACAGCGTGCTGGTGGCGCAGCAGGCTAGTACACAAACAGCTTCTGTCGGTAAGTCAACGCATACTATTGCTACGTAAATGATACCTTCATTCCCACACTGTCATCCGGTCCTCTTCTTTTTTTCCAGAGCCCCAAGCTCGCGACAAACCGCCGCCGGAGGCCGGCCTGTCGGCAGGCTGATAATATTACCTGTACGGACAACAAACCAAGTCCCCATCTGCGCATGACTCAGAATATTGCACCATTGCCTATGATAAAGGATCCCCGACGGAATCCAAAACGTCACGACAATAAAACTCTTGTTCTAGTGGTCGCATATTCTTCTTTTGAACTGCTTCCTGGAACTCACACATTCACCTCTAATGGCAAGCCAAATATGTTGTACAACTATTTTTTAAATATATTTTTTATACAATAAAGTAGTCTTATACTCAAGAAAGGACGTCAGAAAAGTGCTACACGACCTATCGTGCAGGGGTATACTTTTAAGGAGCAAGACGTCCCGCTGTCCAAATGAAATTTGACATACAAATTTTTCGTATGCTTTCGTGTGCCGAATTCGTACGAACCTTTCGTTCATTCGTTCATTCGTGCTAAGTTCGTTGTAATTCGCTAACATTTTGCTATTAAGGGAGCATTTCAGGCAACGAGCGAGTCACTAGCAAAAAATATGTTTCATTTAACGAGCTTTCACTCACTTAACGAGTTTTCAGTGTGCATTTGTGGCTGTGTCCGTCGTTAAGTTTTGCTCCCACGGCGTGGGCCCTCGACTACCTGCAGTCAATCAGTGAATTGATGCGTTTTGATTGGCTACTTTTCGCAAAACTAGCCTTTCATACGAAGAGCTCGGTGCCGGAACGGGTTAAACGACCGATGTGATTTTACAACATTATCTGTCGTCCACTCCAAGTGCTCAGTGTTGTTCCACTTAATTTAGCAAAGCTACTTGCTTGAAGAGGTCAAATAAAAATCTAGCTCAACGCAGTTAGTCGTGACAGGATGGTGATTCTTCAGCCTTAGTTATATGATATCGTGGCATTGAGGAACAAAGTAAACCAAACTCCCCCAAATCAGCTAACCAAGATCAGCAGACCTGGAGAGGTTACATCAGCATCAATATTTAGACGGACTAGATCAGGCATGACCACAACCATAAAAAGTGCAATTCACTCCAAAGTAAACCAAAGCCCGAGAGTCAAGTTTGTATTGTGTCAATTGCGACCGAAAGAGGGTCAGCAACAGTTATCTCTGTCCCCTAAATAAGCTTTTAGGGCGCGACATAACAAAACGTAAGAGGTTCGTTTTCACCATCCGCCAAAGAAGATGAAGAAGAAGGTACGAAGACATGGACCGAATTATATTGTTTCGGATACTCGCTCGGTTCCATCGTCAGAGTAATTAGGTGACTGCTCCTGTTTGCTGGGACTGTTTCAGCCTTGCCGCAAGGCTGGTATTATACCCGTGCTCGACGCACGAACTTTGACCTGCGTGTTCGCTGCTGACTGGCCGTGAGTTTGGCCGCTGGTGGGCTCGTGTGACCTTTATCCCCCTTGCGGCTGTCGGAGATCAGCGTACTGACTGAACTTCCCCTTGTTGACCGACGGACTAATCCGTTTTTGCTGCCCGTGTGAATTGATGTCAATCTCGTGGGCGCGGCGGTGACGTAGTGTTCCACGCTGACTATGTGGTTCCTGGTCGACTCTTCCCCTATTTTCCTTGACTCGGCATATTACCCTTGCTTTGTCAAAGGCGAAAACGTGGCCCTTCTGTTGTGCGTGGTCATGGACCATAGACAACTTATCCTTGCGGTTATATGCCTGTTGATGCTCATGCAACCTATGTGTCAAGGCGTCTATCCGTTTCACCAACCTACCTGGCATCGCAGTTTTGGCATGGTATGCCAAAGACCCGAATGGTTTCAGGCTTCTTGTAGTCGCCTCTGATACGTTCTTCACATAAGGAATTGCGAGCCAGAAATTGGGGTCCTCTCCTATCGACTGCTCAAGAGGAGGCTTCTTAAGAGGAGGATATTTGCTCAGAAGTTCTTCCATGAGAAAGTATGACGAAGCATTAGGATATGAATACATACACGGTCAGCACTTTGGCTTAAGACCACCTCTAACATGGTGGTAAATGATGTTTTACGGGTGGGGAAACGACAGTCTTGCTAAGAGCTCATTGGGCAGTCTGTTTCCAGATAAGTTACCTGACACTTGCCCGAGAATCGGCGCGAATTATTCTTGATGAAATCGAACGGCTCTTAGTAGCTTCTTGGACAGGGCTGAATTCTGAGTTACAGACTGCACTAAAAAAATATCCGGCGTAAATCTGTAAATATGATACATACGTTTAAACACAACCCTTGCTCCCTTAAAAGGTTGCACCCGAGAATCCCCCTTGACCCCCGTTTTTGCATTAGACGTGGTCATACACCAAAGTGCTGGCGAAGGGAGGGGGCGCGTGTATATATTCATGGCCAACTAACGAAACAAACAAAAAACGCGTTCCAAACCAAATTGACCGCATTCGCGGGAACAGGAAAGAGGCGGTCGTTGGGAGTTTCCTGGATGGAGGCCAACGAAATTACAGCCTGAAAAGACTCTTTCGATTGTTGAATTATCGAAAAATATACCATTTTCCTTACAACTCTTCAAACGCCCCAGACTTGGTTATAAGCCACATTTTGGAACATCAGGTGAAGAAAACTGGCATCCTTACTAGCTACGTTTATTTCTTAGGCTGTTTTTTGTCAAGAGACGAAAACTATGGTAAAAAGAGCAATCATCTTAGACAGGGTAAAGTCTCTAATCTTTATGATATACATGTGTAGTTAAAACTTCTAAATTTTCCTTGGTCTCTTCAATTCAAATCCTATTTTAGTAGGATTCGTAAACATATTTTTTACATCTTCCGGTACCGTCCCTGTACCTCTCGCATGCTATCTTCCAACGCTAGTGTCGCTCTTTTAATTCCAGCTGATAAAATATAAGAAAGGCGTTTAAGAACGACCAAGTACTTTGTCGACCTAGTTGTTCGCGATGAGAACTATTCCCACGATTCTATTCCACTTAGTACAAAGTAATTCCATGCAAGGCTCTTCACCCACCATCTTCGGCCCGATTTCTGACCTGTCGAGGGGAATTACGCAGGCAGTGAGCTCCTGCCCGTCACCCTTACATGCATACGGACATTTTGTAGCAATTGTTCCCGCTAATCTTCTTGACCGTTGAGTCTGGGTAAATTTTAGACTACACACTCTTCGGCTATTCAAAAAATGCAGCTTCAAGACGACTTTCCTGCTGTTAACAGTTAGAACCGACATAACAGAATCTTAAATAATAAAACGTGCTACCTACTAACGGCGAGTAGGTGGTATTTTTTATATAAAATAAAATCGTAAAGGGCAATTACCGCAGGGCTAGTGCCAGTCCACATTTTCTAGAGCAGTATTTAGTCATCGGATTTGCGGCCGGCCTTGTGCAACCGATGCCGAAGCACTGTCTCGGAAGATCCCGCATTGGTGAGGAGGTTTGGCGTGAGCGTATAGAGGAGTTGCGTAAACGGGAGGTGTCCGTGAAGTCGGCAGGCGAGTGAGGTCCAGTCGCCCGCTGATTTGGTGGGCGTGAAGAAAGGCCTGTAAGTGATTGGGCCGACCTAGACTTAGTCAGACTGCGGGCCGGCTGACCACGCCCAGCAGCAGTCCGGGTGAGTTGGGAGGAGGAGCCCTTTAGGGTGATACTGCGTGGGTGCCGAGCAGTGGAGCGTCGTAGTGTCTGTCCATCAGAGGCCTTAAATCGCTTAAGTGTTGGAGGAAGTATGTGGGTCAATGTGAGAGGTCAGATTACAGGAGGGCAGTATCTAATATGTAACGGCCAGACTTTAAGCATAATTTTGAGGAACATTAAAAAAATTTGGAAGGCGGCCTAAACAGCATTTACGTGATCAACAAAAACGACATGAACACCTCAAGGGTAACCTGGGATATGAATGACCCCTACATCCCGCATCAATCCAATCAACAATTTTATATTTAGACAAGCACCTCGGTGACTTCCAAGGCTCATGCTCAGTCGCCTCTCTAGCGCACGTTTCCCTGCTAGACAAGGAACTGCATGAACAAGCGAACAAAACAAGAAGGGCATAGCGCAACCCCGCTTACGCCTATTCTTGTCTCGTTAGTGTCCGTTTTGTTTCCCGAAAATTCTCACTGCTCATGCTCATTTTACAGCATACAAGATGCTCCAAAAGATACCAAAACATCAGAGTTTTATGGGCAAACAGTATTACCGGCAAAGACAAGGGAAACTAAAATGGTCATTTCTAGTTTATTAGCCATCGTCAGCCAGTCATACCTAACCCCAAATGGTGCACCATCCGTTACTCTTAGCTACAACTGACAACTGCAAGGCTGCCTAAAACGTCCCACCCGTGAGGCTGAAGCCGTTGGGCAAGATGTTCGGTGCCGCTCTGTACTATGAACCCTCCTTACGCAGTTGAGAGCATTCGCATCCTCTAGAACCATCCATTTACATTTAAAACCCTCGTCGTCCGACGCCAAACAAACAACTAATTGTAGAGAGATCAAAACTCTCACCACACTGTGACAATGGTAGTGATGGCCCGTTGTGTGACGCAACGTCACTTCTCTCTACTAGACGTGTTACAGAAGCATTCAAGAAAAAGATTCTACGGCAAGTCCTCGTATCACCTCGCTCCAAGAACCCATTACGCCGGTTGCTCCCAAGTGTAGGTGGTTGTGAAGTGGTTGCTTACGACTAGTTAAGCTTTTCGCGAAAAGCGTAGTCAGAGTGAGAAGCAAGACGTTCGAAATAAATTATTGAAGAACAGGGGGATTCTATGTTTGGAGGGAAATCAAAAAGGTCAGGTGAGTTTAGGCGCGTTGCATGCGGATCATTCTTGTACCGTTAGGACTTTTAATATAACCCCTACTTAGCCTTCCCCAAACCAAAAATTCAACAAAACAGATTTACCAAGTACACATTTGGATGCCCTTTTCACCTTTCACGAAAACTTTCTGTAGCGAAACGCAACCTATTTTTCATTATATTGCTAGACAACGTGGATGTATTGCTTATTAGGTTACGATTACAATTGTCCAACCATATAATGCGACCTTATGGGCCAATAAGAAATTTATACGAAACAATTGTGACAGGAAAAGGAAGCCTGTAAAAAATGGCGAGCACAGAAAAAAACTATGAGCACCAGGCGGAAGAAATTCTCAAGGGTCCTGCAAAGAGAATGGACCGGTAGGGATATCGTGGAATTGATAAGTGAGTAAATATTGCGTAATTGTTCACCATATTGGCAACACAGATACCAGCTAAAAGCCTAGGCACATTTTTTGCTGATATTGTGCTGCTGAATCGCACAGCTGCGACCGGCTCGACCCATCAATGAGTCCCCCAGCATTCCTAATGTGCCTTCTAGCAGGTACTACAACTTTGAAATAGTAGCTCGGAAATTGATTTCTAACTTAGGTCAGTTTGTTCACGGATCTACAGGCGTATACCGAAACCTGATATGAAAATTTGGGCCAAAGTCCATCCGCTATTGCGGGATAACTGCGCCATATTCACAAGCTGCCAACAGTCAGTCAGTAGCATAAATTTGGTAATACTTGCCCTACTGGCAGCACATGTACTAACTAAAAGCCCAGACACATGATTCGCCGATATTCTGCTGCCACATGACACAGCTACGAGGGTTTAGGTTCATCACTGAACCTCCAAGCACTGGATCTTTAAGGTAAGCAGCACTGCTACGGCGGGCGAAGCCCAAACTATGCATAACAAGTGCTTATATATCAGGCTAAAAGGCCGTGAAAATCACACCTTTATATGAAGTGAATTATTTTTATCACAGGCAGACAAAAATAGACACTATCCGACCCTTTCCGAATACAGTGAACCTGACACGCGTTTAAAAATTTCAAAACGCAACAAAAAGGCGAATTACAAACTAGCGAAATAAACGGTTACCCTGAATAGAGATTCGGATTTTAGTGGGTTTTAAGGTGGCCGTGAGATGCGAGAATTAATTCACATGGTTTAAAAGGAATTAGGGATATTTGGCTAAACGCCGTGTTCACGCCAGTCTTTAGCGTTCCTGACCTTACCATACGGTTGCAACACAGTCAAGGTTGCAAGACGGAAAACACGTAGTGCATATGTTGACCAAAACATAAACCAAGATCAGACACAAATCGCCATGGTTTTCCTAAGTATAGGCGGTTAATATGACGTTTTCTGCAAACAATTACAGGTACTAAGCAGTATAAAAATAATACAAGTTGGCTCACGTGACATTTTTAGGTTCAAGCTGCTATTATGGCTTGTTATTAAAATATACTGTAAAAACACTTCTCATCATCGAAGTTTTAAAGAGACTTCCCGAAAAGCAGTCTGTTTTCTAGTTTACTGTGATTTTGGTAGTAAGAAGCTAACCAGCACACTATATCAAATTGATTCAGACGCCAGGTTACAGCTTCTCAAAATTGGGTTAGTTCTACTGAAAGATAAATTGAAAGAAACCTAAAAGTTATCAGCACACGGAAATGTTAACAAGATTTTATAAGGAGTGTACTACTAGGAAAAATGAAATAATCGTGCGAAAAATTTCGCAGTAAACAGGATGCATGCAGTCCGGTGCCAAAGATAAGCGTTAAAATGTACTAGGTAAGAGTGACGCCATTCACCAACCAGAAAGTTGAAACCTAAGGATAGGAAATAATAACTAACTTTGGGAACATGCATTGTCTCCAGCCAGTCTGCATCCTCCTTGTCGTCGTCAGTTTCTTCATCAGGGTCATACAAGAAATCCTCGTCCGACGTATACTCACTCTCACTAGTTTCGACTCGATTTCTTTCATATCGACTGTCTGCAAACCCCCGATCCATATGACGGAGCACTCAGATTAGTAAAAAGATATGTTTACTTAGCAAATTAGGTCCGGGAAAATCGCAGAAGACAAAATACACAGCAGAAGAGGCCTCATTTAAGATTAAAGTCAATATGACATTCATGAGCAACTAGGTGAAAAATTATTGCTCAGTGCCTTTTTAACAGTCGCTTCAGACATATAAAAAATGAAGCGAAGATAATTGTCAATAAAAGGTGCATTGTTAGACCAGGAGCTCGGAGACTGAGAGGACACTTAGCCAAAACAGAGTAAAGATATGCATTGCCGTTGATTAAGTAGTTTGCCACGAGGCGTGTTCGTGGATAGTGCAAAAACTTATCGGAAGTCGCAGATGACTGAGGTCCCCAGAGCGCCCGCCCCATGAAATTCTGCTAGTGGACGACGTCGGAGAGGTCATGCATTCGCCCAAAAACCCACGCAATGAGGATTGTAGATCTTATTGCTTATGAAGAATTAACGATTATAATGAAATATAATCGGAGTAATTTTAACTCAAATTTCAGCCTGCCGTAAACAACAGTAGGCCACTGATGTCTAAAATACGTAGTTCTTAAGTAACGCTGTGAGTGGGCTAGATAACTATCACATGTAGAAATATTAGGAGCCAGCAGGTCTTCAAAGGCCCTATTCAAATACCTGACAGATGTTCATCTTCAGAATATGTTAAAGCCAACAGACGTTAGAGTAAAGACCTTTTAAGGTCTACCTTCCTTCCCTAAGGCAAATGTTAGTGTGGCAAAATTCGAGCACTAAACTATTATAGTACTTTACTGCCTATTTTATTGTACTTTTGAAAACATCTAGATGCCTACCTTTTGCTTTATTTTCTACGCGTTTTGTAACTTGTTGACTTTTTGTTGGTTCGTACACAATAGGCAGTTAACTGATTTTTATATACACAACCCTCAAAACGCTCAAGAAATCTTTCAACTTTATCTTTTCCGCCTTAAGTTCACTTTAGTTAAATCTGAGAACACAAATTCTCTCCACTTATATGCTTCTTGCACATCTGACTATTTAATATCTTCTGTAATTTGTCATTTTTTCTGTATTTAGCATGAAGGATGCACTTTAAGGTATAGTTTGTTTGTATTATTGTAAATGTCTAAAAACAAATATTTTCAATGGTTCAACCTGTATTAAGCATTATAAGAGCCGGGTTATTCTAACAAATCAATCGGCATAGATACCCTCGTTTCGCCGTGAATAGTTATACTTGGCTTGTTACTGCGCGCATTAAGAATCAATCACCATATGAGTTATTAGGCCTCAAACCTCATTTCCTCAGTTAAACTAGTTTCTTCAGTGCAATCATATGCGGCTCCTATTCAGGCGCTAGTGACTTTAATTCATCTTGTTTTTGGAGAAGACTCTAGCAGTAATAGCAGCATGTTTCCAGATAGCGTCCACTTCTGCTCATATTAGCCTCGAAAGTGAGAACTTTTGCATTGGTTAAGCTTTCAGACTGACTGCTTTCGATTAAGGATTTAAAGTTCTGATACGGCCGGCAGTTAGACTAGCTGTTAAAGGCATATTACAGAACCGAGAACCAATAAGAATTTTGTTACCAAGTCTAAATTAAGCACAACAGAAGGAGGTTTCGTTTTGATAGTCACATATAATACGAAATTATCATCATCAATATCAATTTTCTATACGTCCGATATATCAGCTAGCGAGTCCTTGGGGATGACTGATGGACTTCTTTTCAGGATTAATTCGATAAAGGACTCCACCTTACTGATTAATTTAACAAAACTGTTTCGAAAAAAATTAGAGGTTTTCCTAGGAATATGTACTACCGAATGCACTTTCTCGCGATTATTGCGAAACTCGCTCAGTTCGGAGTCTATTTCCCGGAGAAAGTTTGGCAGAACGTTTTTCTAATCAGCAGCAAAGTTTAATACGAGTATCTGACAGTCAGTCAAATGCAACCTTTCGGGCATAGGGAAACTAATTCACAGAGCTTCCACAATGGTTTTTTATAAACTGTTAAGAGGCCACATTCAACTAAAAACTGATATAAGATCCTAGCCGCACCGATTGATTTAAGTGTCAGCTTTATGCAAAAACAATTTACGTGACACATAAATATCCTCATCAAAATTGCCATGTGTTGGGCGAGACATAAGAAGGCTGAACGTTAAAGTTACTGGATAGTATTACCTTGGAAGCACTTAAGTGCAAATCACCGATCAACTTACGCACGAGCAGTTCTAAAGGGTCTGCATTGGCACAATATTGGTCCCAAAAAATGTACGACAAATGCGCTCCTCTCCGGTCCATCGTAGTGCTTAAACGCACTCAAAACCATGACCGGGAAAAGTAACTGTATTAATGTCTTAGATTTACGACAACTTACTCAGCCACCACATTTAGCTCCGCGCAACAATTCTTGAAGAAACTCAAAGAGATAAGCCTTCTTTGAATACGATGCGATTACTGGAACAAGAAGTTTATTGGCCGGGATTTTCGGATTCCCACTTGAAAATATCGACCGTGACAACTCCCTTGCTGGGATTGTCTCAGATGATGGATTCAAACTAGAATAAAATGTACCTTAGAGACATTTTAAAACACCGCTCGTTTCAAACTAATCTACTGCACACTATTAAACAGAAGACAACACGTTCAGTCCGCAGTTTCTTTACTAAAATAGGTTTTCACAGGTAGTGGTTTCGACAACCAGAAGGAATCCCCAAACTTCGCGGCAAACAATGCAGCATTAATAGAGAGAAAATTACTGGCAAAAAATACACATTACAAATGCCGTGTTATGGCGCAACAGCCAGCTGTGTTTGCATGCCAATTGTGCCCGCAAGTTCATGTGGATGAATGCAGCTTTGGCTGCCCGTCGATTGTTCTGTCGGCTGCCACCAATCAGACGAGGCGGAAGTATCGATTACTTTTGATCGTACTCACGTATGTAGCGGTGAATGGGCCGATGGCGTGGGAAAGGCCAATAGCGCGCGGGTAGGCGTTCGGACGTACTGTCCCACATAACATTGCAGTAAACCCTATTGGTAATTATGTGGACCCTTCAATCTGGATGTCAAGGTTTACACCTCTGGACTTTCTAAACGCGTTGCTCTATCTATATTTTCGTGGGAATGTTGGGCCAGCGTCTAAGTTCTGCAGCATTTATGATAGTTAAAGAGTTACTGGGCTATTAATGAAGTTAACACGTGACGTGCTCCATACTTAGTTTGAAGATGTTCTGGGCGTGCAGCCAACCCCCTCATAACAGAACACACGACGAAGTTGTTACGTTCTACCACAAAGGGCGTTAAAAGGTGCAAACGCAGAGATCACTCGAACAAGCTGAACGAAAAATGGATAGAGTAAAGCGAATTCAGTCAGTATATTTTTAGAAAATGACCGAAGCCCTTAAGAACTCCACTGAAACGGCATAGGAATGCATAAATTCTAGTGAAATATGCAAACATTGTTACAAATCGCTTTTTTGTGCAGAAGTTCATTAATATATTTTTGAAACATGAAGGATTGATAAGGTGAGGCGTTTGCGGAATGGCAGCGTACAAAAAGTTCACTGCATACCTAGTTTGACATCTATTGAAATCAAACGAGCAGTATTTTTGTTTGTAGTGTTGGTCGTCATTTATGTTCGGTGGTTGTTGGGCCTTAACAGATGATTATCCAAACCTCACTTGAAGACCACGTTACACTCTTATGCGTGTCCATACATATAAAGTGCCGATTTCATTAAAGGCACAGATCCTAATGCCACTGTCTATCATATAGGGTTGGTTAAATTTTTCAAAAGAATTGGACGAAGCTCTATCAGCGACAGGCGCAGGAGATTGCACCGATGTGCGTCTCACGTGTCTAGTAGTAGGGTAAGATTTTTTGTTGATGTTGAAATGGATGCCTTGGCCGAGATATTGCCACCCAATGACGTCCCATGTTAGGCCCCAAAGAGAGAACATGACAAGAAGGGTGCAATAGCAGTTTTTTTGTGTTTAAGGTACAAACAATTTTGGGAAAACAACGTGTGTACCCATGTCCAATGAGAAAATCAGATTTCCCTCTGGGATGGTGACCAGTCCCATTGGTCGTTTGACTCAGTGGATGACGGTGGTTTAAACTGTGAATTATCGATCGTTTTGACGGCTTTTGTATATTCGCCCTTGTAGGCCGATTGATAGCCTGCTTGGGTTGTGGCCATGCTTCGTAAGCTACTGCTTGCTAAGCTGTTCGTTAGGCCTGCCTAACAGATAAAAATGACGTTTTTCAAATTCTCGGTGGCTCACATCAAGAACGGGAGACCCACCTGTGGAGTTAATCCTATTTACCTTGCTACAATCATCTCTTTAACTTACTGTTAATTGCACGACAGAAGCCGATTCAGTCTCATTATAATAAAATGTTTATTAACCTATGATGAATCCCAGAAGCAGTTTAACAAAAATTACATCATGATCCATGATAATTTAGGCGGAAGGGCAAAATTTTCGATATCGGGATATATTTCCTAGATCATTAGCTTAAACTAGCGTGGAAGTTCGGCTTCGCCTTGGCTTCCTTACCCATTGTTGTCCCTTAAGGAAGGAAAAAGGTAAGTGTCATCTGCCGTAAAACCTTTTGAAACAATTATTACGGACGAAGGATAAGCAAGCAGTAACGAAGAGCAGTATGGAAAGACGGAGAACTGTAATTGTGGCACCGGATGGAGTGACGTACGTAATAATTAAATGAAAACGCGGTAGATGTCAGAGGAAACAGCAAGGAGGACACACGTAAAATTAATGATGGGAAAGACGAAGGTAGGGTAAGAGGGCAAGGGTAGAACCAAAAAGAGCCGAATTTTGAATGACTAAAGTATTACAGGTGGGACGGTCATAAGAAGGCTATTCATAGGAACCGCAAGGAAGTAAAATACATAACCACCAGACCAACGCTTCATGGTAAACACCATTCTTCGAAATCCCATTAGGTGCCCAGACGTATAAATTCCGTTTTGAACCAACTCGAGAAATGACAACGTAGAGTTGGCCGTGGAAAAACACGGATATCTCATGAGCATAAAAGGCATGCAAACTTTCAAAATCAGTTTATGGGAAGGGAAGCCAGATATTTCCAAACTGTTTAGGAATTCAATTAGGTAATTAACGCAAACTGTGAGATCAACTGTTGTACCGTAGGATTTGTACAGTTTTTCTACACCTGACAGAAATTGGGTTAGTCGCTCGATAATGGCATTGACGAATTTGTTTGTGGGGGCCAGAATTCCGCGTTCGCAGAGCCACTCAGCGTCGGATAAATTATTTTTTAAGTTAGGGAAAACTTCCTCTCTAAGGTCTTCGGCACTGCTCACCAAATTTGCAACAATAGTAAGGGGAATGCGTCCGGTTGCATCGGTTTCGATTTTACCTACACCAATCTTCGAGATATTAGTGGAGAACTCGCCAGATTCATGGCCAGCATTGAGCTGAACTCTCCTATTGGTTGGAAGATCCAATGGCTTTGCGGAAGACCATAAAAGTGAATATTTTAGGCAGAACTTTACCGGATCACCTCTGGTACTCCTTTGAATCACAGGTAGAGTCTGACGAAAATCGCCAGATAAATCCATTATAATGCCACCAAAAAGAGCGGTCTTGTCTGTGATATCACACAGAGCTCTATCCAGCGCTTCCAGTGGAATTTTTATTTGCCATTGTGCACTCGTCCCAAATTATTGCTGAGCATCGCTTCAGCAATTCAGCTGAACCACTGCCTCTGCTTATTTGTCGTGTTGCGGTACCATCGTCGGCTTACTTAAGCGGAATCTTGAAGGTACTGTGAGCAGTTCTGCCACCAGGAAGCAACGTCGCTGCAAGACCAGCCGATGCAACAGCTAAAACAATTTTGCCGTCTTTGCGCAGTTCGGCATGGAACAGCTTGAGGACGAAAGTTTTGCCAGTTCCACTAGGAGCATCCATAAAGAAAACGTGATCACCATTACTGCGACCATGGACACTCTCGAGAATGATGTTGGTTGACCAGCAACCTTGATTTGTTCAGAGCAACGTAGGCTAACAGCTCGGTAAAATTGTAGCAAAGCTCACGCTGCAGTTCAGTGGGGAGCTGATTTCCAGCGTTCATGTCTAGCAGAGGGAATCCCTATGTATGAAATTGCTCACCACCCATGGCAACCAAGATGTTCTCAATAGAAATTAAGGTCATGTTGCGTCCATGCTGCGTCGGCAGCGGGGGAGGGTGGAGATAGTGGTTCATGTGGCCGAGGCCGCATTGGGGTCAGCGTGGAAGTAGGCAAACATTTTTAAGGCATGCGTGCCTACCTGAGCGTCGAGTCTGTGACGCCAGCCAATCAAAAATGGAATAGGAACCGCAGAGAGCAACAAGGTCTCTTTTATTAAGTATACGGATTAACCCCTGCGTTTTAATATGGTGGAATTTAGAGAAGTATTACGTCTTTTCGCATTACAGGCTTTCACTATCCTTGTAGTAGCGCCATGAGGTCAGTCATTTTTCGCAAAACTTACCGTTACATGGTTTTTTAAAAATCCTAAGTTCCATTGTCTTGCGGGCATTAAAATTAATTTACCGTCACAACAGCAATTTTAACGCCTGAGTTTGTAGCCCACATGGCCATGTGGGAATACCGCCAAATTAAGTACATTATTTTGGGTATGATTTGGCTGTCCAATTCCAAGATAAAATTAAGTTACTTTACTCGAACCGGTCCTTTTGAGACGACAATGCTTCGTATTTTTGGTCACCGAAAAAGTCGACGTTTCCCGATTGCAGCAATTGCTGGAATGCTCAATCCTGCTCAACTTGCATGCCGATTGGTGGTTACCTCTCCCCCCAAGAGCCCTACGCATGCGCTGCACTGGAATCAGGAGGAAGATTACTCCTAGGATTATTATAAGAAATTGCTATCGCAAAGATATGCGAGGCAACATTGTACCATCCGTTTATAGAAATATGTTCAAATGGCGTGTCCAACATATAGGACAAAAACCTCCGTGCTCTCCAGGATTTAGAGCCACGAAAAGTACGATATACATATAAGATGACACCTATTTCTGATTGTGAATGTACTAAATGCAATCTCTTTTTTCGACAACCCTTCGCGATAACTGTTTTTTTTTGTGAACTTTATCCGCGTTTACCCGTTGTCTTGGGTGAAAATATCAAGTTACAATGAGCTTAATTAATGATTTGCTGTTAATCCTTGTAATAAAATTTGTTCGTAACTGGGGCGTACAGTATCAAGAACAGATGCCCAATGCTAACGGTGATGAGAAAACTGAAGCTGTGCTTTTCACGATATAACGAAATTAATAAATTACGTATTTTGATAACTGGCAAGCTAAGTAAACATGAATTGGAATTACTTTGGGGCGGAATTTATTTGTGTATGAATTTATTTGAAAGACTTATTACTTGTTTTGTCAACTTAATTCTGCTTATTTCACCATAATTTACCTAATCGACGAATCTTTCACTTGTAGTCAGCCACTTACTTTCCGCCCAGGACCACCCTTCCGCGGTAGGCAGCCGCCGCACAGGGGGTATGTTGGAACTAGACATGTGCCTTTTATTTTTCTTTCAGTTACCTTAACATGTGCCTGCAAACTTTCAAGGGTTTTGCGTTTTTTTAAAATTTCAGACATTTATCTTGGTAGGAATTTAATCATGTGCATTCACTAAGAACAATTTTTTTATCTCACAGCGGCCGTGGCGTCTATTACCAGCCTCATATGCCTTTTGATCCAGTTTGTTGTGCCTCAGTCTTTCCTGGTGCAAGTGCACTCCCCGAGGAAGACGATTTCGTTAATGCCATCATGGTTCATCATTCCAAACTCACGCCATCGTCAGACGAGCAACAGGCAATCGCATCTCTCGTAACCAAAGTCACGGAGTGCCTGGAAGCAATCGCTGTATACCCTGGAAAATTCGAGCAAAACGTGTGTACTATGTCTCACTTTTACAGTTATTCATTTTACCATCGTACTGTCAATACCCCTAGAGTGCTGTTTTTGCGTTGCCTATTTTAGCATATCGAGGAGACAAAACCAATTGGTTCTTTCAAGAAGGGCACTATGTTAGCTGGTCATTGCGTGGCCGATCTGGTCGTTATACTTCGCACCTTACCCACTTTCGAGGCGACTTCCGCCTTAGGCCAACTTCTGAAGGATGAATTTCTTACTAAGGAGCCAGACGTCAACGGAGATGATGGTCCGGAAGTCGATGTACGACCCTACGGCTTCGATTTTTCTTATCTTGGAGCCACTATTCGCGTCGCTTTTTCCGCACACCAATCACTACTCAAGAAAATTGATCCGGAAGTTCATAGTAAGATTTTTTTATCTTTTGTCCATAGTTTCGCCCAGGTTCCATCAAGTTAGATTGGATATTGAACTACCTTTTCAGTTTTTAACCTGGTCGACTACATTGCAGGCAAGTATAACGAATTAAAGGTGACGTAGGTACAACCAATGAATCAGGAACTAAAGTTCATAAAACAGACCCTTAACTCATTGAGAAGGAGAAGGTCGTCGACCAATCTATTATGCCCTCCGACTGTTATCTCATCACATGGTTACTTAAATACTTTGTGTGAGCGTCAGGCAGGTTTTGTGACATCGACAACCAAATTAGATTGTAATACTTAGTTACGCGTGATTTAGTTTGAAGGTGAGACTAAGGTTTTCATTGTTTATTCTTTCTGCCACTGTTCCTACTATTTTAGCGGGTAGTGTTTATGCTAGTAGGCATATTTTTCTAAATAGTGCAGCTACCATTCAATAAGGTACGTTACGTTTGTGTCAGCAATTTTTGAGCAGGGTCAGAAAAGAAATACCGTCTTTATAGAAGTCCTTGACCCTTCACCGAATTAACTAAAGAGATCTATTTTAGGTTCGTTTACGTAGTCCCAGTTTTCAACTCGTGAGCCGACGAACTAATAGTCCATATGATTCAATTCTGGAGATCGAGCAGTATTGTGACGGATAACTGTTTCACGGACGAGCTAATTGAATGCTGGATAGTTGACTGTTGAATAGTTAGTGCATCGTTTCTAGTTTAGGTTAATGTTAGTAGATGAACGCGTTCGAATTTTGCCGATGCTCATTTTTTTTCAAGGAGCAGACAGCGGTGCCACGTTTTGATTGGTCTTGCTACGACGGCTTTGTAACTTCTTGTAACCATTAAATGGTGACAACTCGTGTCGTAAGTTGTAAGAATTTTCTGACTTTATTTCTGCTCCTATCACTTTTTAGTTAGTGCCGCTGACCAAACGCTGGCTCTTGCCGGTATCAGGCACGCTCGTTGGACTGAAGAAAATGCCAGTCATCCAAAGTGAGTTATTATTTTATATGACAATTTTTTGAGGCTAGACTTGCAATAAAGTCTGTTGAAGTTTGCTGCTTTACTAGCGGTGAAGTTCTCTAGATAGCAACTCATGCAGCTAGGTATGGCCATTCGAGTGTTGCACGTCGGTCTTTTCTAATTTACTAAAGCTAACGAAGTAACTATGTGGCTTGTCTGTATCCATTCGCGGTTCATTGGTTGTTGCAGATTTTTCATACTGTCCCGATTTAATATTCTCCCTTTTTGCACTTTTCAGTGTCAAAGCTCTGATTCGTATCCTGAAGGATTTCAGACGCCGGTTCTTGGGCTTTAACTACTTAAGCCCCTGGCACATCGACCTGCTAGTACGTTATTTTTCTGTATACACACTGATTCATTTTGCTTGTTCAGCCATTTTTGGTCCTATTTAAAACTTCGCCCGGACAGGCTTATGTAGTCTACTAGCTTTATGGAAGTAATCCGTAGATAGTTCTGAAGAAACAAAACGCTCTTAAGAAATTTACTCTTGAGTTTTTCAGCTGTTAGTAGGGGTCCATCCCCTAGTGCGGCTCGTGCGCTGAGGAGGGGGGGGGAGGAGAGTTAGGAGGGCTACCATGTTCCCACACTGGATATAAGCATTTGTGGGAAAGGGGGCCTTTGATCTATATTCACTAAAGGAAAACATTGATAGCGGACTCATAACAGGTACAGACCGCTTGCGGTGGTGGTGCAGAGTTTCGGAAATGTGGAGGACTGATTACGTGTATTTGAAGTCCTAATAATGCCAGCCGACTGGACACTTGCCACTGCCTTTCTAATTTCCAAAGAACTTGCAAGTGTTATGCGGGGTCGCGCTGATAATTTCAAGTTTCAATCATGGATCTGTATTCAACGCGACTAAGTACTGCCACCTCAGGGCACTCGCTCACCTTTAGGCTCTTTAAGTAGTGAAGTCATGCATTATCGTGCTTTTTTATAAAGGCTATAACTGGTGCACTTTCCAGGGCATTATTGTCATATTGATCGCCGGGTGAGATGTTGATAGGCTGTGCGCTCTGACCAAATTCTCCTTTTTCTGCTTTCTCTCCCTGAAGCATTTACACAAACACGACCTTTATTCAGCTGGGCCACAAAGCTCGCTTTGATCCCCTAAACAAGCAAACTGACTCTAAACTTCTTTTCCTTATTTTAACAGGCCTTCTATGCAGTCATGCAAAATCCGTCGAATCAACCTCTATCCCTCCCGACAGCCTTCAAGTATGTTTTGTGCCATATGAGCGTCTGTCGCCTGACAACTTCACACAAGGTTCTCTTCTTAACGTTCTCACCTATTTAAAAAAAGTTTTATTACAAGAAATCAAAGTGCCAGGAAAACCAAATAGCCATTCGCATTTCAGAGCTTCCTCTTCCTCTGGAGTCTGAAATATTGGCCTAAATTTTTACTTAAATTTTGCGAGGGTAGATCTAAACAGCATCCTGCCACGAACCACTAAATTGCAGCCTTATTTCCAGTTCCACCTATCTACCTTCTTAAACTGATCTGCTGAAAGGGAACATAGGCCCTATCGATCCTAGTCGTCGACAGTTCTAGCCGGAGAAATACCCTCAGGGTACAACGTCATCTTTAAAATATTTGCGCCCTATGTGTCATCCCTGCATCAAGACAAAAGGCCAGTTCCCAACTTTGTTAGTCTGCCTCTCTGGAAACTTGGCCTCTTACTTTCCCGTGTAACCGTATACTCTCCAAGTACTGAATCACCTAGGCACTTGTCGACCTGTATTCACCCCAGTTGGCTTCGTAGGGGACGAAAAAACTGGTGAGTCCATCAAGATGTTCCCAAGGAAGCCCTTCCTTACTGGTAAGGATGACTTGCTTGGCTACTGGCTTAGAATAACTGAACGTTGGAAAGCGGTCCGTGCTGAACTCGCTGGGTGTTCGATCGTCCCTTCATCTGACCCACTCATAGAATTCATTCCTCTCTGTAACCACAGGGAAGGAATTGTTCAGAAAAATCCAATATGTATCCGAAGAAGAGGATCCCGATAGATCAAACCACTTTTCTGTTTTTGTTAACACAGCGGCGTCTAAACCCTACTGCTTAATAAATGCAGTTATACGTCGCCACTTGGGGAACAGACAGGCCACCGCGTCATCCTACGCTAACACCGAAGGGCCAGATGGCCGAGCAATAATCACGCCGAGGTCCGCCACGTGTGATGAAAGTTCCGCAGGTCAGAGCTCGCATACTGTGCAACAAACTATCAACACACAAGAAGGCAATTACCGTTAATTGTCGTTGTGTGTTTGCAGCAATGACTGTATTCTATAAATACTGCAAACTTGTGCATACGCTACCCGTATCTGCTTCTGCTCTCTGATGACGAATCCGTGATGGATCTTGGAACGTCAGAGGAATAAAATTATTGTCTCAGCGATCGAGTCGTCTTCTTCTCAAATGTATATTACTTTGTAATGGGGTCTTCTAGTAAAGGGAAACTCAGGCACCTTTAGACAATTATAGCATAAATCGCCAGATAGTTACTTTTGCGACCCAAAAAAGGCTAAAAATGAATATTGACTTGTGATCACTCGTCGGTAACCAGGTATTCTTCTTGTTGTTTTTGCTGTCTTTCTTCTAACCCCTCAATTAATTTTGATTTTAGGAGGGTGATACAAGTGCTTTCTGCTGGACTTTTCCTACCTGGAAGTGCCGGTTTTATTGATCCCTGTGAGCCTAACAACCGGCGAGTGCATTCCTCCATCCCTCTGCTTCAGAAGGTGTGTGCGGTTCCCTGTGCCCAAGTTTCTACCATCATTTCCTTGTTTAGTTCGATACTTGGGTTTTAATCCTATATATTTTTTGATTTAAAACTCGAGTGATCTTCTTATATGCTTTAGACATCTGCACTAAACGCCTATTTTATTCAAAGACTTTGAAAGGTGAAAAAACTTCCTTGTATCGCCCCTTGTCATTTTATGTGTGCGTCATAAACGCACCAGAAGTCTATGTACCTCCTGTTGGTTTAACTAGAATTATTATAGTGGCCTTTTGTTGTATATTTTGCATCCGGTGCGTTTTAGGATGAAATATGCTGTGCTGCTCAAACAATTTGTCGGATCATCGGACAAAATAAGTACTCTGTTCTCTTTGACGTCCAACGTGGCAACTCACCCCTCAGTCCAGGTACGTCTGCCAGTGCCTCTTACCTCATTCTATCAATTTCACCCAATTTCCACATATTCCGTCTGCAAACTATACACCCGAAATAATTTGAAATTTTAAGTTCGGTATCTGCCTGCTGTGGTCTTTGGTAGTCCAGCCCCCTTCTGAACTATTTACTTCACGACCCCATGATATAAGTTTCCATTGTAACCCCACGGTTCGCCATTTACGCCTTTACCGTGACCTGCATTTTCACTTTTTCAGAAACCCTGACCTGTTTGGCGAACAAATTGCCGGGATTGGAGGTCCTTTCGTCTGAACCAGTTTACGTAGAACCGCCTTCGACTTCTGTCGAAGATTCGTCCAGGCTGGAGACTGACGAGGACGGTATAAGTGAAATCGAGGCCATGGAGAACCACGAGGCTGTTATCTAGTTTGAACAACTATCCGGCTCTAAAACAGTAACGCGCTGTACCGGACTCTGCTGGCTATTTAACTAACCTCCGCATTTCTATGTATTGTTTTTACCATCAACATTTAAGTAAATTTCTTGCGAAGTAAAGAGCAGTTTTATTTTGAAGATTCGAAACATCCTGCCTTTTTAGTGATTGTCACCTAGAGCGCGCATCCTAACTGTTCCCATTGCTGGGCGACATCATTTGGCATCATTATGGTTGACTGCAATCAAACGATAGGTGTGTTGGACTGCCCTCTTTTCATCCAGTCAATAACACTAAGGGAGTTGGGATGGCAGCCTACGGTCACGTCAGGGCATGGGACTGCTATGTGGTGTTTATTGCAAAGACAGACTGTAGTTTAAACGACTGCACTGACCACCGCTTCAGACGATACTGAGCAGGAGACGCAATCCGTGCAACAAAGATTTGGTTCGCCTAACTTTTCGGATTCATACAACCGCATGGCCATGCAGGGCTTCAGTAAGGATAGTGTCTGCCCATGCGTTGCAGTAGTTATAGGATGCAGTTTTCAATCTCCATTGTGTGAAATCCTGGTGCTTGTATTTGGGGGGCCAGGTCATGTACGTAGTACACGTAGACGATATCATTAAACATATCAGCAGCTGCAACCATTCTCCGCACCAGTCCACTGATCGGCTTGGACGGTGGCTGGGACTTTGAAATGGTAAAAGAGAGTGAAGCCGTTGACTCAGCGAACTTTCCTTACTACAAACAAGCCGACGCGCTTGAATTTATAACGATGTGCTAAAAGCCATGGTTTGGAGGGTTGTCATCTGACGGAATAACTCGGACCGCGTGGTCAGTCTATTGTGCGTTTTTGGATTGGCTTACTGGCTGGCGGAGTGAGCGTCAGGCTGTACTGAATCCTTCTTAATGTGATCTTTACGGCACTCCCACTCCGTGGGATTCAAATATGCATTGGATGGAAAAGAAGAATACCAGTTTCCAACTGTATAAATCATATATACCTTCACTTGTTCCCGCATATTAGGTTTCATTTTTCGAAGGCTAAGGTGTCTATCTAAGGCGCTGCTAAAGTGCAGTAGGTAAATAGGTAACTCATAAAATCCATTGTTTGTTTTTATAAATAAGTCCCTGTTACGCAGGCGTAGTTCAAGTTGTGCCCCGCAAAGTCTTACAGCAATGAAGTTATAATCATTCTTCAAAATAGTGCACATTACGATTTATAAAGTAATGGTACGTTGTCGAGATATACCAGCTTATTTAGCAAAACAAGAAATTCCAAAATTATGAAAATCGTGCATACAAGGTACACTTGAGTTTTAAATGTAGAGGAAGCCGGTTCATGCAAAAAACCAAGGGAATAAAGCAGCACAGGTAGAATTAAGTTGGCAAATGAGCGTTTTGTAAAATTTTCGGATACATATGCTCCAATATTACGCGTAATGTAATGTATAGCTTTCAACGAACAGCCCAAAGTTCGAGTATGTATTCCAATGCGGGTCTACGCGAATTGTTAGTTGTTCTTTCCGTTTATCCATTGCTGTTCTCTGAGCAGACATAATTAAAAGGTTTCTAGTCCTTATTACTGTTATTTTATAGTATAAACGCATAAGTAAGAAATTTTGGTCCGCAGTGTTTAATATTGTAGGAAATCCCTTGGAGATAGACAAACGTTGGATTTGGCCCCATTTGCTGCTATAATACTCATCTGAACTGATCTCTTTTCTAGTAAACAGCATTTGCGCCTCACCTCAACTTAATGAACAAAATAAACAGTCCAAAATATGTGTTAACTGCCCCACATTTAATCAGATATACAATCTACTATACTATTTTGTCCGGTTAACCCAAAGGATGCAAAAGTCAATCTTTGGCGCAAGTATACCTCGTCTGATTGGCACTGACCGCCAGGCAGACGTTAAGCCTGCGTTTCCAATCAGCTATAAAGTGCCAGCAAAATAATCCAAATTCCTGCGTCAGCGGAGACTTGCGACGATAGTGGCAGTGACCATATGGTTAGGTGACCCAAACTTGTGCTTTCAGAAGGCGTTTGTTCAAACCGTCAACCTGCCATGGCCCAAGGAAATCCACATATGTTTGTACCCGCACCCTGCCGCGTCGCGTTACAGAGCAGAAACATCAACATCTATCACTTGCAGATTCCTATCCCATTACTCCGCTTTCTTATGTTTCCGAGAGAGCTAGGCAATATTTAGCTTCTGTTTCTGTTCCGTCGTCCCATTCTCCAGCAATAATGTTCGTTGGCCGCTGTTTTCAGTTTTACCTGATCCGGCCATGTTAATGGTATTACTGTGGACATCTAATGATACACAAGCAAAACCGTGCGTTCGCTGAGTTACACTTCTTCAAAAGCTGTAAGATGCAGCTGGGGAGATACAAACCTGCAAAGTTAAATTTGGGACAGTCTCTCCAAGCACTATTTTTAAGGGTTGAACATCTTACTCATCATACTTTTTAATCCTCCGAGCTAAGTGTAATAGATGGTGTATTTCCGCCCGTTACATTAACTCGTATGAGTAAAGAAGGACCGAGAACCGAAACCATGTGTTTATTGCACTGAAAATGTGCTCTACCTACAATAAATGAGTAGTTCTTAAGTCTTAAGTCGCGTATTTTCGAAATCCAGGTGTTGTTAGGTGTAAATGAGAAGACTGACAGAAAACCGGAACCATTTGTTTATTTGTCTGAGTTCTCGAACAAACACAGACTCTATCGTCAGAGATAAAAAAGCAGCAACATTCGTAGGGAGTGTTTTTTTAACCAACATACAGTGACGTCGGCATGGAGGTGGTTACGCAGAGCTCTGATGCCGGAGCAAAATATATACACTAATTGATGAGCTGTAACTTGAGGCCTAGGCTTCAGTCAATTCTCGGCATCTATTGTTTCCGGCGTAGGTGATAGTGACACAACATTTGCGATCTGTTTTGAAGGTGTGAAGAGTCGCTCGTTTTACTTTTTCATTCCGTTGCACAGCCAGTTTATGTTCATGTACGCATGATCTGAGCATGCATTCAAGCGTAATTACATAGACAGATTAGGCAGACGATGCAAATCACCACGGGTGAACAGTGAACCCGTTTCTGCTACTGTTTCCTGCTCATGTCTCTGATGATGAATCCGCGACGGATGTCGAAACATCAGGCGAATAAACGTATTGTTCCAGAGATCGAATCGTCTTCTTCGCAAATCACCACATCCGACTGCTCTCTCGGATTTAGTCACTCTTTTATCTTTACCACATTGCTGCGTACGTTAACTTGGGGCCTCAGGCGATTCCAACATCTGGTAAGTGAATCTAACTATTCTGCATGCATTAGTCGTGGATGTGTCGGGCCTCTTCGCGCTATCTTCTGGGTTGCTGCAGCGAATCTAGGCCAATTAGAAGAGTTCGCAGACAGTTTCATTCATGAACTACGGGATGGTGTCAGTGAAAACTGAAAAGTCGCGTGGTGTTCGTCATCCTTCTGTAAACAATGACCTATTTTTTCACCGACGAGACTTCACCTGAAAGGCACACAAAAGACGGGTAGCTACCGCTTTCTGCCTTCCTTCCTCGCTCGTGAATTGTAGATCAAAAAAACTTTTTTTATTATCCTGAGCTTTCGAACTATAAGGGGAGTCCATCGTCGGAGATAAGAAACAGCAACAAAAGAGGGGCTCATTATAGTGTTAAGGATCATCAGGTCGTAGGGTTAAGAAACCGCGATGAAAAAAGGGTGGGGAGGGATGGAGGCAATTATAGAGGTATACGTTGATTAACAGTCAGTGATTTCAATGTCCACCAAGGCTTCAGCAACGATAGTGTGGAAATTATAGGGGATGTGGGCCCAATTAACCGTGACGGGCGTCTGGCCGTGAGTGTACGTGATTGCATAAGGCTCTGCAGGCCGGCACCAATTCGATACATCGGTTGATTGAATTCCCGTCTGTGGACCAGGCTTCAATCAATTCCCTGTTGGTCTTGTTTCCGGCGTGGGTGAGCACCTTGACGGCTGCGAAGTTGAACTCGTGGCCTATTTCATAGGTGTGAAATAGGTGTGATAATTCGTCACCCCGTCGTACGGTCAACTGGCGTTCATGTATGCGCGATCCGAGCCTGCGTTCAGTTTGGGCCCACATCCTCTATAATTGCCTCACTTTCGTTGCTGACGCCCTGGTGAACGTTGACATCACTGACGCTTAATTGACGTATACCTCTATAATTGCCCCCATCCTTTTCCGCCCCTTTCTCATCGTGGTTTCTTACCCATCACGACCTAATGACCCTTGAGAGTTGATTGGTTTGCACACACTATAATAAGTCCCTCTTTTGTTGCTGTTTTTTATCTCTGAAAATGGAATCCTACAAGAGTTCGAACGCTCAGGACAAAAACATATGGATCCCGTGCTCGACAATTCTTCTTCCATATCCATGCAAATACCTGGAAAGCGAACGTTATCATTCATTCGAGATCGACTTTTATTGAATGAAGGCTGTCTTTTATAATTCAAATATAATCAATTCTGTTACTTAACCGGAGATTGGGGAGCCCATTGGAATTCAGTTTATCTGCTTACAGGTTTCTGACTCAAAGGTTAAGAAAACTCTTTTTTTTAGCGAGATTCGAACAGTCGCATGAGATGCTCAAGTGTGGACGGGCTCTAAGTTTGGTACTATGCCTCTTCCAGTTTCCTGCACAGGGCTTTATGCGCCAAATTTAGTGGGACGAATGTGACTAACGAGATCATTATTTCATGCGACCGAAGCCTCTGACCCCAGAGATCTACAAGGAATTAGGAGGCTGAGCGGACTAAAGTGCTGTCAAAAGAAGCACCTTTAACAGGCAAGGAAGGTCGGTAGACAATGAGTTTTGGTACCACGGCAGCTTTCCGCAGAGATGAAGCGCATCGATCTACAATCCGTAACTATTGTACCAAGCAGATGGGAGTGAACCCTATTACTTCAGCAAATGGTCTACGATTTACACTAACAAAAAGTGCAAACAGCAGTTGACTTCAACAGACCAGACATCGGTTTCTACGCCAAACTCAGGATCCCACCCCAAAAAAGCTCCTGCTATTTCTTTGTCGGAGAATGGTAGACATAATCCACTCTGATATACTGAAATAAGGGTAGACCGTAACAACAGACCCCTATTGTAAACAATTAGAGCGTACGAACCAAACTCTTGGCGTTAAACAGCCAGCGTTGATCAATAAAACAGGTGTCATCCTGTGGCAGGACGGCGCAAGACCGCATTCGGTTCAATCCTATTTATCTTATCATGCATCAATCAATTATCATTTGTTCGGATTTCTGAAGCAATTCCGGGACGGGAAAATCATAAAATGGAGAAATCAAAACTGGTGCACAAAATCATTGGCTTCAAAACAAACTGCCTTTTATAAAGGAGGTATTGCAAACCTTGTTAAAGATGGAAAATAGGAATTGATAACGATAAATAATTATGTTGCTAAGTAAAAAGCAAAATGTTTTCCTTCAAGCACTTTTTATTGCCACCCATTTATAATGACATAGCTTTTCGGGCACTCCTAACAGTTAATTATTTTCATAGTTTTCACTAAATTATGGCAACATGAATCCATTCATTCTAAAGTAAAGGCTTAGTCTTAGTCAACATATAATATCGATCAATGAAGACGTTTATACAGTTTATGTGGCGAAATAAATTGAATATCATTACAAAAGCATTTGTTTGTTTTCTTTCGACAAGCATGCCAACCTCTTTGAATTTATATCGTTTTTATCCTTCTTCTTCTTCTTCTTCTTCTTCTTCTTCTTCTTCTTCTTTTTCTTCTTCTTCTTCTTCTTTTTCTTCTTCTTCTTCTTCTTCTTCTTCTTCTTTTTCTATTTCTTCTTCTTCTTTTTCTTCTTCTTCTTCTTCTTCTTCTTCTACGTCTTCTTCTTCTTCTTCTTCTTCTTCTTTATCTATTTCTTCTTCTTTTTCTTTTTATTCTTCTTCTTCTTCTTCTTCTTCTTCTTCTTCTATTTCTTCTTCTTCTTCTTCTTCGACAATGGTCTTTCAATCAGCCTGTTATGTGAGCGAAATAGATATCTCGAAGCATGTACTTCCTTCGTGTACTTCCTCACTTCTTCTCTACCTTCTGCGGAACTGTCTGAAGGCCGAAGGGGCAAGAGTCTTCCTTATTAACTTAACCCACTGCGATAGCCGTAGTGGTCACGTTAGGAAAGCACCACTGAGTTTGACTGTCAGTCTACCAGTCCACCTAGTCAACATACGCAAACGGGACTGACAGCGAGGTCTGAGTTATACCATCAGTTGGGAGTCTTCTATGCTACTTTGCTTAGCTTTTTTGGTAGATTAAAGTCTGCCAATTCATTATATTGAGGAAAGCGCTTTAAATGAATTTTAATTGATTTAACTTGATCCAATTGTGAAAAAACTCCCGGCGTTCGGCGGTATTTGAACCCGCATAGTAGATAAGGCCTTTACTCGAAGCCAATACTCTCCCAGATGAGCTACAAACGCCGCAAGCTTTTTACAGTTGGGTCAACTTAAATTAAGCAAATCTACCAAACCTCACAAACAATAAGTCAGCCTAGTAGTCATTCTGGTGGATTCTAGATGATTGCTTAGGAAATCCTGCTTGGGCAGTCAGCTTTCTGTTCCATAATAGTGGACTCCATACAAGCGGTAAAGTTGGGCGGGTAAAACCGATCCAAGTGTGATTAAATAAACGACGCTCAACTAAGAAAACATGGGCTTCGCGTAAAGGCCTTCTCTACTATGTGGGTTAAAATCCCGCCAAACGCTGCGAGTTTTTTTCAAAATTGGGTCAACTTAAATTAAGCAAATCTGCCAAATCTCCTAAATAAAATTTTAGTTGACCTAACTGATAAAGTAAGCGGTCGCGGTGAAATTCGAATCCATACCAGAGAAGAGAAAGACTTTAGTACGGTCAGCGCTCTAGCCAGGGGATCTACGAGGGCCCAGGGAGAGCCATGGGTTGAATGACACACGGGTCAAGTTACTCATCCATCCTACTGCAACGCACAATATTCACCAATTCTAATCCAGTAACCCAACTGGCCAAGCAAGATTTCCCAAGAATCCACCAGACGATTAACAGGCGCGATTTATTAATAGGGTGTTTTAGGAAATTTAAATCATTCCTCTGGCACAGTTTTAATATACACTTTCAAGTTGGATCGTGCGCATCAGCAACCCGCTGACTGCATAGACTCGAGGATGAACGAATATCTCTTTATAAGTGTACTTGGCAGCGTTATGATGTTCGATTTGGTTAAGGCTACCAACTTTATTGGTGGCAGAAAGCACTGAATATTGGGCTACTAACACAATTGCGTTATTTATACCACCTGAATACTCTCACAAAAAGAAGGAGCGTTTAATGGCCCCAGTTAATGCTATCCGTTGTGCTAGAGTCGTGCGTCCATATCGTAGGTGACATTAACAAGTTGATAGAAAAAGTACTTCCGGTTGTCCTTGCATCAGAAATCAAATTCACTGTAATTAAATTAACGATCTGAAGGCCTATGGCTTATTCGCGAAAGTATTATTTCCCCATTTCCTAACTTTCCCAGTGTTTCTATCATCTCGTCTTTGGTAAAAATTAACATAACCTATCGGTTGAATTGTTTTTTGCTGATTGGGTTTGTCTACTTTCTGTTCGACTCATTTTCAACCTTGTAGACATTGGTCAGGCATGCATCATCTGAATGAAGGAGGACAAATGGAGCTTTGTTTAGGAATGACAGCTCTGGTGTCCTGCAGATCGCGAACAGTATTTAGCTCAGCGTGTTCTTCGAGGGCCCAGACACCTGTGTGATGCATGCCCCCTTTTGTAAAAATCACTCGCAAACAGTAGAGACAGAGTTTCAAAAGTCAATGAAGACAGTGGAAGTAAAATGAGTAATGATAACAGTAGAAATATTATCAGTTGTAGAAATAAGGTCATCAATAGTAGTGATTTTCACAACCATCACCAATGTTGTCATTCAGGTTGCAATCAGCACAATCAGGTGTGTAGGATGTTGCCAGCGGAGAGTGGCGCCTCTACACCAACAGCACCACAGATTCCCTCATAACGATGAATGCATATGTGTGTGTGTAAGACTCTGATACAGTATCCAAATAAAATTAGGCGAAATCAGCAGCGTCACAGTCTGTGAGGCTAAGGAAGGGCGGGGAAGGGGTGACAGGAGTGCGGCAAGCGTTTGTCGTTGCGGCAACACCCCAACTCCCCGGCAGGAGTCTGCTATAGAAGCAGAGGGAATCATTAATGTGCTGGGAGACAAAGGAGAAAGGAAATGGAAAAGCAATGCGCGAGGAGGAGGAGGAGGCCCTGTGTGTGTGTGGGAAACGAGATGAATAAGGAATTCTCCGCGTCTAAAGCGCATACCCGATGGCGTAGGAGTCTGCGCGGAGGGGGAGGAGGATAAGTTGGGACTGGTGGCTATCGCGGCGGGAAAAAATGTTTCTTGAAGGTGTTGCTCCGTGACTTTGACTTTGAAGCCAATTGAGTAGGGAGGGCAGCCTTCGTTGTGGTCGTCGGGGTGGCCTTCGTCGAGTCTACATGGACCGAGGACGCGCGACCGGGCACTGCCGGTGGCGGTCGGGACATCGCACCCTGATGGACAAAGAAAAAGTTCAACCATATTGGGGTGGTCAGACTTATTTGCGAATCCTTGACACTGAACATTACTGGTATATGCAACGGTAAGAACACGCTTAAAGCAAAAGAACTATGAAAAATGAAAGGTCAATGATATGCCTGTGATGGTATTGGAATTGACCAATGAGGCTGCGGGTGCTGACTCGGTGGAATCTCTCTTTCAGTCTGATGGCGTTCGTGGACTTTGAACCCTGCCAGGCCTCACGCTGAGGATACTGGGGCTGAATCTGCGGTCCGCAATCGGCCAATTCTTCAGCCGACAGCGAGCAACTGTTCGCCGATGAACATTCCGTTGGTACAGAATATCGAGACCACTACACTCAAGGAAGACTGCGAACACTGCATTCCTGTGTCAACCCTCCCCGTCCCGAACTAAAGTCACTCAACGAGCTGCAGTTTTTTTCTCCTAAACTGTCAACTCGATCTATAACTGTGCACATCTTTCGTTAGTACCGTACCTTTAAAGTCAGTTTTTTTCCATTTGAAACAAACTCCCTATTTTGCCCACTATTGACCAAGCAAAAAACTAAAACAAAACCAATACTGAATGCAAAAGAAGGAGTTTGTTTTAGTTTTTTTCTGCCTTTGAGGTTTTGGAAGGCGCCCAAGGGGTGCTTTAGCACTTAACCGAATTTTTAAAATTGCCTGTAAGCTGGCGATCACTAAATAAATACATGTATAGCGTCTTAACAGACAAAAAATTATTGAAAACTTCTGGGACTCAGTTGGATTTGCTACTGATTGCTCCTTTAAGAAAGCAGCAAACGTCTGTGAAGAATGGTGGCAAAGGAAGCGTCTCACTTATTTAAAGGTTTGAATAAGTGAACTTTTTCAAGGAAATGAGGAGCATATGCAGTAAATAGAAGGTGAAATTGGTTTGGATTCCGTAAATTGGGTGGAAGATCACCTGTCACATTAATTGGCCCTCTCAGATTTTAGCTGAACTGTTGATTACTACCGGATCTGAAGGCCAATGCTCTAGTAGTCAGGATGTCTCCGACATATGCTTTAATTTTTCCTATACCAATTGTTAAAAAGCATTTTTAATTGTGAATTTTGCAACTTTTCCGTTTTTCATATTTTTTTTTATCATAACCAGACGGGTATCTGCCTAGCACTTATATCTGTATCCTTCTTCAAATGCACCCGGGAGTACCTCAAGATAAATTTACGCAGAATAAAGATCGTCCTGCAAAACTATTGAACAAAACGTGGCCCTGGCAGTGCTCCTTTCGCTACAGGTATGGCTGATATTCTCTCCAGACGCACATCGGCACAGTGGACTTTGAACTTTTGTATAAAATACCGGCGGTTGAAGTGTCTCTGTATGGTCAGTTGCAGGGTACAAAGTACTGGGAACCAAATACTAGGCAGTGGAAACAGTATAGCTAAGTAGATGAGGCACGGCACTTTCGGGCGCTGCATGTGGTTAAGGGAGAGAGAGAGAAGTCGATTGCAAAACGTGTATGTGTGTATCGCCTGAATTATGGTAAAAGGTCATTCCTTATGCAGGCAATTGTGGTAACAGAGGCCGTTTCAGAGAGAGAAACCCTTGTATTCCTCAATATATGGGAAATAGAAAGAAAGTTCATTTGTTCCACGTGTCTGTTTTATTCTATTAAAAAAGGAATTTTGCACGAAGATAGTTCAGATGGTATAAATATCCATGGGCAGATGGGCGCTCAGCGATAGGTTACAGAACTCCGTCCTCTCGTACTGCGCTGGGGCTCACTTATCAGCCCCGCCAGCAATCAGGCGATGGCTAGTGCTATATAGGCGGAATGAACTTACCGACAAAGACAACGGAGACTAGAATGACTATTTCTAGCATATGAGCCAGCATCGTTCAGCCATATCCGTACCCACGTGTTGCGGCAGCTGAAACTCGGGTTCGCTACCTATTGGTTAGGAGTCTCGATCGAAACCAACAAAAAAACGAGCTCGTGGACTTTTAGCCGCCCTTGAACGATCCTCGGGTGCGGCAAAACCTCGGGTTGGTCATGGTTGGTTGATGAGAATGGCCATTCCAGTCTCTCTTGTTTTTGTCGATGATGTCATTCTGTCGGTAGACATGTCCATTCTCTATTAGCAGGTGTAAACAGTCAACCCCAAAATACATCCAGAATTCTTCCTCAAAAACAAATACAGATTTCCAGAGAGGGTATTGCCGATAAAAGCGAAGATGTGAGTTCCAGGAAACAGTTCAGAAGAAGAAGATGCGGTCACTAAAACAAGAATTTTATTTTACTGACGTTTCGGTTTCTGTCGAGAATCCTTAATCATGGGTAACCGTAGAGTAGTGTGAGACATGCACAGATTGCACGCTATTTATAGTTCGTAGCGGTCATTCGTATGCATACTATAATTATCAGGTACTGTAACCACCGCTTTGGGGTCTGAACTGGTGCTGTGATGGTTTGATACTTTACTTTCGACTCAGATGCTGAGCCCGGCCCTTCCCACGTGACTGATTCTCTTGCTCAGTCAATACCTCAGTGCACAGTATGGAAAAGACAATTCTGCGCATGGCACAGACTATCCTACTATTACCTATGATTAAGGATTCTCGACAGAATCCGAGATGTCAGGAGAATCAAACTCTTGTTCCAGCGATCGCAGCTTCTTCTTCTGAACAAAAAATCGTTGTGCTTGTTGATGGGCTGTTGGCCTGAGAGGCCTGAAAGAGCTCAAGTACGGGTGAGGCATGTTAGAAGTTTGTTAACCAAATGTGTTAAGGGAGATTCTTGACCTCTGTTCCTTAGAACGTAATGTAGAGCACGCACACATCGACTAGTAACGCATATATGGTGATAAAATGTCATCATGAGCATATGCGATTTAGAGCACCAATTTACAAATAGGAAGGTATCTAGAAGAATCGAGGCAGAGGTGATTACACAGCCTTCAGTACTTCACACCAACGCATCCACTTTCACTGCATATTCACATGTTAGAGCTGCTTGGAAGCAAATCGCAAGCTGAACTGTGCGGAAGTTGTGACAGTTAGCTTAGTTATTAATGCGCGCGAAGGTAGGGGAGGGGGGGGGGGGCGGTAGACTTGTACTCACGTCAACTGTAGATTTGCTGCCTTCGCCCTGACTAGGTCCACCATTTTCAGTGGTGGCTGCTCTCAGCCTCGGTGCGCCGACGCTTGGACGTCCAGAGGGCAGGGATTGGGGGTGATCCAGAGACGGCTAGATCGTAGCAAAAAGCGCCAGCGTTATAAAAGCATGGTTAGCAGGCAAGTGCTCAAACAAATGTTCTTCGTATTGAATAAGACTGCGGTGCCGATCATTGCAGGCATATGTTCTAGTTTAAGTAACTAGTACACACAAATGAAGAGCTGTTAGTGAGAGCGAGAGAGAGAGAATGGCTATAGTGAAAGAAAAAGCTAGAATACTAACTAAAATATCAACCAAGCGTTGAAAATAGTTCTTGGTTATCGGTTAGATGGTTACTGGCTTGCTAAGCAAAAATGCTCAGCATGGTTTATGAGCTGTAGGAGCCAGCCAGGTTAGTGGAACTCTGAACTGGAAAGAGAAGACAATATTTAGAGAGCTTTAGGGGTCCAAAACAACGGTATGCTTTGTACAGTCTGTTACGAGAAAGGAGGATCTTTTAGGACAGAATATGAAAAAAAAACTAAATGATTGCCAAAATTGTTATAGCAACAGATGGCAGACTAATGCTACTTTCAAACTAAAGAAAAAGGTGTTTTAACGCTCAAACCCAGAAAACAATAATAAAATAAACTAGCAGGAGGTTTTGACAGATTTAAATAATTCATTTGATCTAGTTGTGCAAAACTCAGTTGCATTGGTTAACTTGACCACACGCCGGCAGAGGGTAGGCAATAGTACAGCCGACACTCTGACCAAATGAGCTACGGGGCCGCTATCGAGAGCTGTAAGTTGCTTAGGAAATCCTACATGAGCAGTCAGCTTACTTAATCAGAATTGGTCCATTCCATAGGTTCCAGTGGGCTAGGCAGGTAAATAGACCCAAGTGTGCTTAACTAACGGCCTCCGGTGAGAACCTCGTAGCTCAGTTGGTTAGAGCGTTGGCTACACCAAATTTAGCGTGTGGTCGAATCCCACCGAGGCTGCTGAGTGCTTTTGCATCTGAGTCAAATAAATATAATAAATTGAAGTACCTACCACAAAACAAGGTACGGGTTGGACAACTGCACGTTACATGCGCGAAATGTTTTTAGCAAGAAATGGGAATAGGAACTCCTTATTGCGGGGATCTGCGCTTATTTCTCGGAAGGTCAAGGTAATTGTAAGGGTAAGGATACGGTTAAAATTAAGTGCAGAATTAGGTATAGGACACGGGAATATGTACCCTTCCTGGAATTTCGCGCAGGCTCTCCTGTGACATCATGGAGGGGGGTTCCTATTCCATTGTCTTAACAAGGATTAACTGCAGAAATCGTGAAAATGAGGCGATAGCGGCTACGTTTTAATGTACATGCTGACTCAATTCAGTATATGGAACAACACTTTTTAACTAGTCTGTAAGGACAAGGTACGCCAACCGCAACTCAAACGGAAAGTCCTTAGTGGAAAGTTGAGTATCTGTGAGTATATCCTCTGAACTTTGCCAAATCCGAATATAGTGGGCGGAAGCTGACTTGTCCAAGTAACAACTAAGTCAAAAACCGTTTATAGAAGAAAAAGAGGAGAATGTCCTGGAAACAAAAAACAAAACTGAATTTCGAGGAGTTTGGTATTCAATGCTTTCAATACAGTTGTGCATAAGAAGCACATTTTTTGTTCAGATGAGCTTGCGAGCTCATTGGACCATAAAACCAAATTAAGTCAAGGCCTTGAACGCACGCATAATTAGAAGGTGGTTGATTTTTAGTCAGCCAGCTAACATGCACACCTCAAAATTTGAAATTGCAAGCTAGTATCTTGCAAGTGTACAACAGGCTTTTATAGCAGGTTGTTTTGTACGCCTATGAAAACATACCATTTCCTCCCTGTATAGTTTTTCAAAGGAGGAAATTTTTCTTACAATCTAAGGGGCTAAACTAGCCCTACCGAATTCGGCTTTTTACTTCTAGGTGTTTGGAATGAACAACGCAAAAAAGCCTAAAGACGGGTTCCGTGCTCTTCAAAGATGTTCTATTTCAAAGCATTTGCGTTATAACTTCATACACCAAGAAAGAGGTTACTTCCAGTCTGTTCTCACAGGCCTTAGAAGGTCTGCGGATTGACCAAATGTTTGATAGACTCGAGAAGCCAACAGAACAAAATATAAATAAAAACATTGATTTGCCTCCTGATCATCTGGAAGACAAAAGCCTACGTTTCTGCATAGCTGTTACGTCCTCCAACAACTCACAAACTTATCCACTTCTCAAGTTAACATTTTTTGTTTTCAAGGTCGCTAGGGTAGTACACCAGACTGCTCTCAGCAAAACATTAACTCTTCTTAATTTAATAAATGCTGCGGCTTGCTGGAAAACTCGCGTTGTGTTCAATACGTTAAAAGGAACGAAACTGCTCAAGGTCCGTTAGTCTGGCACCTTGGTACATACGGACATGATGACGAAAATTATCATTGCCTGACTCTTACAAGTGAGTGCTGCTCGGTTTGCCACTCAGAAGGCACACATATAATGCTTATGTGTACACTCAGGAGCCTAGCACAAAAAGCAGTGCAACTAAAATGTTAAATGCTACAGTGTCATGTCCACTAGGGTGATTGCCAGATCGTGTGTGTGTGCTTGTTAGCCCAGATAAATATGTGTACGTGCTTCTGTGTGTTTCTGAGATGAATTTCTCCGCCGGATAGCACGAGCTACCTGCAGGGGCACAGCTCCCCGAATGCGTTGCTGAAAAGTAAAGAACTCAAGGCATAGAAGGCGGAAGCAAACTGGCGTAAAATTGTCCGTTAGGATATGAGTGTATCTAAAATGAACCAGCTTATGTCTATCGTTTCAGCACCGAAAAAACTATTTGAACGGGAATGAGGTCCAGGCAAGGAATCGATTGCTTGTCTACAGATGATGATTATCCACCAAAGGCGTCGTAGCATGTCGCAAAAAAGGTTTACGCAACCAGTCTTATCACACTGAAACGAGCTTATATATTAGTCAGTTACCCACTAAAGCTGACATGAGGTACCCAGAAAAATTGAAAAAAACATTATTCTTAAAATTCAAATAGCAATTGCGTTCGCTTATGCAGGCAGATTGAGGACAGGGATGCGGGCGAAATTGAACAGTCCGTAGTCCGCCTTGCAGACGGGTTGGGTCAATGCACAATACCACCAGTGAAATCTTGATCAGAGGTAACAAAACTTGGTTCCATGGCGAAATATTTCGGAAGCTTGGTTTAATGCTCGATGAAAAAATGCCAACTTTAAATCTAAAATGGTGTTGGCTTGGTGTTGGTCATTGGCTGGTTGTCGACGTTGAGCAACTTTGAAAACCGTGTTTTCGGTAATTTACCCCGAGGCCTATACATAGATTTTAATTCCTTATATTCGAGCTACGAAGATCGCTCACACCCTATTTTACGTTTCCCCCCCCCCTCAGTCCCAGTAACTACAACAAGCCGGCCTCGCTACGCCGACGGTGTGCAAACGATAAGTGTTCACCACAGCACACGTATAAACCCTATCAAGTTCCTATATTTTCATTATCGATGTAACTGTATGGGCCTGGTGATGAATTATGGGAAGCATGTATTTGCTGATCTTGATTTTCACGCTTAACATGAGAATATTCGCATACTTTGAAAGCACTATTCTCCTGCCCCTTGTTGTTGGGGTTCTTTATTATTATTATTATTGATTGATTGTCCGTTGCCATCTGGTTACCTTCGAGGACTGCAAAGCCGAGATATAAGGAAAATCGACGTTATTTCTATTGCATTCAGTCGATGAACATCACTTCCATGAAACATTAGTCAGCAACCCCCCGAATCAATCTCATAGTAAATAATATGTAACGATGTTGCACTCTTTTATCGAAAACATTTGTGGGGGACTATGGCTGCTGGATCCCATGCTGACTTCAATTAATAAATCTGGTAGTTAAAGTGATTAAAATGTTTATATATGTCGATTTTGGGTTGGTTTTGTACCCCCTGTAAACTTAGTTGAAGGCATAAAACCTCTGGGGGTCAGAAATATAATATCTGAAAGGACACATTAAACGGCAGAGGTAGACGAATTAATAGGAAGAGTGAAGACAAGTCATCTGAGCCGCTGAACGCATAAAGGAATACATATTTGGAAACTGAAGGGCAAGAGAAAGTAGGCAGAGTTTAAAATTGCCTTCAGCCAACCAGGAGCATGTGGAGGCAATTTGGTTTGGGACGACTACACGCTAAAGACGTTCTAGCAAGAGTTTTAGGCCACTCTTAACTCACGGCCTCAAGTACTGGCAGCACGATGATATGCATGTTTCTGCCCATTAACTAGTATGTCGAAGGTGGTGGATAATTTAATTGTTATCAGTGAAGATCACTTGTGAAATAAGCAGGACGCTGGAGCTACCGAATGAGCAGACATGAGCGGCGCAGCAGTAATAGCTCCAGGTGTTGCTGAGAGCCGAGTTGACAAACGGGTTACCTGTATCACGGTGTTCACAGACTGTAGCAGAATGCCACCTTTCAGTAAAGAAAAATTCCTCGCCCTTCGGCCTAAGTCCGGAAACTTAAACTGGCTTGCCAAAACGCGAAATAAAGCAACCATTTTCGAATCCAGATGCAACAGGAGAGCCTATCTAACAGAAGTCAACCAAGCAAACCACATTCCACCGATGCACGGCTCCGACGGACTGAGGCTAACTAGCACTTGTTGAAGCTACTGAGGCCCATTGGCAGGGAAAGCGGCAGCTTTCTATCCAGAAACATCTGACTTGCAGCCATTTCACAGACATGTATGTCTTAGGCCTTCCAAACTGTGTCACAGCGCCGCGCATACACTGTTGTGTCAACGAATCGACTTACTTGGCTAGTTGTCTTTTGCATGAGATTTGATGTTGAGTTGGGATGCGGTGGACTAGTAGCCGCCCTGTCAAGGAGAGTGCGCGCTGAGTCCGAGTCCCCCGTGCTCTCGGTCGCGGATACCGAGCCCTCAGATGGTACCGATGACCGTGAAGAAAGTCCTAAAACAAGATGTTCTGTGGTTTGAGAAGCTAGGAGGTACCCAAAATACTTTGCCAGCAAATGGGTTTTGGTGCGAAAGGTAGAAATCAGAAAAATAAACTCGTATGTTACTTTGAGAAACTCTGATGTTCCTGTGTAACCAATAGAGGTAAGTTATGCATATTGAAATCTTGAACTGAACTGATTATTACTTTTTTAAACACCTACATTTTGGGAGTCAGTGAGGATGAAACAAAAGGATAACTCCATGAAATAATTCGGGGGACTAGAATAAATATGCTGGGTAAAGCTGAAACCAGGGCGTTGTCCGGCATCGTAGTGCCACGCAACCGAATTTACGCTGCGATAATTTACTTGTCCATGTCAAAAAGTAGGACAGAGAGCTACGTTTCTAAAAATTGCCCAGTAGCGCCTACCGGTTCCACAATGCCCACTATACGAAACGACTTTTAGGATCGTGGACCATGGGCAACCTGACCGAGTTTATACAATCCTTTGTTATTTCCCGAAAAAAAAGTATATTTAAGGTAGTACTACACTAGGCAGCTCTGGAGGAGGCGCGGGGGGTTGAAATATTTACGTCTTCAAGGATATTAAAAAAAACAATTCGTTGAGACAAAATGAGGAAAAATCCGATAGGTGGTTGTAAATAGATCATTTCCCTTGGGCAGCATTGTTGTCCACTGGGATAATTCCGTCCCTCTCATCCATTCTTAAGCCAGTGAATGAAGCCTGGATTGCCGTTGGAGGTCAGACATTTTTACTGTGCCTTGCGCTCTTACTAGGTCCGTAGTGATTGGTCGGTTGTTTGCTGATGGACAACGTAATTAGATGATCAGTGCCAGTAGGCTTCCTGGTCCTTCGCGGTTTTTCTGCCAGTCATCCACCAAGTACTGGGAAAACATTTGCTGTTTCTTCTCTCATGCTGTCTTAAATGTTGCAGATGTTCACCCTTCTTTTATTTCCTATCATTCCTGCAATTTGCAGCTTCATAACACGAATGCTGAAACCCGCAGTTTATGATTGCATCTGACCTTACCGGTTTTCTATTAGACAATAATTCGTTCGCAGGCAAACACTCGCGCGGGCACTGGACTTACCTAAATAAAGTAACTAGACACTATAAAAAGGCATATGAATGAGAAGGTGAGGCGATCGCTGTGGAGGATGGTTTACTTATCTGACGTTTCACACTCGTACTTGAGCACATCATCGGAGACAGAGAGAAGCTAGAATCCGACGCTTAATTATTGCAACTCAAGGGCTGGTTACCACCTAAGGACACTTCAGGAGTTGTTTACCGCGTAAAATTTTGGCCAACTACTTAGATCGCGTATGCAAATGAGTACACTCTAGCCGTAAAACGAAAATACGTACGATCGCACGTCACGATGCATAGTTTCAAAAAGAGCCATCAATTCAGCTTCGACAGCGCACAAGTAGTCAACCGAAGCGAGAGCAAAATGGGAAGGGAGAAAGTCGAAGCCTGGCAATCCGATGCTTATTCTATGAACTACAGGATTGAAGTACTAGCGCCATACAAGGCCGTCAGGCACCGATTGGACAAGGCAGCAGGACCAAAGAAAATGTAGAAAATGGACGTATGATCAATGAACCAGAAAGACCTATTTTAATTAGTCATTGATAATTTTTGTCCGTCTCCGATGATGTGCTCAAGTACGAGTGTGAAACGTCAAATGAATAAACCACTCTCCCTAGAGTTCGCCCCACCATCTTATTCCATCTCAACGTCTGTGGTCAGCATTGTAGCCTATGTCCACATATATATGTGAATAGTACGGTGATCACTGGTGTAATTACGCAACATGCTCGCCCGGTTTTGTCTTAGAGCTCACTCTAGAGCCCTCGCAGGCAGTCACATGACGCCCATGAGAGTATGCTGGAGAGAAATCGACAAACAAAAGGGAGAAAAAATGACCATTACTCGTTTATTAGCATTCATCAGCCTGTCATGCCCGATGACTGCCTGCGAAGGCTCTGGATTGAGTTCCAAGGCGAAACGGGAGGAGCATGTTCGGTAACCAGATCAGTGAGTGCCCTACTATTTATCATATTCCAATCACAAACAACAAAAAATGAGCCTATGTACAATGGTAGAGTTTTGCTTTCAATGACCAAAGTTCTTGAGTTCGAATGCCGGGGGTCACCATCCCTAAGATTAGCTATGACTGGCTGAAAATGGTTAATAAATCAGAAATGACCAGTCCAGTCTCTCTTATCATCGTCGGTCCCTCTCCATATGTATGACAAAGACGTTATACCATACTCCGGATAAAGTTACTAGCTAAAAGTCCAGACACGTGTTTTGTCGATGTCTCTGCTACTAAATTATGCAGCAATGGGGAGTTCGGCACTTAAGCGTGTCTCTCAGCGTTCAACGAACAGTATCTGGTATATGAATTCCATAGAATAATCAGGGGGAAAATTGCTCAAAATATCAACTGCATGACATAGAGTTCAGTGACCGGGACATGATTTTTTAGGGTTAGAGTCAAAATTTGAATAATCATTTTAGTCGAAGACAATCAATTACTATTTAATAACCGCATAATGTCCCTTGGCTAAGGGGAACATAGACCGAAAGCAGATGCGTGATGAAAGTCACCAGGCACACTTCAAAAAAATTGAAGAATGTGACACTCAGCTCTGTGGTTTTTTTGCCTAAGGTAGACAAAATAATCGAAGGCTTTTCTCGACAATTCCGTCCAACGCCTTTTTCTCATTAAAACGATGCCTCCTACAGAGTGATCTGCCTCAGTCAACAACCAACGTGCATCGGACGTCGAAAAACAAACACACTCATTTAACCACAGTAATATTAATATTATCTTACCATGCAGCATCATAGCCAGGTTTGTCTAAAAGGATTCTGCCTGGAAGCAGAACATGCCAACGGAAATCGTTGAGGGAAGAAACATTCATAACAGTTTGAAGAAGATGCTCTTTGGGATAAAAAAAGTAACGTTAATTAGTGGATTTTCGAGTCTAGTGCACCAGCTCGTCTTCGGACTAAAGGGAAATGTGCAATGAACAACTAAAAGTTCAAAAGTGCGGAAAAAATCAATAGTTATAGGGGGGAGACCTGATTGGTAGGTGTACACCCGAAAGAAAGGGTTAACTACTTTAATAAGAAGAAAGAAATCTACAAAATCTCATGCGGAGGTTGTGATGCTGTATATTGTGGCCAAACAGGAAGATCCATCTCCAGACGCATCCACGAGCACCAATTGGCCGCGAAGAGACATGACCATTGCTCCGGGATGGCCATGCATTGCCTCGACACAGGACACAAATTTGCATGGGATAAAACCCACATCATCGGAGTTTACCCCTCTAAAAATGGCCGAGAATTTCTTGAGTCCATGCACTCCGAAGATTCATGCATCAAACACCACAGGGAATTACATGGTATTGATAAACACTTCAAAGAACGGTGGAAGGGAAGAAGGTCGCACGACACAGACTGACTGAGGCCACACCTACCAATCAGGTCTCAACCCATATAAGTATTGATTTGTTTTCGCGCTTTTGAAATTTTAGTTGTTCATTGGGCATTTCGAAAATTCACTAATGAAGGTTACCTTTATACCCAGAGAACATTTTCTTCAAATTAAAATTTATTGTGATGCGTGTTTTCCAGTTTATGTGAAGTAATAACAATGAATGCTTCTATTTTTCTATGCCTTTAACTTTCCTAGAAGGGCTCATAGGGAAGCGTTCGAGAACTCCAGAGCGAAGACTTACCCGAAATGCGGGCACCGGTACAATTGCGGGTCTGGCTGTAGAAGTTGTCAATTTGAATTTGAAGGGTTTCCGCCTCCTCTTTATACTTCCTGGTCTCCTCCTCCAGCTTAGTCTTTTCCATGGCGAGCTGTCGCTGCTCTTTCTCAATCTTTCGCAGCATTGTCTGTTTCTCGGACTGGAATGCCGCTCGATCCTTCTCCAGCTTCTCAAGAGCACATCGGAGCGATTCGCGCTCCTGCGAGGATATCGTTGGTTTTTTCTGTTGGCGAAAAAGAAATTCATAGGGAGAACTACGAGCAGGGTCGATAATAAGTCAGAGTCGAAAAATGCATGTGCGCGGGAAGGCAGCTGCCTGAAATGCGCTTCCGACGTGAGCTTTGGATGTGGTTGTCCTCGTACCCCTATCGAATATATCTGTTATTAAGTTGGTTTGGCAGATTTGCTTAATTTGAGTTGCCGATGTGTGAAATCTCTAGGAATTTGGCGGGATATGAACCCTTGCATAAGAAACCCTTTGCCGGAGGCTTATGCTCTAGAGTTAAGCTAAAAAAGACCGCTTCAGGCCGTGAGTTAAATCACACATGGATCGATATTACCCACTCAAATTTTTGATCAGATGGAATCCACTAATACGGAATCAATTTGACCCAAGTGAGAAAGCCTTCTCTGATGCGCGGGTTCAAATCCCGCCAAACGCCTAGAGTTTTTCACACTTGGGTCAACTCAAATTAAGCAAATCTGCCAAACCAACTTAATAATTAAGTCAGCCTAGC
>JAYGXS010000001.1:75350806-75437331 GCA_036362985.1 Ligula intestinalis | reverse complement strand
CAAGTGTAATTAAACTCATGGCGTGAAGCGGGCGTTTGTAGCTTAGCAGTAGAGCATTAGCCTCCGGCAAAGGCTTTCTCTGATGCGTGGGTTCAAATCCCGCCAAACGCCTAGAGATTTTCACACTTGGGTCAACTCGAATATATCTGTGACTAAAACAAAACTCTGCGGCAAGTCACTCTGTCTAGACGGTCAGTCCAAGCCAACAGGAGGATTGTACTTTTGCTAGCCTCACTGTTGGCGAGCAGGTTATGGGTCACTGGTTAACTATTTAATCTCTAGAAACCGAAGACAATTATAAACGTGGCATGACCCTCTCCAAGTCGGATGGTGCATACGTTCACCTGTCGCCTGGTGGAAAACAATTCAAGGAAATTCGTCCTTTTACATAGTTCAGATATGGGTTTTTTACAGGCCACCTTTAAAGTTTTCAAAAGGCAGATTTTTGGAAAAAAAATTGCCTTCTCTCGAGATTCGACCCTGGGATTTTAGCATTCCGGTTTGGCCTTCCTAGAACACACAATATGCAGGAAGCCCCCCTGCTGACCGCAGTAATTTTGCTGCAGTTTCAAATCCATTTCTACCTAGGGTGAGGGCTTAGTTGAAAACACACATAATCGTAAATGGTCCGTAAGAAGTGGAAAACATGAGTGTCTGTGGTGGGGATACTGAAAAACGGAGGTTTTTGTAAAAACACCTGGAAATTTTACTTGACGAAGACGGCCCCGGGCAGTCGAGGCTACAGCCTGTTGCCAAGCTCTGATGTGCATTCTTCATCACTTCCAAGTTACCACATTGCCCTGAACTGCGCTAGTGGCATACAACCAATAGAAGTGCATTACGTTTCTCGTGATCGCATGTCAAAGGGTCAGCTTGTACGGTTAGACAGTTACATTTTAATTCTGAACTGTGAGCTAAACGTTCTAACATATAAGCCTCCTGCTCGTGTTAAGTGATGGTGTCGAAAACCAGCTTAGATATTGGAAAACTTTCGACAAGAAATATTACATATTCCATGTTTATAATAACTTCCAAGGAGAATAACTGTAGGCATAACGAGCTGGACCAGAAGTTAACTACGAGTCCTTTAGTAGCAGTGCCATTTATAAAGCTCTTCTATTTGCACAGGTTTGAGCATTTACGCTAGTCAACTTTTGTCCTCTGTCAATGTTTACTTACGCGTGGAAAACAAGGAATTTATGGGTAAAGATTTAAATTGACATGACATTTACTTGGAGTCGACGAAAAAAACTTTATTAGATGAAGAAGAAACAAAACATCACCTCATTTGGATTATCGGAAGATGTGCCATATGCCCCCTGCAGCTTCTTGAAGGACGTCTCTGTATTTTTGTAGGAGGCCTCTAGGATTTCGAGGCCCTTAAGACGCATAAATTGTTGTTTGGAGTAGTCCTAAAGGGAAAAAATGGGAATTTAGAGAATATCACAATAGGCAAACGACGCAATACTTGAAATGTCCGTCGCAAGGTAAATATTCAGTTCACAAATAAGTAATACGACGCCTACAAGGAGAGGAGTTATCTCTTCAGAGCCCCCGAAGTATATAATGTGTTCCAAATTCAAAAAGGGCTCCTAGCAGATAGTAGGATACAGAAATTCGGAGGACAGCGTTTTTGAAGCGTAGTAAACAGCTACGTCAAACGGAGCATACGTGTCAGCGAGAGAGTGCAGGATGCCGAGTTTGGACTTGAGAGACAGACTCTAAATATTTCGAACTACAAAAGCAAGAACACTGTATCCATACATTTGGCGGCCAGGACTGTGGCCAAAGTCATTTTTTGCATGGGTCTGGATCTCCTCACAAAGATTGCGAGTACGTACAGGGTAAGTCGAGGCATACTTCCCGTCTCACACTTGATGGATGGTACTCAGCCAACATCTGTTCAACCTCTAGTTTCCGCTCCTTGTAAATATCCATCACTTATCATTCACAGTTTTGGAGGAGGACTGACCAGTCTGGTGCGCCCTGAACTTAATGAAGAACGCGACGGGTGCTTGGACATCGCTGTCCAAAGCTGTGCGATTTGCAGGGCTTTTGCAAGTTGACGAACTTTCCGTCCGCGTTTATTCGAGACCAAGCATTTTGCACGATAACTCAACCTGGTGATAGTGAGGTCAAATCTCCAGCCAGTCTACGCAAGTTAGACAGAATCGTGGCGGCAGGTTACGCATGTGGAGAATTACCCATTAATAACATGTACAGGGGTATTATGTAATCAGTAATTAAACAGAAATCAAAGTATGTGGAGCACCCTCGACAAAAGTGTCGTACTACTGCCCAAGTGAATCCTTCTCCTCCTGATCTGTGATGGTACCAGCACGCATTATACAAAAGATACCGTTTAAATATACTGACCCACCAGCGAAGTGCTGTATTTACTCTGTTGTGGTCTAAGTAGTGTTTGTACTCGGATCACTACAATCATCAGGCCAAATCCTAGGTTGGAATTTAAAAGGCACAAGTGACCAGAAGCAGTGGTTTATTGTGTACAGAACTCCCAATTGCTGTCTCAGACAGCAGTGGCCACTAGTGAAGCCAGGGCTAGTGTTGACTGCGTCCAGCCAGACCTGAGAGTGAATGAGACAGTGGTGGCAGCTGCTTAAGTAGGATTGCGGAGCAGGTTAAAGTGGTTTGCTATTGGTGTGTTGCAATTTGCCCGAGGGGCTGTCGCCTGCAAAGGCCCCCTGCTGCTTTGGCCAAAGAAGTGGCGTGGTAGGTGGCCTTTAGGAAGGCGTTCTTATTTGGACGCGCGTGTATGCTCGGGTGTGTGCGCACGTATGTACGTGACTAAGTAAGCTGAGGTCCTCTTTAGGGGTCGCCGGAAAGCCGAAGGACAGGAGACGCAGGCGCAACTGTTATCGGTTAAGAAGACGAAGATGCGATCACTGAAACAAGAGTTTTATTTGCCTGACGTTTCGGATTCCGTCGGGAATCCTTAGTCATAGGTAATCGGTTAGCCAGAAGCAGCTGCGAGGTCAAGCATCGGGGGTCGGGGGCGCCAGTGAAAGAAAGAATTGGAAGAGTTGTTTGTAAAGACACATAACTTTGCGGCAGCGAACATTGAAAAACGAAGATAGAACAGGCATTGTGGCCATCCGCCACAGCCCGAATGATCTCAGGAGCTCAGTTGCAGTGAACAGGCCTAGAACTGCCTCTGGTATAATAACTCTCTACCCAATCAAGCCGCGCGGACAGCTTTTAAATAACGTCACAGCAGTCACCATGGACAACGATTAACGTTATTTTTGAAAGCGTATCAAAAAGTAGATGCGTTACCTGTCATCATAATAATGTTTTTTTAAGTGTATCACATAAATTCTACTCGACAGAAGTTTTTTGCAGTCATGAAATGTCTCCTGATAACCCCTCATAAATTAAGTAAAGCGGATAAATGCAACTCGCTACCTTTTCAAAGGGTACGATCTTTTTACCAATTTTTCCTATTGCAGCACTGAGGTACTACTTACCTATTGGTATAGTTTTTCCATAAATTCTTGTTAAAGTAAAACCACAACAGACACAAAGATAAGTATCTTTGGATCAAATAAGAAACAGAGTTTTCGAAAATAGCCTTAGATTTTCAACAGTGAGAGTTCCGGGATGAAAATGTGGGAACTGAAAGTAACTCACCGAAACAGATTTTAATTCATGCTGACGTTTCAGAAAGCTTGGCCAGCCCTCTAATTACAAAGCCTGAAGCTAAAGATAAGCTGTTTGGTGGTGATCTGGAGACCTTTTTTTACGGAAACATCCCTGTTACTGGAATGCTTGCCTGGGACGATTATCCCCTTCGTCTTTCCAAGCATGACATATTTCCATGCTGACGTATATTTAACAATTCTATACCGCGAAACGCACTTTGCAAACCGACTTTGTGGATGCAATGAAATGGCGTTGGCAAAAAACTAGCAATTGAGGAACACCGTTAGATGTCGGATGACGCCGGGCATGAACTGAAAAGATAAGCAATAGAAACGTAGGAGCTTGTGCCGATCTAACTGCCAAGTTGGGTGGTTTCTAAAATTGCATACATTTTTTTATCATTCGCTAAACATTCGTTTGCGTTCCAAAGATTCTTGACCAGTCGGCAATGGCTCATTCTTCCTTTTCAGAAGCATGTCCCCTAGTCATTAAACTTCTCTTCACCGATCGCATTAATTGGCACAATTTTAGAAGTTGCTGATATTCTTCAGAGGTAGCGCCCCTATAATCGGTCAGGTCAGCTGAAGAGGGCATGAAGTAAGCGAAAATCGGAAGCTAGTACCAGTAATTCCTCGTCTTTTTTATTAAGAGCCGACTACTTTTATCCGTCATATCCAGAATTCTCATCCACTTCCACTTCATTATCCACATAAGTGCGATTTTAGTAAAGGAAGGAATAACAAACAAGAAAACCTTCTACGGTTGGGAAAGCTTATATGGCCCTCTTCGTCGGCACACGGGCACAGGAACGGCCTATAAAGCCCAGGCCAGGCAATAACGTAGTTGTAGATTTTGGTATCCTTTAAAGCAGTCAGATGTTTCATACTCGGGATCTTCAATTTTTCAACACTAAAATCAAGCTCCGGCTAAATTGGATGGCAGCCAATCCATTGTGGTTGTGTATTGTTTTGTATATTCACCAGAAACCTTTACTACAGCGGGGAATATTGCTAGCGAGGCGAAGACTTTCTTTGTGTAGTAGGTCAACGGCTCTCAAAACTATCCTTAGTCAAATCAACATGCTTTTTTTGAAAAAATGGAATAAGTTACACTCAAAGAAGTCCTTTATTCTCAAAGTCCTTATAATACTGCAATCAGAACCGGCGTCGAATTTGTTCGTGGGATTTTCAACTGAGGTTCTTACGAGGAAAGGATTCCATTTAGCGACAGCCTGAACTCCTCAAGAGGGAAAGATACATGCAGCAAACAGGAATAAACTCTTCATTTTTAAGGGGTCTCTGAGTGTTCCGAGGTATTAATTTATGATGGGCATAACAAGTATCCGTCAGAAGATGTCCATCCTTCATCACAGGACAAGCGGAGGCTAAAGAAAGCTCGCGGGGTTGTACTTGGTACATAATCCTGAGAAAAGCGAGCAATAGTTGCTGACGAGGCAATAATACAGCAAGATCTTTCATCCGGGGCGGGACTACCAATGAAATTTATCGCTCAACGTACTGTCAAAAACAGGTCCTGGAGCCTTACTGTTTGTAGGAGAGGGAGACCAAAAGTGGACTTTGTCCAGTCGCCAGAATATTTGCTCAGGCCTTTGAAGTCTAAAGACTGCGGCTCGCATACGTGGTCGACATTTTCATTGCATTTCCAAGTAACCCTAAACCAACCAACTCTGCGACAGTGATGCTGTTGCATACTATTAGAAAAATAGGAGAGTAGGTTTACTTCCCCTGGGCTAGAGTTTTAACATTGGGTAAAGATGACTTATATAACTTTCTAAACAGGAAGTGAGAACACTAATCTTCCGCAATAAGGTCTCTTTGCGTTAATTTCCGGCGAAATGGCGTATGTTTTACGGTTAGGTTAGGGTTCAATTTAGGGTTAGTTTTAAGGTCAGGGTTAAGTTAAGTTAGAGCCAAGTCTGGTTCTGTGGCACAAAGATTTTCAATGTTTTCGGGATTTTGCACTCTTTAAGAAAAGTTGGTATTTCTACGCAACGTAATATTACTTTTATCTTAACATTTCGCTGCAGGTGTTTATTTATTATTTCAAAGCCTTGGTACACTAATTGGTGCCGGTTTACGAATGTTTAGTAATCTTCACAGTAATAATCATGAAAATACGCGAAGTCAGAAGAAGGAAGAACGAAGAGGGAAGGCGACTTTAACATAATAGTAAAATGGCATAATATGGCAGTTTAAGGTATATTTGATGGTCGAACATTAAAAGTGAGAGCTATACGCGTTTTTCAAGGGGTCTCAAGCATTTGCTAGCAGCTCTGGTCCCTAATCCCCGACGAAAGCCGCGGCTCGACTTTAGTCTCACTCGAGTGAAGGGGAGTGAAAAAGTAAATGCACAATTTTACACATGCTAATGTTGAAAAGCCGTACTTTTGTGTTGTATCATTGACTTGGTGACCAAGCAAGGGACTTTTACGTTGGAAATTAAACAACATTAATTTGAAAACCAATCGGAATCCGTTGTACGTCCCATGGGTTAAGGCACAGAATAAGGAAAGACGTAGTATACTACAGGTGACCTCGCACTGAATTGTAGGAAGGATAAATATTCCCATCTCCAAACCCTTGCATGAAACCTACCCCTAATGTTAGCTTTAGCCGTAACCTTACCATAACCCAAATCTTAGTCCGGACCTTGAGATTAATTCCGACCCAAATATTTAATCTAAACCTGAACTTAACCCTAACATTTACTCTAACCGTCACCATCACCGTAACCCTAACCTTTATTCCAACCCTAGCATTAACGCTCATTCTACTTTCAGTAGAGTATAGCACAAGGCCACCTCTACTACGCGTGTTTTCGGTTCCCGTGTCCAACCGAGAAGGTCATATAACAGATCCTAAGGAAAATCTGCTTAGAGCTATTGATATTATTAAGTAATAAAACTTGTACGGACGGATTTGGCTCATCTTTCAAAAATGAAGGCCATCGGGGATGAGGTATCCTTCCTGAAAACTGGGAAAATTTATGAATCCACAAGCAGTACAATTATCAGGAAATTTGCATTACACCTTACGGTGCACAAAAAGAAGGACAATCTCCTGTTTTCTTGCTTAGAATAGAAAATCTGAAATTCAGTGGCCAATCCTTCAGTGTAAATCCTTCTAGTATGCTTTCCATGGCGAGCAAAACAGAAAGTATTGGTAAGGTAGGAAAACTCTGAAGGGACTAAAGGCGGTCTCATGATGTGAAATAACGCAGTCAGTAGGCAAAGATCATAAAGCCAGTCCTTGTAGCCGGTCATCAGTGCTTCCGTAAAAGAAGACTAGCAGCAGGTGACGGACCTCAGTGATGATTAAAACGAACAGACTAATGCATTCTTCTGTAACCTAATTTCTCATGGTTATTTCCTATCACTTTACCTGTTCTACGTGAGAAAAATTAGATATGCTATCGGTGAAAAACAACAGTGAGGCGGTCAGGCGTGTACTTAGGCCTCATATCTTCATGCATCACCAATTTCTGCTTATGGTGCAATTCAGTTTGGATAGATAACGACCAGGTGAAAATCAAGAACAGATAACGTGGTAAAGGGAGTGTCAAAACCCTTGAATAGTGTAAGAATGTCATTTTCGATGAAGTAGATCAATAGTTGGCGTTCGTGCGCGACTGCTAAGACAGAAAAGTAGATTTCTAACAAAGGAAACAAAGGCGCCTGTACAGGTAAATGCTAATTTCGTACGCAGGGACGGAACATGGCCGTCTTTCTTTGTCGTGGAGCTCTCGCTTCCAGCCCACTCGGGCAGTTGAGGAGCAAATAAGAATAATTTATCGAGAGGTATAACCGAGTTGGACTAGTGAGAATGAAATGCTCATATCTGGCATATTTTCGTGTATAACCATATGGCAAGAGAAGGCGTATACATCCACGAGACTCCTTATTCACCGCAATGCACAGTCAGAAGTTGGTCCACGTCTTGCTTGTCTCCTTGTAAGCCAATTGACCGTCTGCTGGTTCAACAATTTTCCATAAGAAATGTGAGTATGTCATTTTTAGAAGCGTGCGTATTGAATTCATCCTCTAGCAGCACTCAAAGTCGTTAGTTTCACCGATTGCACGCACACGGGACGAAAGTCCATAAAACTGGCAGAATTGCTCGTATACCAAAAAATGTCTTGCGAAAAGGGCAAACAAAAGTTAGGGTATACCATTAGGTCCTTGGCGCAGTCACTGATGCTGACGAGCAGGTCCGGGAGCTCGAGGGAGGAAAGGGAGGAGGAGGAGCTAGCGCGCGACGTGGCAGGGGTGCCCTCAGGGGAGGGGACGCTGGTTGGGTAGTAGGAGGTAGATGCACGCTTCTGGCTGCCGTGGCCACTCGTACTGTGCTTACCGCTGCTGCTGCCGGTTCGGAAAATCGCACCGCGCAGACTGCTGTTCTTCTGTAAAAAGGGGGGCGGGGAGAAGGAGGAGGAGGAGGAAGGGATGAGACAGCAGGTACAGGCCTGAAGGACATCGCCTCACAGAGTCGAGCCTTCTGTGAGGCATACCTCACCCAGTTCGGATCAAATAACTCATTGCAGCCCCAACTGCATCATGTCTATTCTCACTGATAGGGACATCCAACCAGTTCACAGACTTACAAAATAACTCCTGCCTTCTGAACGAATCAGGTTTACGCAGATATCGAAGGAGTCATTGTCACATTGACAAGAGGATTTGTTCCTTTGTAAAACATCTTCATATTGATAAAGCACAAGCCTGCTTTGTCTTCCTTTCTTCAAGGCAATTTTGAATGTTTTCGTATACTTGAGACTTCGGCATTTTGTTTGGTTTACTCCTTCGCGACCTCTCCACTTTACCAAGATGTGGCTTCTAGGTTTTGCTGACACCATCTATCTCTCAATGCCTTGAAATGTCGACAGACCTGAAGACCTACCACACATATGGAAGGCACAATGAGATAGTCCTTTTATGTGTGAGGCACGACTGCATTCCATTGATGCCTAAGCAATTTACTTGTTACCGTTAACAAAAGCAAGAACTCACACGTTAAATCACTCTGACACAACCAGGTTAACTAAACTTGCCACAAAAATCCTACGCTCGTAGCCGTGATTTGAGTATTAAGAGGCGAAACGATGATGCTGTCATTAGATTTATCTTCCCTGTTTGCCAACCTGCCGGCAGTTGAAACCATAGAGTACCTATGCGACCTCATGCGGGAAAGAAACTACCAGATTGGGATGACGGTGGAGATGTTAAAAGAACTGTTGACACAAAATGTGCAGCTTCTCTGCAATGACCAGCTATACAGGCAAATAGATGGAGTGGCAGTGGGTTCACCACTTGGACCATTTCTCGCAAATGTCTTCATGGGCAAGATCGAGGAAATGAAGCTCAAAAATACTATCAATAACCTGAGCTTCTATGGTCGATACGTAGATGATACCTTCTGCCTGACAAATAAGACCACTGATATCGATGGTCTAGTCCAAAAATTTAATACGGCCCACACGGCACCAACATTTACAGTGGAAACGGAGGCGAACAACGAAATCACTTTCCTAGATATCCTCTTACACAGACAAGAGGATGGTTTAATACAACGCCGAATATTCAGAAAGAAAACCTGAACGAGGCAATACAGGGTAACTTAATTTGCCAAAACCTACAGTCATAGCCATGATTCGAGTACAAATCTCTAGAAGTTCGGGAAAACGTTCTACGATGCATTTTTGTGTGTCAATAGTTACGCCATTTAAGAAACTGTCCGCCCACACGATTCACTCCACTCTCGTAGATATAACCATGAACAGGTTCCAAGGCCAACCATCAAAATGAGGCTTGAATATATTGTCTAAAAGGGACGTTCACTGAATAAACCTCTTCGAAAGAGAAAGGATGTGAGCTACGCACTTGCGGTGGAACTGCGGTCTGAGCCAAGTTACCTAGGCATTGGGGGTATTCCTTCTCAATCGCAAGCAGCTTGCTGCTGTGCGACTGCTTGGAACTCTCGCATTCAGTCCACAAACTAGGATAAATAAACAGAACTAACTCGCACGAGACTGACTAGTTCTGCGAAAGCTGCGGCGTGCCAATCACAGGGCTTCCTGGCCAGGAGTAAGGGAATTTACAAACAACATTGAATAAGCAAAAAGTCTCACATTTTCAGTCCCCGCCATCTTTCTGGCAACATTTAGCGGCTACTAGGCAGCCTCGGCAATATAATGAGTTCGTGTTGAACGTAATGCAGAACACCAAGTTACCGCAGGTGGTTATAAAATAACAGAGATTTTCTCTCTTTTAAGCCGCCTCTCACTCCCCCATTAACGCCGACCTGCAATTTTATCAGAAACCCGCATTTACTCGCCCAAAACAAATAAAACGACGACCTCAAGCTCAATGATAAACGCTGACCAAATATATCCTACTAGTATAGATGAAGCAATTATTAAATTATGCTCCCAATTCACCAGCTTATGCCTTATATATATGTCCAAATTTTCAATATATGAACATTTTCCCGTGCTAAAATGTGCTCCCTGCACTACCGGCAATACCGAATAAAAGGAAATTGCAGGAAACCTTCATAGACCAAAAAGTAAACTTTATTGATGCACCTATCCAATGCACTTCGTACAATTAGTTTACTACACAGAGCGACAAATCTCCCTGGCGCAGCTACGCGGTGGCTACTCGATGTCCTTCGCGAGTACCAACACCGACTCGATCCGTCTACACCCGATAACTATCCCGACTGCGGCGCCTCGCCGCGTGACTGTCAGCATCTCTTCACCTGCAGCTCTCGGCCCGGCATCTAACTCACCCCCGTGGACCTTTGGCTCAAGCCGGCTGAGGTCACGGCTTTTCTGCGTCTCCCAACTGCACCCATTTTTGACTCCGGCGGGGACTCTTGATCCAACAAGGGCTACTAACCAACCAAATGCACAGAGCTGCACAGCGTAATGTGGCGTTTGAACGTTAGTAACCCCTTTAAACAGTTCCTTGATTGCTTACATTTCGCCAAAACGTTCTTTAGAACATCTCAAAACATGCAGCACAACCCTAACCATCCAGAACATATCGCCATTTTGTTCGAAATAATTCCAATAAATACGCTATGCCAAGGTTTCTGCTCAGCAGCAAATATCCGCGAGAAACCGAAAGTTGACGTGGACACATCTGCTGGGCAAGGCAAACAGACCGTAAATGGAAATGTCTGGTTAATTTGCTGCTACCAGCCAGTGAAATCCCAATATCAGGCGTTGATGCATTCGCGATTCGAAACCGAACCTAATCAGTCATCTCTCATTTTAGACCCTATCTACTTGAAATATTAGGCTCAACTGTTCTGCGCTACAATAAAAATATACCGATAATCTCACCGGAGTAGCATTTTGTGATTTATTCTGGTCGTAGGATGAAAGTACTCATTTCACCTTTGTAAAGCCCACCTAGAGTGTCTTGCAGCTGTCTCTATCTCTACAGTGTACGCAGATTCTTTATTGCTCTTTTGTAGCAACGAGACATTACAGTACTTCCTATGTGATGCCCGAAGTGAAGGAAGGGATTCGATTACGACACCAAGAGAAGTCCGGAACCAGGGAAGCTGGATAAAAATATATGCGCATACTTGAACGACAGCCACAAGTGTGGGAATACCAAGGCTACACATTTAAATGAATGGAGGACCAGCTAATAGAACAGCCACGACAAAGAAGACTGATCACGTAGACTGAAAACGGTTATTACCGGAAGGGATCAAAATTACCAGCAAATTCATCACAGGGTATCTGCCTTCTAATTATCTCCATCGAATCGGTCAGTTGTGCGAATTGATCGGTATTCCCTTCTGCCTGAGTCGCAAGGCTGGTCTGTTGCAGTTTGAAAGAACTCTCACAACTGGATGTTTCTTGATCGGATGAAATGCTTTGTTTTATTAAAGCATGGCTTATGTCAAGCGCCCCTAAGCAAAATGTAGGAAACGAGTTGCGAAATGCGGCTCTTGCTCTAGTTTTTTGTCTTTCAGTCCTTCAAGAGCCTTCAAGAGACTAAAGCTCGTCTGCTAGGCCCAATTATTATGACTGAGATCGAATTTCCGATTCGAAGATGTGAGATAGGCCTGCACTGTTATTTGTTTTCAGTTCTGCTTAAATTTAGTTTTTTTCCAAGGGGAGCGTGGGCGAAAGCCTTTAAAAGCCCTTTTGTTTTCAAGTATCAATAAGGATGACCCTAGAGGAATGGTGGGCCGGAAGCATTTAAAGTAGATTCCCTCTCTTATAATAGGTCAATGGCAATTCTGAAAGGTCTTTTTGATTTGAGCAACTAACTTAAGTAGGGTTTTTATATCGAGTACCGTACAGCCCAATTAAAAGATATTTCAGTCACGTTGGGGTGCCGAATTTAAAACAAACGCTATAAAAAAGGCTAATTGAGTTGTATGCATTTTCTACACAGAGTTTCCTTTTCCTTCATAAATGAAGAGATATTTTCCAGAAAATATACAAAAATGTTCATTCTTGTACTGGTTCGGTAGAAAAGTAACCTTCTCGAAACTTTCTTCTTGAAGAAAAAGTTTAAAAAGTGTTTAAAGTACTGAATACTTTGGAACCTCATCGTTTGTTACACTTGAATTTAACGCTTCCAGCCTACATGCTAGATAGATTCTGCCTAAGAGAACGTTTCGGCTTGTATTGGAGCAAGCAGCCTACGCCGGGCCCCATTTAGTCTTCGAGACTCCGAGCGAAGGTGAAGAGTGTGGTTAGCGCTAACTACGTTCTCTATCACTTTAAAGCTGCCCCCTGAGACTTTCACCTTCTGTACCAACCTGTTGGTGCACTTGGTGGACCTCATCGATGGTCGAACATACGTATATACAAGAGAACGTACATATATATTAGGATAAGGCAGTACGATGACAAGTATAATAACCTAACTCAAGTAATTTTTTAAAATCAAAAACAAATATCCGAATTTCAGTTGACCTTTAATGGATAAGGAATCTACTGTGCATGCTGTTCACTCCGATGGAACATCCCAATAGGAAAGATCGTCAAGTAACATAACTGACTTCGCTTTTATTTCTGGAAAGGTACTCAATCCTGCATTCATATCATGACCTAAACATTAAACGGACTCGCAGTATAAATTCTAACCCCTAATCATCCTGGAATTTGGCCCAAAGTCACTTCTATTACAGCCGGTTTCAGACCCCATGCCCTACCCGCGGTAGGAGCATATAAGCCAGCGGTGCCGAACTGCGCACTGGCAGCATAAATTGACGCATGCAGTTTATTTGTCAAAACTTTCAGTTGGCTCTTCGTTAAAGCGGAAGTGTAGTTATGAGACTGTTGCACCTGTCTCTGATGATGGGTTGGAGTGAGAATTCGACACATCAGGTCAGGAAACTTCTGGTTCCAGCCATTGCAGCTTTTTCTGGATCATAAGAATATGACATTGATGTGGAGGGCCTCATCGGCTACGGATGAAGACACAGTCAGAGTAGAGGACTTCCACCCCTCATATCTTGTTGCTTACTAGCCAGGCTGAGCCCCAGATTGTGAAAACAGAGAAGTTGACTAATACAGGAGCGTCGTTTACCGAGCCGGCATACAACCAGGCTTGTTTCTTGAGGCAAAAACCAGAGCACGTGCAAACAGGAAAAGCGATCAGCAATACTGCAGAGCAAATAAGAAACGAGGGCGAGGGGATTGGGATGCCCCTATTTAGCTTCTTGGCCATCATTGGTTGATAAAAATCGACAGCACTTAATGGTAGAGCATCGGGCTTGAAAGCTCAATCAAAATGTAATCCGAGTTCGTATCCTCGACAACGTTTGCACTTATTCCGTACAGAAATTAACTAACGAAAATTGCTTTGTTTTGTTTTTACTTAGGCAAACAATCTCTCCCTGAGTCCACTTGTGAACCTGATAAAAGTTGCGTTCCAAGAAATTCCAAAAGATGGTGGAAATTCCCCTTATTGCTTATATCAGTCAGCAGTAGCAAACACTACGTAGATATTCCTTTCCACATATCCATGCATATCCAACAAACAGAGAACATCAAAATAAAAAGTGGTCATGCAAACTGCTCACCTTAACTTTTTGGTCCTTCTTTCGCAGACTGAAATGAGTAATTTCCTCTAAAAGGGCAAATTTAAATACTCATAATTACTGTTATTCATACAGTTATAGGTCAACCGAAATGGGCTAATTACAAACAGTTTAACTAAACTCGCTCAAACGGCCTCCACATTGTGGAAAGTCGGTGCGGATTTTCTGTGGCGGTTTTAACTGAAGCAAGAAGATCGCAGAAAATGCAAACGATTAACTTCTGAGGAAAAAAATTCAAGTGAAAATCTTAGGTAAATGAATGGAAAACTAACTAGTGTTTTCTGCGCTAAAGAGATATCTAATTTGGACCTTCCTGATAACATGGGTCTGCGAGAACGGACATGATATTTTAATTCAGACAAAACCTCTGTTTAAAGATTGTTGCAGTGAATTAGTTAACCTAGAATGTAACAGCTGCATGAAGATGAAAGCTATTTTAATATGAACTATTTTCGGCGGGATCCTCACCTTTCGGTAGGTTGGATCGTTCAACTACGCTCTTTTGAGTAACGTAGGCTGGCGATTTACGGTCAGTAGCGTCAGATGCGCTGCGACTCAGGCCTGTGGATTCTCCCAGCGATAAAAACTGTTTCAACGAGAGCACTGGAGGACAGAACAAAGAGGGGAAACGCATTTCAGCCTTTAAATGCTAAATTCCAAAATAAACTTATGGTTTGAACGAAGAAAAAGAAGTGGCCCCTTCGAGGTCACAGTTTAATAGGCAACGCGATCGTAATGATTGCTTAATGCATTTCTGTTCATACTCAACAATAGTGTCCGGGTTTCCAGTTAACATAAGTAATTGAAATACGTCTGAAGGGTTAAAGACTTCTGGTAAAACGGTGCATATCTGTGAGAATGAAGCTACCTGTCAGCGTTGCGTCACCACAGTCCTTATTTAACATCTTGAATTTTCCAGACAAATAATTAAATCCATATGCTGTCATACTGCCAGTCAAAATAACGGAAATCTTAGCTTACTTTTATGCGACTAAAGCACAGAAAGCTGGGCTGTGATTACAACCTGTGGCGAGCAGCCAACAATGCTGTCCGGTACCGGTATTCAGTGTTCATTGACTCAAGTTAATGCACCTTCGGAGCGGGCAGCTTCAAACTTATAATTTGGGATTCGGTCTGATGATTGTATAGCTCCGAGCACACCAAACTGCTAAGGTTCTACAGACTTGCACGTAAAGTGCGTGTTGAGACGGTTACTTAAAATCCTTCAATGTGAGAGAGACTGTTTTATAAGACGAGGCCGTATGGATCACCGGAATCATAGTTTTATTGGTTTGAGCTTTCGAACTCTTACGGGAGTCCATCGTCAGAGATAAAATAGTCAGACAGACTGGACGCATGCTGCGTTCGCGCATACACGAACATAAGCTGGCCGTTCGACGGGGTGACGCATTATCGCAAGTGGCGCCTCAAATCTACGAGACGGGTCATGAGTTCAGCTTCACATCTGCGAGGATAATTGCCCACGCCGGCAGCAAGACGAGCCGAGAACTGACTGAACCCAGGGCGTCGGATGATAACTCAGTTAACCGATGTATCGAGTTGACTCACGGCATTGGCGCTTAATTAGTCCTCTCCCTATCCCCTCCCCTGTCCCTACGACGGCTAGCTAGCCCCTTCGTTGACCATGGACTCCCGTGAGAGTTCAAATGCTTAGACGAAGAAAACTATGATTCCGGTGATCGACACGGCTCGTTCTTCTGAATCTATACACACACCTGGGATGCGAACTTTTGCCTCAATTCGTGACGGTTCCATAAGCCATATTGTAATAAGACACGAGAAGGGGAATCCCCTAAAATAAAGCTGGGCTTGCAATAAATTCCACGGTTATTACGGTAAAGGTAGGGATTGAGGCTCAGATGAGGTTAACTTTATGTTCAGGTTTAGGTAAGGCTTAATGTTGGATTTACAGGTCGAATACAGAAACCAGGACAAATGCGACCCTTGACGTCACACGACCTGCTGCCATCAAAGTCAGCGAGTTCTTAATTCCACTGGTTTGGTCTGTGCAAGCCAACTTTCTTTCAGCTGCCCGACAAAAGTTTTGGACTGAGTAGTTTTGAAAGAATTCTACCACATCTTATTGACAGTAGATAGGGCCTCTCCTCTAGACGGAAAGTCTTTTGGTCAGTTTCCGTATGGACTATTTGAATCTGTACCTGACGTCAGTTGCCAGCTGTCGTAAATAAAAAAGGGCTGCCTGAAACGTCTTTCTAGAAAATGTTACCTGCTCGTCATTTTAAAAATTCCTTCGATTTTGGCTTTTCTAGACTGCCTCTTAAGTTCCCTAAACGTTTGTAAATATCCGGTTGATATGAACAGGTACCGTAAGTGTGGGCTTTCGTCGTTTTGTTTTCAGTTCACTGCAATAGGTTTTCACTCTTTGATTTCGCATGCATCTGAAGTTGTTAAAGAGTGAGTGATTACCATGGAAACACAGGGCTCGGTACGCGTGTTAATTGCCCTCTTGAATACTATGGTCTCGAGTGCTGTTGTACCTGCGGGGCACAAACACACCGAGGAATGGTAGCTTATTGTGAGCTTCAGCCTTTATCGCAAGCTAGCTGCCCAGTTTTTATGAAACGCTGAGGCTTATTTTCATTCAATGAGGATGGCCACATAGTCTCTTCTTTTAATGTGTTCCATCTAGTCACAATTCACATAAATTATAAGACAGAACCTGACTGGTCGGCTGAGATGTGCTTGTATCAACGAAGTACCCGTCTAAGGGTATTTCTTTGAAAGTGGTTTCATAAGTATCGATTTCGTAAAGTCTAAGCAAAGAAAAAGAGGACATCATAACATCATACCCTTCAGATGAGCGCAGCTGTACCTGAGTCTGAGGTAAAAGACTTCATATCTTTGAAAAGCCATTTTATGAAAGGATGTGGAAAGGAGCGCTGGTTTTGTTTACTTCGGGTAGATCCATTTTTTTTATCTAAATCGTATCTGTTTGTTTGCTTACCAATCACCCTGCTTCTGATGAAGCACAATTACTGCTAGGATCAACAGGAACAGCGTAAAGCGGCATTGTTTTGAAGATAGCCCCTTTACCGACTGCTCATGCTCTGAAAATGATACCACGTAGCTTTTCCATGCCAGCAAACAAAAGGTTTGATCTTAAAAAGGATTATTTTTCGTCTATTTTCCGACCGGATCGGTATGCGTGGAATTAAAACACGGCTCGTGCCACTAACTTTACCTTTGTCCTGGCCAGTTGTCATGTTTCATCGCTTGGCTTATCAACATTGTGTTTGTCGGCCATGAGCCACAACCGGAGCGTGTTCCCACGTCAGAAATCAGGAGAATAGAACTAACTGGAGAGCCTTTACTAAGCCAGGATGCACAGCCGGCTGCTAGTGGAGGGACAGAGGGGGGGAGGGAGGCAAACGCGATGTTAACGAGCGTATACCGGTCGTTAGTTTGGGCGTATCAACCAGCTGAGATCAGTAAGCCACTGGTGGCCATCCTACACGCGGTGCACCATCCGTGTGTATGCTTCACAACCTTCGCAATCTTCCGGAGACAGCACCCGAGCAAGGGTGCTCAAATTCCTATGGGAGTTTGCTACCGCATGTTTGCTGTGGGTCTTCAAGAAAAGGCCCTTTTGCAGAATGTAGATGGTGAGACACTTGTGGAGGAATTGAGGTTACGCATAATTTGAGAACGTCCAAAGGGTGGCGGTTGTCCAACGACTAACCACACTAGGTGTTTCATTTCAAACATCGGGTTTTCATACTTGGAGCAAAGAAAAAATTATGTAGCAGCCATATTTTTTAAAATATTTTCATGAGTTTTCGGAAACAAATAGGCTTTCAGCGTCGTTGCTATAAGTTGCATCACGCAAGCGCATTTGGTGATTCTGTAGTCAATACTGTAATGGAGCTGGCCCAAGGATCCTATCTCCAGGCTCCGCTGTCAAAGGATTCTGTAAAATGAGGTTTCCAAAACCACGTGCAGTACATATTTTAAGACGATTGTATTCAGTGGCCACGCCCACAAATCCGTTAAATTGGGTTATCTCCTACCGAATGTTTGCCCAGTTGAGCTGTGATCCCTGACAGGTTAAAACTATTACCTGGAAAGAGCTACTGAGATTAACCAATCTGATGAAATAATTAATTTCTACTTCAACAATCGGCTCATTCCAAGATAACCTCACTGTATCCTCCAGATTACGCGCTGAGAAGAAGTTGCCGCACTCATCTTGATTTAATAAAGGGTAGTGCAACAAAAGAAGGTCCCAAAAGTGTATCTTCCGACACACTGAAAACACTTGTTTTACTCATTCAAAATCCCCAATAAGGTTTTCGTATAAACATATAGCGTACCCAAAATCAGCCCCAATAATGTCAGCGTTCTCGATTTTGCCCGAGTCAACGTTTGCGCTAGTGCGAAATGCACTAGTTTGCCAGAATATTCTAAATAGGTGTGTGTCCATCAAATTATATCTTATTCATCCAATGAGATGCACGCATACACCCAGTGAACTATTGGAATCCGTATACTTAAGCAACAATTTAACGACAAAGTGTTCATCTTTTCCAGCCAAATGAAATAATTAGGATTATTATACTAAAGAAGTTCATCTTCATTAAAGTATCATCTCAAAAAAACGCCAGGGGCATTAGCAAGGAAGTTATAAAACCAAGTTTCCTTGCCCAATTTGGGTACTTTAAATATAAGTGTTCTGAGTATCTAGGCCACTTCGGAGTTGAGGAAGTATAGGCAGCCTGTCAACCCAAGCGACATTCATTTGCATTTGGTTTTTCCCATGGAACAGACGATTAGGGTTGGCATTTTTCTTAGGATTAAGAGAGTTGGAATTGAGGTTAACGAGTTAGCACATGGCTACCTGAAGTATAGGGGAACGTATATCAGTGCCGAACCGGCAGTTAAATATTCCTGTAGAGCAAGCTGCATCTTCCGAAATGAGCCTTGATTTGAACATAAAAACTTTGTCTCTGAAATAGAGAGAGACAGACGCTTTGTACAGCCAGTGTTTAGCTTGCGGGTGCCGGGGTGAATAGCCAGGTTTTCTGAGGCATTCTCCGGACACTTGGAAGCTCTTGTGACAACGCATGGTAGCAACAATGGCGAGCGGACCATGCAATTGGGTTCTGTCAGGACCAGCAAACTGTGTGTAGGTATGAAAAGTTAGACTGCTCTCAAACAGGCCAAAAAACCTGCTTGTCATTTACTTTCAGTACGGCAACAGTCTCTTCTCTCCGTCTTCACCTCTGACCACTTTGGCCAACATATGGACTACCTGGTTGTACTCTTCTAGCATTAATACATTTTCTGTATTTCTGCATTTGATTTATGAAAAAAACGAGCAAATGAATGTGTGCCTATTCACAAAACTATCTCATAAATTCTAATAAAGTGGCGCAGGTGCAATCTGTCTACAGTGCTCAAACCTCCATCAGAATAAGCAATATTTTTCCTTTGTTACATTCTTAAACCAAAAAAATCGGACTTGCAAAGTTTTACCCCGATGTATTTTTAAAGCATTTTTTCCATGGTGCAATTTTGAAGATTGTGTAAACAGCAAAACTCATTGGATCCATAAATGTCGAGAGCGCTCATCGATTACCTCCTCTTATTGCATAACGTGAATAGCCTTTTGCTACCTGGAGGCAGCCTACATACGGCGGTTTAAACCCAACCTATGTAAACAGCTGGAGCATGTAGTGAACCTTACTCTGCCTTGGTAACATTGGCTCCCTGTTTAAACATTTCCCCTCCCAAAATTTTTACCTCAGACGTCTTTCTCCGTTTTTTGCTGACCATAGCGTTTTGACTTCTTATGTTATCGATTAGCCTCTTGGCCATTTCCTATGACCTTGCTGTTCATATCAATTTTTTGTATGAATTCATTTTTTATTTTCTCTTACGTTATTCACGTTATGCAATGAGAGGAAGCAACTGATGAGCACTCTCGAAATTAATGGGTCCCATAAATGTTTCTGTTTACACAATCTTCACAATAGATTTAAAAGGTACCACGGAAGCTTAAGGCGCTAAAACTTGTAAAGTGTTTACCAAAATCTTTGAATGTTCTTCAAATAGAGATGTCTGCTGAGAATGTTATGCTCTATACCATCCTAGAAGGGTGCATAGCCTGAGATTAATCCTTATGTGGTAGCACTCCCGCTTCAACTTGAACACAGTTCCTGCCACTTGTGTGGAGCAGACTCCGAGGAACAGCCTTACTTAAGTTCTGCGTGTTCAGCCTTGTTTCCCATACCTGTTTGAATTTAATTAACCGCCAGAAAGAGACTGCATAATAAACTATTTATGTTAACATACGCCCTATCGTAAAGTATAAGTTTCGCGTCGTAAAACAGCTTCCAAATGAATAGAAGAGGGAAAATTTCGTGACTCCCTCTATAAACTGTCGTAGACCTTATTTGAGCGCTGGAAAATAGTCGAAGAGACACCTAGTACCCAAGTTAAAATTCAAGACAGAAGATCCTAGCGCCACTGCTTAATAAGTCTAAACCTTTATTGCTAAAGCCTAAGAAGGTCCATACCCAATCATAGCCCCCATTTATTCCCTCAGCAAGCTCATAATTCTAAGTTATATCCTAAAATAAAGTCATAGCAAATATAAAAACGTATTTTCTCCCAAGTAAGAGAAACAGATACGATGCTGTGCAAACTACTGACAGTAAATATCGTCCAGATCCAGGTCCAGGCACATTTATTTGAAAACGAGTGTTATAATTTCAGAACTTATGGAAAGAAACTTGGTTTATACTCTACATATAAGAAAACCATCGACTTGTGAAGGAGCATGTAGCTAGGCGGGTTAGTGTCTATTAGTCCAATGTTTAGTATTTTGTCCATAGAGCACGGTTTTGACACACTTTGGAGTTGATTGTGTTAGGAGGGACCAAACAGCTAGCGTACAAGCACCAGCCGCGCTCACAGTAGGCTAGACAATCAATCAATAATTTAAAATTCAAGCTACAGCCAGCCGTCGAGTCGCCGATCAATCGTGCCGGTAGCAAAGTCAAGACAGAAGCTGATTGGCCCGATTGACGTAGCTTAAACGCGTTTTTTGCCCTAAATATGTTGTACAATTACACTCAAAGACTTCTGCTTTCGCCCACTTGTCGTGTTCTTCCTTGGGGGCTCACACAAGACAAACTTAGGCGGTGATATCTCGGCCTTGGAAATCCGTTACAACAGATGGAGTGGAACCGACCAAGACAAGGGGACCTGAATGACAATTTCTGGATTAGTGGCCGCCATCAGTCCCAGGTGTGGGTAAACCCGAGATTCGAATCCGTGATCATCTAGTCATGCAGTGCAGCAGCGTAGCATTGAGCTACGAGCCCGTGGTTTTTATCGGTTGCGATCGGGAATAAAATGGTGGTAGGGCACTCACCAATCTGGTTAGGGAACATGCCCGGCCCGTTGTGGTTTGCAGCTCAATCTAGAGCCCTCGTATACCTGTAAAATGTGATCGAGTGGGACTGACACAGACATAATGTACCACAAGTTGCTATGCGACTGCTTGCGAGGGCTCTAGATTGAGCTGCAAGCCACAACGAGATGAACATGTTTTCTGACCAGATTGGTCAGTTGGTTGGTTGAGATGGGTATTACACCCACAGGTATAAAAGTAGACACACAGGTTAAACTTACCATGCTTCAGAAATCTGTTATAAGTCTTCTCCATGCGACCCAAAATCACGTCGGCGGAGCTATGAACGGGAACTCTGTCACCCATGGAATTCTCCGACTCAGAGCGGCTGCAGGGGTTGTCATGCGGCTCCTCGGAGGACTGCATGCGCGGAGCCAAGGCGTTCCAAGTATTGTTCGCCGTAACAGAAGAGACTTCACTAACAGTACTAGGCTGCCGACTATGTGTTCGAAATTGGATTTCGCTGTCGCTTGGGCATTCAGTAAAGTAAGCGGCGAAAGCGACATTCCGGTTTGACCAGTCAGCGAACAGCTGGTCATCTAATTCGTTTATCATCTCCAGTTTCTGGTTCACGCTTTCCTCTAGGCGATTTGTCTCAGTCAGGTTCTTATCCACTTCCTCAACTACAACAGAAAAAAATGAAGAAGAAATTATTAATCTTCTGTGGTGGTTACAGTGGGCAGACGTAGTCTTTGGTCCATTACAAGAGAATGGAACGCTGGAGACAAGTAAGGTGAGACGCAAGTTTCCAAGTCTATATTGGACTGCGTTTCATGGGAATCAACGATAAAATGCAAGAGACGGTAGTTGCTTTGCAATTAGCAGAATTGAGGGTGACGCTACCGGCACTTTGAGATGAGGAAACGTTGGCTGCGTTCACATATTAAAGTCCTCCGACTCCGGGAATAGCTCACAGGAGCTCGGGACTCCGCGTGCGTCATGTATGTTAGCCCTTAGGTCACACCCAATGTTTTGGCAATCAGTATAGCCAGATTAAAAACATCCTATCAGTTGTTATCCCCGTCTTAAGTGATTACTGATACCTTAGCGTTCAAAGTTAAAATAAGAAGGGACTTCAGAAGCGTTGAGGGATAGTATGGGAACAAACCATTATTGTTTCAAGCAAAAAGATTAGTTGCACGAAGCAGTCAAAACTGGCACAGAATAACCTCACTTTTAGATTCATCTTATAACCTATCACAAGAGACAGCAAAAGCGAGAAAATGGCTTGGCATCCCACCTCTTTCAGTTGGTACTGTCCCTGAAACTCGTGTGTAGAAACGAGTCTCCGGAATAGCTTAGTAATCTTTTTAGACAAAATCTGAGGTTGAGTTGAAGGGAGGGAGGGATGATCATAACGTTTTACGGGGGATTGTGGATCAGAAGATGGTGACATGGAGAGTTTACGACTCAAGCGGCTGTCATGCCTACCAATTTCTTTGGTTTCATCTAACTTGAGGGAGTGCTCGGGTCTGTTCGAGTGAGCTGAAGTTAGAGAATCCACATCAGTTGCCCCAAATACTGGCCATCCAATTTCGGAGTAACCTTCTCGTTTCCCTTACACCTTTCGTTTGCCTAAACTGTACCAAAGCCGAGAAATGAGTTCCAAGGTTTCCGGCTGTGGCAGTGGCTCATTCAGTCTCCTAATTTTGCGGTGGATGGTTGCCTCTATCTCTATTCAATTCCACATCTAAATGGAGTGCGAGGGCATTGGGGAACGTCAAATCGTTGCACTTGTTGATGGACTAGGGGCCTGAAAACCATGACTCAAGCAGTTCGCAGCTCACGTGATTGTCACCTCTTGCAAGGATTTCGGCCTCTTTAAAGCTGAAAATATGGCCACGTCCCGTTGTATGAGCTGCAACTTGGGAGTTAGCGTCCCTCTTCGTCACAGCCACTGCTTGCTCGGCCATTCGCGGCCGCTACGAACTATAAATACGGTGCAATCTGTGAATTTATCACACCTTATTTGCGCATGCCTCGAAATTTTCTGCGGATTCTAAACAGAATCCTTAACGTCAGGAAAATAAAAATCTCGTTCCAGTCATCGCATCTCCTTCTTCTGAGCAAAATGTTAATGGTCGCGAGCGACCATGTCCTACGTGTGCCCCGTAGCATGGTGGACGCAAAAACAGTATCTTGCGTGGAAATTATTTTCCAGTGATGATTGACTGGTGCTGCAACTGCCGCACTTTTCCCTCCTTTCTTCCTCCCTCCCTCCTTCAGTCACCTGAGCCTGATGTCAAGACAGAATTTGAAAGACCGGAGGGAGAATAGAATGCCGTAACCGACAGGGTTGAACAGCCCCCCCCCCCTGCGCGTCTCAGACACGCTTAGTCTACGTACAACCGACCAAAATTTCACACATAAAACGGAGCACGGCTCGGATCCTAACGCTCTGGGAGTGCCATAGAAGCTTGATTAAGGAGGAGCCAATGTAGCCTGACTCTCCTATCCGAGATGACCAAATTAGCCTGTCAGCTGGCAGTCCTCCAAGCCACAGCTTTAACGACATTATAATTTGCTAAAATTTGGTCACATTTACAAGACAGAGGACTGCACTGAAGAGTTGTGGGGATCAATTCCAAGATTCGAACTCTCTCTCCCTTTCTCATCTCTTAGACGCAAATTCACTATTCGAGCCGGCAGTCCTCTAAGGCATCTATTAGGCACAAGTGGGTGCTACAGTTAAACAGTCAGTATTCACGTACCATGCACGACCTTACTAGGCTTTCACAAAATGTGTGTGGACTAATAGTATTGCCGGAGTAGATAAGGGAGACTGGCATGGCCGTTTCTGGCTTATTAACCATCATCAGCCAGTCATACCCAGACTCAAGTGGTGCAACACCCGAGCATCAGACTTGCAACCCTTTTGCTCACAGTCTGGGGCCTTAACTATTGAGCCGCGTGCTCGTTGTCTTGCCGGTTTGGGTCGGGAGATATTGAAACTAGTTGATAAACGTTCACCGACCGCTCTGCTCAAAAGGTTGCGAGTTCGAGGCTTGGGTGGTGCACCACTTAGGTTTGCATATGACTGGCTGGCTACAGCTGATATACCGGTAATGAACATTCCAGTCTCCCTCGTCTTAACCGGCAATATTATCTGCCTCTACTACTAGCTACTGCAGCTACCGTCAGGGCCCGAGAACTGAGGCCCAACGCAAGGCGGAGCGGGACAACTGAGAGGTCAGCAAACGTTCATCAATTAGTGTGTGTGGACCATCGAGGTCAAATGGGAAGGGAGCCATACATCCTGCCTCCAACTTAGGCGGGCCATACGTATGCGGCGCCTGTGATAGATAGTGTGAGAAGTATTCGTATGGCATGTATGTATGAATGTGCTGGTTGGACGGTGACGGCTTTTTCTTGCGCCCAAGTTTTGTGTAATCCTGTTGTGTGCGCCATGGGGACGAGGTCATGCCGTGGCACGCGCAGACGGGTAGCCGGCCCTTTCAGCCACTGCGCCCACCCCGCATCAGATAACTGATCGGCTCGGACGGTGGCTTGCTGTTGGGAGGGGAGGAGTTCGTCAGCATCACGTGCTTTTCTCACTATAAAAAAAGTTAACGCCTTTGGAACTATCATGGTGCGTTAGAAGCCGTGACTTGAAGTTTTCCAATTTTCGGGAACAATAGGACCACATGCTGAGCCCAGCGTATGTATTTATGCGGAGTGGCCGATTGGCGGACTTAGCGTCAGGCTGCAACAACTCATTTTAGTGTGACCTTTTTGGTCCTCCCTCTCAAGTGGAATCCGAGACACTTCTGTCTTTGCTGTTTTTCTTGTTCCTGGTGCCTCAAAGTGTGTGACCTGCTCTCTCTCTCTCTCTCTCTCTCTCTCTCTCTCTCTCGCCTCCGGTCTTCTTGACTCTGTCTTGACACCGGGCCCAGGTGCGGGGCAGTGGAACAGAGTGAGCTAGGGGCCAATACAAGCGAACGTGCAAGTCTCAGAAAGTAATTTAGAAGAAGAGGACTCGATCGCTGGGACAAAACTTTTATTCGCCTGATGTTTCGACATCCGTCGCGGATTCATCATCAGAGATATTAGCACACATTGGCCACATATTCAAATTCGCTCAGGCCGAAATTATCGCAAGAGGTGACAATCGGATGAGCCGAGAACTACTTGACTCATGGTTTACGGGCTCCCAATCAAATAACAAGTGCAACGATCTGTCCAATCCATATAAGGTGCTGAGACTCAACTTGGCCAAAGCAAGTCGCCACTTGGGAAACAGACCGGGCACCACGCCATGCTACGACAACACCGGGGAGCCAGACGGCCGAGTAATCATCACGCCCGAGTCCACCACGCGTGATGAAAGGTCAACAGGTCAGAGCCCGCATGCCGTCCAACAAATAATCCACGTGCTAGAAAGCAATTAACGGTGATTGTCGCTGTATGTTTACAGTAATGACTGTATCTTATAAAAACTGCAAAGTCTTGTGTACTTATAACCCATTTCTGCTTCAGTTTTCTGCTAATGTCTTTGATGATGAATCCGCGACGGATGTCGAAACGTCAGGTGAATAAAAGTAGCATGCGTGGGGGCCATCGTCAAAGCCGACGGTCAGTCGGGAAGATGGTTGGCAGGGGAGTTCGGTCCGTGCTGCTTTACCGCATGGAAGCGCAGGCAACTGAGTAGGCCCCTACGACACTTAATGCGCGTGGGCAGTGCAGATGATTTATGTGGGGATGGAAAGACTCAGGTAGACAGTCCAACTGAAATAAGCCGGCGAGCGGAAAGGAGGCTGGCTAGTAACAGGAAGATCAACTTACAGAGTTTTTCTTTGGAGACACACTTTCCACGGCCACATTTGGCGAAACCGTCAGTGAATACTTTTTGCCAGCGCACAACCTCGTCATTGGTGGTACAGTTAAACTCGTGCATAGCGTAATCTGGCTGCTCCATAATCAGGAGGAAGTTGAGGGGGTGGCGGGCAGAAGTCCGGAAGAGGCCGAAGTATTTTGACCAGATGATAACGAAAGGCTTTGAAAGAAGAGGGGAAGGGTGGGGGAAAGAGAAAAGTAAAAGGTGATAATACAGAAAAAAGCAATCCTTTTGTACCGGAAGTAGCGGGGCATATAGATCAGCATTAAAGATAGCTGAAGTAACGGGAGACAACGCAGGCATTGCTCTTTAAAGCGCCGACCAAAAAGAAACCTTAACAAAAACTGAAGGCGGGCTTTATCAACAGGCGCAGTATGAAGGTCAGTGTTCTGTGTTCGCCACATCTGAAACCTGCTTTAAGCTTCTACATCGTATTGGCATTCAAATTGGCCTAGTAAATTGCTGCTGAGCGAGTCTGCAAGCGGACATTTACAAATGGTTCCTAGTTGAGTCTGGCTCGCAACGTGACAGAAGCGTAGTGGTCCCCGAATATAAGGAGATGTTTCAGCACTCACTTTTTCGTTGATTTTAAAAGGTCTGTACTTGTTGGTGTGTTTGTCCTGGAACAGCAGTAGAAAATAATCATTGAGAGCGATAGCGTGGAGTTCTAAAAGGGCAAACAGGAGAATACTTCAACACTTTCAAACGAAAAACGACACTATGTAGATAAGTAAACTGAATATCCCATAGCTGGGGAGGGCTAATTGTAATTATTTTAAAAGATTTATAATGGCATCAGTTTTAGGTGTAACGATGTATGACACAGGTAAATCATCTGTGCAACGAACTTTATTCAAAAAGTGATTTGTTTTCGAGAATTCCAAAAAAAAGTATTAAGGACGCCTCTGATATAAAGCTAATTTTGCCCTAGCCGTCAATTCACACGACTGGAGGACATGGCGGAAACTTTAATTTGACATAAAAGAAGGAAGAATTATGGTTTGGTTCTGTCAATTCTAATGTGGCCATTTTCTAAATTTCCGCAGTCTAACACACAAGTGTACTTATAAAGAGGAAGACACCAGTTTTGAGCATGAACCATATGCCCTAAGATGCCTCTCCTGCGTCTTTTAACCGTTCAGATCCGAATAATCCCTTTTACAGCCTGAATAGAGTCAAATTACATGGAATTTACGAAAGTATTGCGCAATTTTTTGTCGCTGGAAACTGACATGCTATCTGAAATACGTGTTAAAAATCCAAAAAGTGATCAGATAATTTTGGATAACAAATTCTTTTGCAAAGCGTTTTACCTAGGAGCAAGGCACTTTCGCTAAATTATGAGTAAGCTTTATAAAGCGCTGGAGAATAGGCAAAGTAAAAACCAGACAACCAATAGGCTTGACCAACTTTAACGAAATCCTCTGGGTAATAATCATGCTATTGTGCATCTGAAGATGCGTGATCTGTAAAGTAATGTTTTCTAAAATAAGATTACGTCGTAGAAGAGGCAGAAGCGGGTTTTCATTGTGTTTATAAACTCTTTGTCAGTTGATCCCGGGGAAGCCTACTGTATATTGTCCTACAACCAAATTGGAGGCGTTTATCTTGCTCCCACACAACTTTGGATATTCCTAATGAATCAGAAGCGTGGAAGCCAGTTGTCAGAGCACAATTGTCTTTACTTATGGACGCAAGAGAGCTCTTGAAACGGCAGGCCGACAAACAACATGTTCCAGTGGTCGCATCTTCTTCTAAATAAATTTAATTGGCAACTTTACTAGGTTAAAGTCTCTGGTCGGCGTGATTCGAGATAGTACTTACGAGAATGGGAGAGCCACAAGTTACCATTGAAGCTGCCTGTGGCGTTTCTGCTTATAAAGCTGGTTTACTGATGGCGCTTTATCATGTGAAGGTATTGTAATTGGGATCTGCTGGACGAACCGTTGGTACTTGGTCCATCCACAAAAAGGAGTCCAGATCGGTAAACACCATAGCAAGTGATCTTTAGGAGCATGTCCACCTAATTATTTGAGCATATTAAGGCAACATTTAAACTTTGGATAAACTCTGCAACCAGAACGGAAATCGATTATTAGTTCAGGTCTAGGTATTCTGGATATCCTGTAGCTAGAAGGAGATAAACCAGCGAGCTCGGAATGTCTTATGTTCAAGTTCGTCTTATTGGTTTATTAAGGTCTTTGACAAAGCAGTTTTTCCGTCCGTCAGGATGGGAAGAATTCTGACCAAAAAGATGATCTTTGTTGTATACAAATTGCCGAGCAAATCTAACTAGGACGTAAGAACCTTCTGTATGCAACACGTCGCGAGAAAGGTGGTTCCTTTGTAGTAACTGACTCAAAGAGCAGTATTTAAATAAACCGGTCAAATAGAAATAAGACCATCTTTAACGGCTGGATGGAATTTGTAAGAGGCACACCAATACATCCTGTAAAACAGTAAGGATGACTGATATTACTGTCGAAACAGGATATTAGAACAGGAACTGCCCCGAATGCAATTTGTCTCACTTTTTAGGCAATGAATACTTCTTATGTGGCAATTGAAACCTTTCAAAAATTCTACATTTTTCACCGTCGTGGTAGATAGCTGATACACTGCGTGCGATCTTCTTGGCGGCTAGAGTCATGACTTGCACGTGCATTCATTTGCAGTGAAGCAAACTGAAGTTGTACCCACCTTATTCGATTTTCAACCCCCCCACCACCGTCTTTTCTAGCAACACACAAATTGTCATAACCCGGGTGCGTCTTCATTCCTTCTTCTCACACCCTTCTCAGGCATAAACGGTAGAGACTTTATTCCATGTGATGACGATAATATTGACCTGCGCCAGCTGCTGCCTTACGCTTGCGACATGCATGCTATCTTAAAAAATGTCTACTAAAAAGGTTTTGTTAGTTGACCCAATTGTGAAGAAACTCGCGGCATTCGATGGGATTCGAACCTGCATAGGATAGAAGGCCTTCTAAGCAAGCCAACGCTCTCCCTACTTGAGCTACGAAACCTGCCAAACCTCCTTAATATATAAGTCAGCCTAGTAGTCATTCTGGTGGATTCTAGATGATTGCTTAGGAAATCATGCTTGGAAATTCAACTTACTGTCCCGTATTGGTGGATTCCATACGAGTGGCAAAGTTGGGCGGAAACTATCGATCCAAGTGTGATTAAACTCACGGTGTGAAGCGTGGCATTCGTAGCTAAAGAAGGTAGAGCGTTGGCTTGCGTAGAAAGCCTTCTTTCCTATGCAGGTTCGAATCCCGCCGAATGCCGCGAGTTTTTTTACAATTGGGTCAACTAAATTAACCAAATCTGCCAAAACTCCTTCATAAAAAGTTTTATTTTCGAGTTTCTAAATGGCTCATCAATGATTTCAGAAGAGCATTTGGCGACCATATGCGTGCTTTCGATAAATTCTCACCAAGCCAACACACATTGTTCGTTTATTTCGAATTCTAGCCCGTATGCGCACACATGAACTGTTGCGTGGAGAATTTATCAAAAGCAAGCATATGCTCTTTTGGGTTTTATTTTCGATCCGAAAAAGTAACTCAAGTTGGATTTAATATTTATTGGATGCAGCATATGCCTAAGATATTTCAGTTATGTCGGGTTGGCTGCTTTTTAATGAACTTTTTGTTCGATTACCGATAAAAACTGCACGTTGTAAAAAGGACCACTGTCGTAGTATGTATTTTTTAAATTTCGACGTCCTTAAAAATCAAGATATATTTCGTAAAAATTGCCCTTACACATCAGATAAAAAGTTAGGTCTTTTTCAGATTCCAAACTAGAAGCATTCGGTTTCAAAAAACTTCCTAATTGTGAGATAATGAGAAATTTTTATCCACGCTATATTATATTCATCGATTATCTAGTGTTGTTTAGAAAGTAAAAAACGTAGTACATATCCATTTCAAAATTTTATGAGATGGCACATCTACTGTATATCAGGAGTGAAGGTCTTGCATAAAATTTGGCTTGGCTTGGAGAATGCATGCAGAAAACTGGTGGGGACCCCATCGCCGCCAAACATCAAAATAGTGCAACCATTTGTTACGGAGTGAGAAGTTCTATGCATACAGTTAACGTTGCCAAACAGATGGTGGCTCATAGACAGGAAAAGGTGAGGGAGGCTGAAAATGCATCAAAGTAAGGAGAGTTAACTTGCCGGTATATATAGGTTTCTTCTCGCCGGGCTTCTTCTGAAGGTATTTTAGCATGTCATAGTTCACCATTTTCGTAGTCTTTGCGGTCAGCACGTCTCGAATGTTGACCTTGCCCTCAGTCTCATCCCTGAAGTAGCTGTCCTCTTGCAGGTGGTCGGCAAAACCTCGCAGCTTCTCTGCTTGCACCAGATCTGTCATGAACTGCTGGGCTCCATACAGCAGTGATTGAACCTTTTGTAGGCTAGCATGGAGATCATTAAACTCCGTGGAATCCTCTTCATCTACGAGCATTGAAAAATGTAATAACTGCATTATATCACTCGGCAGGGCACTGCTAATGATCCGAGAGGCATTGAAGTATGGCCAAAAAGCGGGAACAGGACCACCACACCCTCTCTCTAACACACGTGGGTTTGCGCTAAATTGCAGGAAGCCTTTATATTCTCTTGGTATATTTCTCACTCAAACCTTGGCCATTACTCTAAAAGTAACGCTAACCCTAATCTTAACCAGTTATTGATCTTAGTTCCATTCATAACCATAAAAATGATATATATGTCCTTTAAAAGTAGTGCAAGGTCTCAACATGTGCGGGGAGGAGGGTTTCCAGTCACATGCCTTGCTGAAATATGCTATATTAATGAGGCCATTATAAACTAATATATATTCTTCATAGGTGAATAAACTCTGATGCAAGTTTTTTTAAGCATTTACTTAAGCTTAAGAGACTGCTTATTCATGCTGTATATTTTACCTTGTACGCAACCAGCCATTCGAATCGATGTGCTCTGGTTATTTCTAAGAAAAGCGAAGTTGCAAAAGCTTTGTCGGAGTTCTAGAACAGAGTCTGAAACAACGGTTCTGAGTCGAACGTGTCCGACGTTTAAAATATATATACTTGACTACATCTTCGCGCGTACTTCACCAGTAAAGACAACTAGGTCCGGGGTGACCATCTATAACCTTCAGAATTTGTCGAGAGTGTGAAAAATTGACTATCCTCAGTTCTGAACATGCAGCGGCGAGTGATGCCTTGAAGGCGTACATGTAGGAACGTCAGCGTGTTCTGGCGTTCCGAACAAAGAGGAAATATCAAAAAATGAAACGAACTTTGCGTTCACTGCGGACAATCTTGAAGGCGACTAGGCTTAAATAATTCCCACCAAAATGGTAGCCAACAATTCAAGTTTTTATCCGCTTGTCACTTTACCTAGGACAGCCGGCTACAAATATTTTATACAATGAAAGCCGTTTACTACTTCCCCTGTATGATATTCCTCCGCTGTTTCGTAAAGTATGCCGCTCGTTTAAATCAGCAGATTTTGTGTACAAACAGAGACAGGGACATAAGCATGGCCATTTCTGCCTTATTTTCTATCGTTTACCAACAGAAGTCTAAGTCCGGACTGCTCCCCCAAAATTCCAAATCGAGTCAGTTGATACCCTCGTGCCAAGTCGGCTCAGATTCTAACATGCAAAAGGCGTGCAGTAACCGTTCCAGTCGTTGACTGCGATCTGGGCCGCAAATGGCTATTCCAGTCTCTACGTCTGTTACAATATTACCTGGTAAGATGTGATAACAGGACATCTTTCCAATCCCAAGTCTGCAGGTTGACTTGCGCTAAAATCCAGGAAAACTTCCACTCCCGTATTTGTACCCTAAGTCCAAAATACATCCGCACCCATACCCTGACTTTACCTCTAACCCTAAGTCAAACCTTAACCACAATCAAAATACAATATAACGGGAAGGGGGGGAGAGACGGGGTTCGGTTCCCGTGTCTTATCCAAAAACGGTTTGATTACTCAGTGCTAGTCGCACTGACACCACTTGCATAGGCTGCAGACCTTCGCCTCCCCGAAGCCAACGGAGACATACGCATTCTCGCTCTACAATCCAGACAGATCGGTACAGGCCACTTTCAAGTTTGCGAGCCCGCCAGGTCTAGTGACCCTTTGTAGCTAGAGGATGCAGACACAGTAGGTGACCTAACTCATGCAAAGTCCTGATCGAAATTCAAGTTAGTAGTTTAGCGACATCAAGTCTTGTTATTCTGATCTGTTGAGTGGATTTGATGCTCAGAAAGCCTTTCAGCAGAAAAAAACTGATTTATGATTTTATCAACCAAACCACCATTGAAAACTTAGTGATCTCTATGTCCTCCCGATTAGCAGCAATTTTACACACTAGATGACGTTCAACAAAATATAAGTACTACGTTGTATGTATTGTCTTTCACAATCTTGTCCTGAGATCTTATTTTTCTTCACTGCTGTCAGTTATATTAGGCCTTAACTAATTTACGTGTCAAGGGGTCGTTTTGTTATTTGAAGATCTTCGATAAGAGAAATTAGTTCTTAGTGAATAAGTGATAGTTTTTAAATTAAAATATGCCATCTTTTTAAGATCGGTAGGTTCTTAACGCAGTATACCCTGCGAGGGCACGGACTAAATGTTTTGCTCGATACGAAAATGTTCGTGCAACTTCCGTGGTTTTGCATCAGACACGGCCCGAACTGTATGCTTGCCTGCCTAATCTCAAGTGCTTGGCTCCTCAGGTGTTTCTGAGTATGGTAATGATAACAAGCTTGGCGTCATGTGATGCATTTTATTTTCCTGGTCTAGGCATCCAGACGCAACCGAACCTTTAACTGAGACAAACTGTCGAAAGTAAAAGAAAGTAAACTGTGTGATGGTCTTATAAGAAAACTGACGGCGAAAGTACTTTATGTAGTGCCATTCACATATCCCTAGTCCCAGCATTTTGTCCTTTGTAAACAGTGATTATAGGGCTTTTGGGATGGAGAAATAGGAAAGGCAGGGGAGGAAATTTTTAGAAGAAAGTGAAAAGTGAAAAAATGTAGTCAAATTTGCTTCCCGCGGCCGCTGGTAGTAAGTTGTTGGTGTGCGCGGCGCTTCGCACTACGGGCTGTACTAATCTACTTCCAGAACAGTAAGTTTGAAAAAAAAGTTGATATAGACGACCTCGTAAGCACCATTTCTCATTTTAAGAAACCTGCAATTTGATAATCGGGTTTTTTCGCAAAACGCTAATCGATAATACAGATTAGAAAAATCTACAGATATAAAGCAACAACATTTCTAAATACAATAAACTAGAAATGCATATAGCGGTTATTAAAGTATATTTTACTGCGTATCCTAATCCCCACCCATCAAACCCTATGACCACCGTTTTCGTAGGACAAAATGCTGAGACTGGAGATTAATGAAGTGCGCTTCATAAACTACTGTTGCCCTGACTGAATAAGTTGGGTCGGCATTATGAAACGCGTCCTTTTTGAAATGCGACGAATTCTATCAAAACAGTTTGGAAGTTATAATTCTCAGAAAAGTTTTTTGACCTCATATGAATTTCACGGATAAATTAGTCTGTAACCGACACCAAAAGAATACTTGTGGCGGGGGCGATCAAAACCCAAATGCACTTCTGGGTAATAATGCTGGAAATTCGATTGCCAGGTGGTAAATCCAGGTATTATGCCTGGCATAAAAACACGAATGAGCTGGACGGTGTAAGGGCATCTTTGAGGATATGTACTCTTTGTGGCTTTGCCAAAAACTAAAAACTGAGAAATCTTCCTGACTTCGGTGCGTCAGTTCAAAGAGAAAGTGCCACTTAGGAGGACTTACTGCTTATGACTACGACACTAAAATTACAACGGGCTTTTATTGTGAAAGAGCTGTGAAGGGCACGACGTACTGGTGCATCTCACCACCTTTAGCATTCCTAACAACTGAAATAAAACAGGAATTTGTTACTAAAAGCAAGGTGGCGTACTAGTGACCCAAAAACGTTTGTTCTCCGATTTTAGTTTAATAGCAGGCTAATTGTCTCCGAAATAACGCTGCAGATTCAACTACGGGGATGGTTTTAGGAAATGAATAATCAAAAAATGAACTGAAGAACATGTTGCACGGCTTAAAGTGTTTGTGATCTCACCAATAAGACAAACGTCAGTATGGAACAGATGGAGGAGCTTAGAGAAAGCTAACTAGCCCATTTTTACGGGTATCCTGGGGTGCGTACACAGACAACGAAAGTACTGGTTTAGCGACATCGATGAAGAACCCTAGCAACTGGTTCTTGGGCGGATCCAGGTCCACAGAGCTAACATGAGCAAAACCGCTTTCTCCCGTGGACGAGGATGATAATAACAGAGGTTGCCTACGCAGCAAAACAATAAGCCTGTTTTAATGGCAAGGAAATAACATAAATACGCTTACCATGGGAGAATTAAAGCCACCTTCGCAGAAACATATACAGTTTAGTGTCCTTAAACTAGCAGATGTTTGTGCAAGTATGAGGCAAAAATCGAGGAGAAACAAGCCAAATACTAGGAGATGTACATAACTGTTCAGCTAAGAAGAGGAAAACACCTTGAGTCGGAAAAAATCGCAGATGCCACGCGCTTTGTGTGTTCTTAACCACCTTATTAATTTCCTAAAAGAAACCATGAATAGAGCCCCTCAAATTGCGACTAAGTCAGATCGTTACGTCCCGAACTCACTGCGCGAGACAATCTTAATGTTTGAAAAAGATGTTAGCTGGATGCGTTGAAGGTGTCATATCCGCCTCAATTAAGACCTAAAAATAAGGAGCTCCCAACATTGCACAAACTGATCTCATTATTGCGTAACTATCCAGATTTTATGAGACTTTAAGGTGTGCCTATAAAATTTTAAAAAGGCAGTTACGATAGAACGATGGGAATCCTTGTCGTTGTCAATGCTTGCAACAGTTCTGCACATAATTTCCTCGCTAATTCCTCCCCAAACTTGCATTTAAAGGAAAGATGTCCTCCAGGAATTTACAACTAAAACAAAACACGTCTCTGAACGAACAATGTGATATTTGTCGAGCGGCAACTATAATAAAATTCCAATAAGGGAGTATCAGTGCATACTTTTGGTTCACAGATTTCACCAAGATCTTCCTAATATTAATTCGTAAATAAACCGAGAAAACAATAATGAAATATGGATGCTCAAACGATTTAGGCTGACTATCATGCAAACACAAAGTTCCATCCTGGTCTACTTTACGGAGATCAGATAGACTGGGATGAGGCAGGCTGTCTGGCTCGCTTCCTCTAAAAGTCCCGTACAATGCTACTGGACGCGACATGAAGAGCGGGTAGCAAATAAAGTAAACTGTCTGGTGTATTCAAATCTACTCAGTAGTCGCCATATGCACGCTGGCAAGGAAGTTTCCTACTTTAGCATAAACAGTCCCTTTGTTTATTATAATTGCTCTCTGAAAGCAACCCAAAGGTCAGTCATGCAGTAAAGCCTAGGCTTCTTGACCTATAGAGACTTAAAAGTAAGTGTACTCAGCAAAGGAAGGAAAACATCCATCCGATATCAACCGGCACCAACTATGGAATGTATGGAAGCAGTATTTCCTGTCAAGGATGATCATCTAATCGGTTTTAAATTATTATTTTATCTGGAATGTATTTTATTTAGAAAAAGAGAATTTCATGAGGAGAGCACAGTGGGGATCTGCGAAACCAGAGGGGTTGAGCAGATCCTACATTTCAGCATTATATGACTTGACATATGGGTTACGTCCTCGCAAGGCCTATTTTCTGCTTGGAGACATGGTCATTCAAGCAAAACCAGTCAATTAAGCTAATTCACTTACTCCCTCGAGAGTCATCACAGACACCGACCGACCATTTAAAGGCGGCAGTAAGATACTTCTGGTTCGGCATCTCTCTGTAAATCTACATCGATTCAATCTTAGAATTCGGACTGACTTTGTCACCAAAGTTGGAAACTTTCCCTCCTTTAAAGCCAACTGACCTCGAATAAAATAACCTAATGACTAATAGGCAGCCACACTGCTTCGCTTACCTTTTCAGTTTCTATGATTCTAGCATAGAATTAAATGAATGGAGCGTGGAGTAGAGTAGTTGAAAAGGCTGGCTGTAAGGGGGCGCTCCAAATTACCACTGTCATCAATTTGCTATCAATTATAATTGCACTGCCGAATCAACGTTGGCTGTTTGTTATACAAGTGAACTACACTCTAAACTTGCCGCAAAACCCTCCATTATATCCACGTCTTTAACACAATTATAGCAAACGAAAATAGAGTCTAGTGCTTTCACGCCCAATTAAACCTGGCACGTCAAAGTCCGCCAATATCACAGCAAATAACCTGGGGCGTATCTCCTGAAAATGTAAATTTCTGCCCCCTATGACTGAGAGCCAGTCGTGAAACCTACCGACTGTGTTGGAAATGATGCAGCTGATGAGAGGTTCGACTTTTGTCCAGCGTTGGACGATAATCAAATAACAGTCCGATATTGTCTTTCGCCCAGTTCTTCGGTCACGTTCACAATTCTAAAAGGTAAAATAGCCAGCGATTACCTGATAGAACCTGTGAAAAAGTAGGCTACTTCTCAGAGGACTGAGTTAAGCTAAAGTGATTAGCAGTGAATATGATTAACTGTCAACGCTGGCCATATTTTTGACTTTAAGGTTCATTTCTGATGACACCAGGAAGAGCGATAAATGGTGCAATGGTAGAGTGGTAAACTCAATGACCAAAGGTCCCGGGTTCGACGGTCGGGGGTTCCCATCCTTGAAATTGGGTAGGACCGGCTGGTGACAGCTAAAAATCCAGAAATGGCCATTCCGGTCTCCCTTCGCTTTGTCGGATCCATTTCAGAGAGGCAATTGTTTAAAAGACTGTTTATCATGCTGCAGATGGAAGAAAACGTTTGGTACGTTGGTAAAAGTGTGTGGACACTTTCTTGTATCTTGGGTACATTTCTCCAAGATGAGTAGCTACCGAAGGGCTACGACCAACAGGTACGCTATCTGTGCTTTTTTGTGCATTAGAAACTGAAATTTTTACTCAATATCCAAATTGCACAAACAACTTTAGATAAGTTTGCCTCATCTATGTCTGACACACTCAATGCTATTTTAAATGTTAATGGTAACTAGATACTGCATAGAAATTTTGTATTTGTACTTATTCTGTATTAATAAGCCATTATTTTACACCCCCATGCCTTAAAAACGTTTATATTTAACATTTGATCAGTGACTTGTCATATAGCCAGTACCTTAATTTCGAGTTTTTTTTGTGAAAGTTAAATATTTTTATGCTAGTTAATAGTAATTTGTCAACCAACCTATGTCTTTTGTTGACTTATGGTTCTTAATTTAATTTTATAATAGTTTGGGGGCACGCCGCATATGCTGACTTCGCGCTACATGACATTTATTGCTAAATCCACCACATTTCATGAGAAAGGCAATCTACTGCACATAGCTTAAAACCCATCCTTAAGGACCAAACCCCTCGGAGGCCTTAGGTGCTATTGCAGGAACCCAATGAATTTGCACATCTTAAAAGTTAATGGCAACTCTACATGCCAACGCCAAAATTATTTCCGTTTCGTAGCTAAACAGGATACTAAGTTAACTACTGGTATCACGTCGATTCCTCAACCCCCGAGGCTAACTTTATGTCAACTTCAGACGCCATGGTTGGAGAGTTTAGTTTCGTGGTTTTCAAACGTTCATTCACGCTTGTTGCCTCCGGCGACACAGTCCATCGGCAGAAATCGTTCTCTGCCTGAGAGCAACACGGTCAGCAACCGACTAAGCGTTTGGTTCAAAACACACTCAAAATTTAAAGCATTTTTTCCCCGGTAATAATTTGAAGCAAGACAGAATAGCAGAATTTATTTGCGCGAATAAATCTCGAGAGCGCTTTTCAGTTGCTTCCGCTCCGTGCATGAACAACGAAATATTAAGAGAACACATAAATTTGAATTTACACAAAATCGATAAAAGCAAAGTCGTATCAACGTGGCAAGTGGCCAAAAGTTATGTCAACTGTTAAACTTGGGACCAAAGAAATGGGGGGGGGGGGAAATTTAACAAAATAAAGGTGTGGTATGTATTTACCACGGCAGTTGAAGATTGACTACATGGTCTAGTTGCCGTATGTAGGATGCTTCCATGTAGCGTAAGGTCCGGTTTGTTCGTGCTCGAACAAGAACGCGGAAAGATGTGTTAGTGTCAACCGAATGACCACTGTCTAGTAGGTGTTTTGTAACAGATGAACGTGGTACTTTGTTCTCCTGTTTTAAAAGCCAAGTAGGCAAATGCTCAGTAGCCCTGGTTGCCAATTGCCTTTGCGTACGGCCAGTGTACTTGCATCCGCAAGTGCAGGTAAATTCGTATACACAGTTTGAGGTGGCGTGCAAAGGCAAGGCATCCTTTGGCCGGTTAATTGGGAGCCTTTTTGTTGGAGTGAGGAAAACAAGTTCGGCTGCATAGTAAGTTCTTTGAATAGAACACCGTAGTCTTCGCTTGATTGTATTCACGATGTTGTCTCCTTTAAATGGTAAGGATATAAAAACGGGCTATCTCGGAACCGACTGGTCCGTAGATTTTGGCCGTAAAGGGCAACTGTATTTTTGGATGAAACGCAAGGGGTAGCCACGCTTGAGTAAGGCCTCTTTTATGTAGGCAAACTCTGTTAGTAGGGTCTCGCTGGAGCAGATATTCCTGGCTCTCTGGAAAAGGTTAAGTACCAAATTTCGTTTCCACTGTATAGGCACAAAACTAGTAAAATGTAGGTATTGACCTTTCCATGTAGTCTTGTGGAAAACGGTGCGCCTTATGGACCCATCATCCTCTCTGAACAGGAGGACGTCAAGGAAAGATAATTGGTTGTTCTGCTCCATTTCTATCGTGAACTTAATCTTTTGATGCAATGTATTAATCAAAGTTAGAAGATTTTCAGCATCTCTTTTGGTATCAACAATAGCGAAAATGTCATCCACATATCGTCTATAAATTGTTGTTTTTTTAAGTTCCGACGAAAAGGTTTCGTCGGAACTTAAAAAAACAACAATTTATAGACGATATGTGGATGACATTTTCGCTATTGTTGTTATTTGCTGTTATTTAACGATTAAAAAATTCCAAAGGAGCAAGAAATGCGAAGTTTGAAGTTTTTCAGCACTAAAAGTATGCGCATGCCATGATTCAAATAAGTCATCACATTAGAGAAAATGTCGTCATCTAGCAAAATTGTGTCCATGATTGAATTCGAACTTCGGGTATTTGGCACCCTGTATTATCATTTTTAGACTCCACTTGGATATTAATGATAACTTAGTATAGGAGGCAGAGATCTTGGTTAAGTGAGTACAACCGACCTGTTTCGGTTTTTCTGGACTATATTGATGCGAAGGAGGGATATGAAGTATAATTTTCTCCCACAGCTGATTTGTCACCCTTCCACATTCAGAGAAATCGAATCTAGATAGGGGAATAATTTTCCTGAGCGAAGATACACCAGATCTATCTACTGAGTACTTTTTGACGAGAAAAGTACTTTGTGGAATATTTTACGAAGATTTTTCATATAACTAAATGGCTTTTATAAGGGCTAGGCATTTTAAATTGGAGTCACACAGCACAAAGCACCGTGCAGCGGATGACCAATTTGGCAAGCAGTTGAATCCTCAGGGCACTGTAGCCGGATTTTACTTTCGAGAGATTGACGGAGTGGGGTGACAAGGATGGTTTCATTCTGTCAGTTAATCAGGCATCACACTAGACTTTCGTTTAAAGAGTGAAAAGTGAATACAATCAAGAGGATCTGACAAGCAGAGCACAATTTAGCTTGGTGACCAAAGAGGTCTGATCACGTTGCTCCGAAAACGAAAGCAAAATTAAGGTTGTGAACTTGGTGTAAAATTAGACTTGACTGCGCGCTGCTGACATTCTAGGCAACATTCAAACCCTTATTATTCAGTCACAGAAGTTAAGTCTTGCTAAGGAGAGTTAAATAAAGCAGAGGTATATAAGGTATGCTTACAGCGAGTGCTTCTGCGATGAACATATCCTTTCGGAGATTCGTTAGGCGATCGTTCAACGAGGATTGTACAAACATGAGTTGACCGTAGCACTCAATCAGGAGATTGATAGTTTCCGAGGTTAACTAGGATAAAATATTGCGCAAGTGGGAGAGAGTAAGTTGAATATAGAAAATTCAAATTCGAGGATCTTTTAGAGTACAAAAATAGACTTTAATCCTAGACCAAATGGTGGTATGGAGAAGACGTGTGTCATGTACCTGGCAAACACATTTGAGGTGAATTTTATCCTTGTAAGTTTTGCGTCTTAGTTAGGCTCGTATGCTCTAAAATACCATATTAAAACTTCAGCCAAGAACGGAGTTGGACGGTTATTGAATGAAAATGTAAGACTGTCTGGTATCGTCACACTATAAGCTGACCAAAGGTTTGGCTCTCAAACTAAGTCTTTATGACGTAATGTAATTAGTATTCCACATTAAATGGTCACGTTTTAATCAACAAGTGAGGGACAGTAAGTTGGAAAAAGTAATTATTATTAAAGAGAAGGTCGCGTATCTTATTAGTTGCTTTCGTCTCTTTTTAACATGAAAGGCACACAAAGATTGGCAGTAATCTATCATTGTCAAATTACATTTTGGTGCATGTAGTGTAGCTTGTCACTGCGAAGCCTACGTATGCACGTTGGTGTATCTGGCACTGATTCGTTTGTCCCTGGGCAAAGGATTCATAAGTGTCCGACCGGGCCAATGCATATGGTTTCTGAGTCTTGGTAATATGCCAGGGCAGGTTATTACCTGTTCAGTTGGTCGCGATGGTAATGCTGTTTGTGTTGGCAACAATGGGGCAGGGTGAATTAATAGTGCTGTGGATAGGACAGTTTTCCAATGTGTAGGATGAGATTGGCATGTCGATGTAGCGGTGACTTTTGCTGCCGTTGGTTTTGTATATTTCAAGCCGAAAGCCATCGTGTTTGGGTAAATGGCACGGTCGCTCGTTGCAGTTTTCGCTTGGTGATCTAGTCAGTCTAATTTCAAACAGTTTATAGCCTATGGCTGAGACTGGATTTTGATTGGCAGATAACGATAGTCGGTCTTGCAGAGGGCAAATACAAAATGTGTATTAAATTTTGCGGACCTATTGTATTGCCATTTTTTTCACCAACCTGAGCTCTAGGATTATGAAAACTTTACTCACGCGACAAGCTAGGCTTTAGCAGATCTTTTTACCTTATTTCTATTGCCAGCAATGCGTACGTCTTACCACTTCATGACGTTCCTACGTGGTTATTTTGCGTTTTAAACTTCGAGTCAGGAAGGACCTTCCGCCCCTATTCCAAACTTCTACCAACTATACTTCTTGCAAGCCTTCTACCCGCTGCAGAAATGCATTTACAATGCGGCATCAGCCAGTAGTCTTCGTTGATGGCATTTGACGAAGCTGTCGGGGGGCGGTGGAGGTAGGGAAGATAAAAGAGCAGTATTTATAATGAAGGAAACTAAAATGTCCGTTTTATTTACGATTCCCAGCAAACACTGGCCTAGGTTCTCGATAATTTTGTCTTCACGTGCACAATGTTGACGGAGTAAGCTCGAGAAGAGGGCAGTATGCACTGTAATGAGCTGATCCAGGTGGGGGAAGAGATCAGCGTGGACGGCGGAAATGTAGACATTTTGTCCACTCAGACCTTTCACGTAAACCTCACGGATCATTGTGAGGGTGTGAAGATAGCGTTGTTCAGTAGACAGAAGCTCTAGAAGCAGCAGAAAATAAAAGCATGTAAGGGAAGGTATGACAGCCTATGTGAGACTGACCAGTTAGATGGAGTGAAAAAAAGTAAAATGCATTGAATCTTAGAAAGTGACAAAAATAGATCATCCCCCTTTAAAAGTGTTTGATTAAACGAAATTTTGAAAGGCATAGTTGGACATAACTGAAATTAAATCAACAAACTGTTTAAGAAGGACAGATGACGAGCATATGTATACTTTCGATAAATTCTCTTCGGGCCATTACATTTATATGGAAGGGGAAGGTACAGGGTGACAAGCCATCAATTAATTATCGTTCTAATCAACTTAGTCTTGAGAATGGGGGCTTGGGGTTTGGGTTGATAAAAAGGGGGTAGTGACAGGGTAATTAGGAGAGGGGGGAAAGAACGCGTGGAAAATGCTAGTAGTTCTGCGGCCGTTGGCAATGCTAGGCTTGGGGCCTGAAGAAGGTTCTTCTGTTATTCTCAACAAACCCGGTCCTACACGGCGAAGGTAAGTATAAGCTGCCAGCCCAGACCACTTCCATGTGCATTTACTCATTTACTTGTTCCTGTGGAGCAGGTTACATAGGTCGCACGAGCCGGCGCTTATCCAAGAGGATACGGGAGCATCTGCCAGCATGGCTTAACAAAGGCGAAGTCAGGAACATCAACAGTTCCATTCTTGCTCATATGGTGGACTCTGGACACCGTGTTGACCCGAACGAAGCCTTTAAGGTGATCTACAAGGTCTCACCAGATTACCCGAAGTCCCTGGGTCAACGGCTGCTGGCAACAGTGGAGGCCACGGCCATTCGCCTGATGAAGCCGGTGTTGTGCGCGCAGAAGAACCTTCTTCAGGCCCCAAGCCTAGCATGGCCAACGGCCGCAGAACTACCAGCATTTTCCACGCGTTCTTTTTCCCCCTCTCCTAATTACCCTGTCACTACCCCCTTTTTATCAACCCAAACCCCAAGCCCCCATTCCCAAGACTAAGTTGGTTAGAACGATAATTAATTGATTGCTTGTCACCCTGTACCTTCCCCTTCCATATAAATGTAATGGCCCGAAGAGAATTTATCGAAAGTATACGTATGCTCGCCAACTGTCCTGCTGAATTATCGAATGGGGATTTTCGCAACGTTAAAACTGTTTAAGTTTGTTTCTAGCAGACGATCCATTGTTTCAGAATTCTTGGAACGCCCTATAATATCTCCAGCAAACTTAAGTTAAATATATGACTCAGGCGTGCATTAAAAAGTACGAAACTCAAGGGGAAGTAAAAACATAAGAGAAAGATCTAACGTTTCTAGAACATACGTGGATGATTAACTTAGGATAAACTTGGTTGATGACGTCGATACCAATTAACAGAAGCATTCCGATTTATGTCAGGCTACCCAAATGACCTTGGAATGAAGTCTCAGGGCCATAAATGTTGCAACTTCTCTTAGTTGACCTTTTCGTGCAATGCTTGTTGAAGAATGTGAATCAAAATTGCATAACTTTCACTTCATATGAATAAGGTTTGACAGCAGTGTACTCTTGGAGGAGCTTTATATATGCTAATATATTTTGCAGCACTGCACCAAATGCTATAGCTGTTCGCAGAGTAACTAAATTTTAGAGAAAGAAATTCTAACGAATTACAATAAAATGAAATTTTTCGTATTCTGTTTTCATACACTAAGGCTCCAAATATTGACATCGGGGTTCGTCTACACATACGATGACGCAAACAAGAAATGTTCACCATGAATTAACCACAGAGCAATCCTAAATACAACTGCGGGTTCAATTTGAAGTTCAAATCCTACAGACTCGGCACTTTGAAAATTCCCACGCCTTTTATGCGGACGGCCTTTTTCAGAAGGAGAATATTACCTGTTTCAACGGAGTGAACTACCTTGTGTGCTGCAATTCACGAAGCATCAGCCAACACTTTTCTCAAGATTAAAAAAATATGAATTAATTCCCAAGAGGTTCCAACACTGAATAGCAGGGGAGGTAATGAGCAATCAGCTGTTACACAGTATCGTGTCGATCTTTGTATGTACGACATTCTAGCCAGGTTTATCAGTTAATTTTAATATGCATTGGTCTGCGAATGCTAATCGCATCCAAGATTCTATGCTGCGCTATACAAAGGAAGAAAAATGAGGCTCATGCTTGGTTTTACATACTTTAAACTTAAGTGTGTTTTAAGTTTAAATAACTAACTAGCAATCGAATAGTTGGAGCACACCCGTTGTTCCCGTTTTCTTTTAGGATTCTTAAAGTACACGCTGTGCATAATTTCAGGTGATTCACATATGCCTATTTTTCTAGTGAGCTATGTATTTTGTGTTCAGAAATGTAACGATATATATGCAGCGGATTCTATACTTAAGTGAGAAACAGTAAATAACCTCCAGATGTTAACTTAACTAAATAGGCAAGCACGTATAGCAATTTCTTTTCATAATACTAAATAATTTCACATCAGAAATATGTCTATTCTTCCAGGATAATGTTTGAGGACATAAGTTTACATTAAATGGATACGAAACTATTCCCTGATCCCTTCCAAAAATAAGATTATGCGGACACAAGAATCATAACCTAGGTGGAAGGATAGGTAGCACGTAAACAGCGATTTTCCTAAACGCAGTTAAAGCAGCAACATGAAGGCAATTTGAGACAAATCAGTGTGCCATTTGGTTTGGTTTGGTTATCCTGTTTCCCGTTAATTCACTTAAGTGATTCCTTCGTTTTGAATGTGCTTTAAAATGTTTCAGTTTCCATTCCATAAATTTGCGTATAAAAGCACACATTTCTTTGATTTGAAGAAGATGCTCTTTGGGATAAAAAGTAACTTTAATGAGTGAAGTTTTGAGTTTGGCGCCCCAATTCGTCTACGGAATAAGAGGAGAAGTGCAATAAACACCTACTACTCAAGTCTCACTCTATAAAACTTTTGATGTTTATCGGAAGTCGTGAAACTTTAGTGGTTCATTGCACTATTCCTGTTAGTCCAAAGACGACTTGAGGCGCCAAACTCAAAACTTCACTCATTAAATTTACTTTTTATCCAAAAGAACATCTTACTTAAATTAATTTTTCTTGGGATGCGCTTGTTCCAGTTTATATGGACACACATTTCTGTTGTGGAACAGGACTTCGGTGTTGGCAAGGCAACCTTAGTACTCTGAATTGTGATTACTTGATGTAGCAAAAGTTTTAAATTGCGAAAATAGTAATTGGCAACTTCCATCCTCTAGAATGTTCGAGGAGCGTGAAATAATTCGCGCCGATAAACTTTACAAATAGCTTCATCAGTCCATAGGCATTTTCACACTGTGCAAGTTCCCTCCTGTGTGCGTTCGACTCCCACCGAGGCCGTGTATTTTTCACAATTTGGCCAACTGACTAACCATTTATAATAGCTCTGGCAAATCCCTATATAATAACTGTTTTTACGAACAGATTCTGCTCTCATGCGGCTGATGGTAGGCTAACCTACTTCTTTAACTGAAGAATGTCCGGCTCTGGGTCATTTTAAGCTGCTTAAAGAGCTAAAAGGAGAGTAACTTAAATTGCTTTTCGAAGGTATGTTTAGGCATCTGATGGATTGAAGACTGTATTAAAATGTACTGGACAGTGCACAAAAGAGTCCGACTTGCCACCAACACGGGCATTTGCGGGCAAAACATGGTTGTCTTTGTATGCGACATTTGGAACGCATACGTGCGTTATGCAAAGCCTGCTTTGGACAGAGGTTGCCACTGACAGTCGCAATGTACTAGCCACCGTTGCTGCAATAACTTACACGTCTACGTTGTATATGTTAAACACTAGATTTTCGAGCAACGCACAAATACTAGTTTGTGTACAGTGTCGGAATTCTGCTCACAGAACCGCATATTTCTCTTAAGCAGGCAGAAAGGTGCACCGATTTTAACTACCTTCATCGGAACACACCATCGATGGAAAATGATAGCCATTGCAAATGCCACCAACAGCGCCATTTTAGGCTACAGAAGAAATCTGCCTACCAGTGGAGTGTTTTAGGAAATCAGTCATCGTCCCAAATCCATTAAAACGGAAGGTTTGTGTTTCTCTGGCAGTTACCAGGGGTTCTGCACAATTCGTTTCCTCCACCGAAGTCTGGTAAGACGGTGCCACCCCGTTTTTAGGTCCACCCGTGACTAACGCGATCGCTTACGTGTTCCATAGGAATGAGAGCCAAGGACACTCCTGCGACTACACCTCTATTTTTAATGCCTTGTTTTATTCTACTTATTCTATTCTACTTTATTCCAGCGAACGTTCCGCGATGTGGGCGGCGCTGGGCGATGGCAACAAATACTCTTTTAAATATATCCCCTTTCACCATTTGCTATTGACACTCTGATTAAGAATAAGTCGGATGCGTCACCCATCAGTCCTCATTGCTGACTTCTGCATACATTAACATCTCCCCTCCTTGCTTCACCAACCAAGCCAACAATGGCCACGGGTGAACGCATAGTCATGCACTATTACGTTGTAATGGCCTCATCTGTGATCACTCTTTAACTTTTCATTGTTGATCACGTGTACTTCTCTGTGTAAGCATTACAAGCCGCCTTAACCAGCAGGACACTGAGATAGGAACGTCCCCTCCACTGCTTACTACCGGCGGCGTTGCACCAACTTTCAGGAAGAGTAAATACTCCCATCCTTTAACTCCAATCCTAGTTGCCCCCGGTTCTTAGCGCACGACCACCTGTATGACGGGTGTTTCCTACGCCCATATCCGCCTGGAGGTTGGAGGATGGCCTACGAGGCTTCTTCTTAAAAATACAACTGAGTTCTACACACAACAATCAGGGAGACTGGAAAGGGCTTTTTCCTTCATATTTCCTTTAATCGTGCACCCATACACAGCCGCCAGAAATTGTGGACAGAGCGATATGTATATCTAGCGTGACTTAATCCCCGGGCTTGCCTCTGCAGTCGGGTATACTGTACGATAGACACTAGCACGAAAATATGAACAGGCTGGCTGCAGGCGGTAGGGCGGGGAAGCTAGGACTTAAGATATTGCATTGCTTAGCAGTCTGAATGCGTTGGCTTAAAACCTCTCCTGCGTTCAGCTTTGGTTTTGGGTATGGTTGGTGCGAAAAATCAACAACTATTAATTCCATCATTCCTAGACCCCAAGAGACGAACTTGCTGCCTGCTGACGGCTCATCGCAGTGCAACTTAAGCATTATCTCAAACGGAAGTTCTAAACCAAAATGCAGCGAACATATTCAGTGTACCGTCAGCTAGGAGTTGTGAAGGCTACGCTCATGTGACATTTAAAAAGCTATAGAAAAAGGCCTGGTACTGCCAACTGTGCTTGCTCGAGTACTGGATGGGAGCTCATTTCTGATCGTCGTTGTGTTTGTTTGAGAAACAAATAGAAAGGATAAAGTAGCCAATGTCAACTTCCAGCGGTAACATGATAGTCAGTCAACTGCTCGCTGGCAAAAAACATCTACGGTGGTGCCACCTCGATCAAGGCTTACCATTTGAATGCTTTTTGAACGTTTATTCCTGCTTTGTAAAACCCACCACGGCTGGGAAACAACAAACAAGCTGGGAACTCTAGCTAAAACATATTGATTTCTTGCTTATAGAAGGGTGGATGATTTTGTCCCTCTTTAAAGTGACTGAGAATTTTCGAAGCAAATTGTTGTTAGCTAGAAGCCCCAACACGCATGCTTCAAAGACCGTGTGCTTCCGTACGACGCTGCTGCAGGTTATCACTGGGTCCCCCAGCGTTGCATGCATTCCTGTGGTAAATTATCCACTTATATACTACTGTCTGTTAGTTGCCAACGTGTGAATATTACGTGGTTGAACCACGATAGCTGATATATATCAGCTCACATACTCAAGTCAATGTCTGGAGCGAGCCTAAAAAGCTTTTTTCCAGAAAGTTTTCCGTAAATTCTGCACATTAATTTCAAAGACATTGCAATGAGCGAATGTCGGAGTAGTAGCTGAAAACTCACAGGAACACGGAGTTTTCCCTAAACCGACAATGTACGGACATTCATTCACCTGAAAAGGGGCTTTGTCCTCTTTCAAAGAGTCTTTTTTTCTACATGAATAGTTAAAAGTGAGCAAGCCTAGACTCATTGACACAGATTTCTATTACTTCACTGGAGGTTATGGCAATTGTAAAATGACACGCGTCAAAAATTCAGTGAATGCCTCTATCACAAGTCGCAAATACTAAAATTCACGCGCGCTAGGCCAAAACTTCAGCTAATCGATAAGTTCTGCAACAATTCCCATTTTATGATTGAGAAGTCATTCTGGCCGATAGAGGCAGTGTACACAGAACCGACTGTTTCCTGCGTCATGTCGGCCTGACGACAAATCATTCAAAAACAATTGTTTGCCAAAAGGCTTGTTTATCGACAAGTAAGTATGCTTGATGCAGCGAAAGTCTGCATCAGGTTTCAAGCCATAAGCATAAAAAGTCGACCAAATGCGACCCGAGATATGCAAATTGCATCACGCGTTGGGTAGATGACTCATGGACAAAACCACGAGCAGCGGTCGCAGGCGCGGTCGCTCACACGTACACACACACACCTAGCGTGCTGTGAACTAATCTGCTGCACTTTGAACTTTATAGGACCTACCGGATTCGCAAATGTACATTACTAATACTGATAGACTTAGGAACCGCGTGCGGCAAGTATGAAAATCAGAGGGTGCTTATGGTGGAGGTAGCGTACATTTTGGTCACCCGTTGACGACGATGACGACGACTGTCGACTGCATAAACTTGATGCAGCCTTGAAAAAAGCGTAGATGCGGAATTTATCCGTAGGTCTGGGAGGGTTAAACTTCTACAGCAAATACAGTGAAGGTGGCGCTGCAGAATGTTTTAAGCAATATGCGTGAAGATTTGAGATCCAGATATATTATCGTTTTCAGCATCCCCCAAAGAAGATTAAGAATAAAGTACGAGGACAAGGACCGAATTATATTGAGGCTGACGTTTTGGACATTCATTCGGTTCCATCGTCAGAATAACTGGGTGATTGTTTCCGTTTGCCGCGACTGTTTCAGCCTTGCCGCAGGACTGATATTATATCCGTGCTCGACGCACGAACTTTGATCTGCCAGTTTGCTGTTGACTGACCGTGAGTTTGACCGCTGGTGTGCTCGTGTGTCCCTTGCTCCCTTTGCGGCTGTTGTTAATCAGCGCGCTGGTTGGCAAGTCTGTTATAACCCTCCTCCAACGCGTTAAGACACACTGCAGCGACGACAGTGCGAAAAGGAGGAGGTTAATTACTAGCATGCTCTATTTCAAGCCAATGGTTATCCTAAGTTCTTCGCATGCAATTTTATTAAGATGCCTCACTTTGAGCGGTCGAAAGGAGAGGACCCCAAGTCCTGCTCATTATCTCTTATGTGAAGAACGTATCAGAGGCAACTGCAAGAATCCTGGAGCCATTCGGGATCGGGGTGGCTCATTAGCCGGAGTCAACCATCAGACAGCAGATCATGAAGTTCAAAGACCTGCTACCATTGACAGAACAATCAGCCGTAGTCTACAGCATACCATGCCAAAACTGCGAAAAGTTGTGAAAAGAGCAGATGCCTTGGCACAAGGTTGCATGAATATCAATAGGCAATCAACCTTAAAAATAAGCTGTCTATGGTGTATGACACAATAAACAGAGCCATAGATCTTCGTTTACGGATAAAGGGAAAAGAAAAGGAGAACTCTTGATGGCATTCCTTGAGCTTAGTTAACTAAAGGATGGAGTATGTTCGAGTCCTGTCTGCCCCCGCACCTTTGGGGCCCCCTGTAGACCGGGAGAGCAGAATCAGTTTCAGCCCATATTTTCAAATATGTAAATAATGCTAGTGCCTGGATCTTGCTCTAAATTAACAGGAAGCATCAACATTTCGTTGGACTGTTTGGTACCACGTTACTTTCTGTAACTCGCCTCTTGTCTAAATCACATTTATTTTCAAACTTTTGTAAGATTTGAATTCTATCGTTTCTCTTTAGGTGTTCTACAACGTGTCGCTGGGTAGGGATACAAACTCTCCAACTATACCTCATTTACCTATTCCATGCTGTCAATCTGAGGAGCAGCATAGAAAGAAAAGCACAAGAGAATAGCAAATTATAGTGCCAGCCGCCCCGTTTTTGACATCCTATTTAGGTTACACAGAAACGCCGTTTCGAAATAGAGTGGATTAGAACTACAAGCTGTTGCTTAATAGAGGCCAGTGGTACGAGTCTGGCTCGTTAAATGTACTTCAGTGCGGCATAATCCATCGACTTTGACTTGTCCTTGGCGAAGACCATTATATCGAAGAGAGTTGTTTTGGATTAACGACCTCGCCTGTTTTTCGCTGCATGGGCCAAAAAGTGCCTGTCTGAATAAATTCGTGGGCAAGCACATTTCAGCGTCTATTTTTTCTATTTTGTTCAGTTCTGCATAGCCAGACGTACGATAAGTATTTCACTAATTTTAACCGCACAATTGTGAAGCATTTAAATAGCCCGTCAAAACTTGGGACGGCATTTATTCCATAAATAAACAATTTCGAAGAGCTCATTGACTGCAAGCACTGCGCAAATGTTAAGCGAGAGTCTGCACATGGAGAAAGTTATTGAAATGTTAAATCTAGCAAATTTTATCTAGGCCTTCCTTCTGCATTGTTGCGTACATAAAGGTCAGGATAAAATTTTCACGCAAAACTTGAGAAATCTGAGTGAACACTGTCCCGAAACGAGACTGCCCGCGGGAGGCGCACCGTTACGGGCACCCTCCATCGAGGGGACGGCACGTAAGACCAGGGGTAATCATGACCCACAAAAATATGTCAAACGGCCGAGAGAGCGAACGAAGGAGAAAAATCGCCCAATTCGACGCCGACTTATTGCATCAATTGTCAGCATTAAACGCGTTGAAAATGCAGATCAGTCAAAACTCTTCGAAACCCCAGCAACAGTACAAATCTGTTCCAGTGAGAAACTGCAGTTACTCCAAATCCCAGTGTCTTTTCTCAACATTGGATGACCAGGTTAAAACTGAATTAAGGTTTTTTGTAAGCCCCGGTTAAGAGTATTACTTGGAGACTGCAGATTTCGTACAATAATCTTCGATCCAATAATATATAAACGGGAACGTGGTCAGCCCCATGGACATTACCAGTCTTGGCATTACGCAGCGATCTGCTATCATATATGCGGTTGTGGAACCTTGAATTTATGTTTGCGCGTTTGACAACCAGGTTAGAAGGTGGGTTTTCCATCAACCCAGCTGCTGGCTACCCGGCTCGTCCTGAGGTGACGGATAGTGGAACGGCCTTCAGAGAAGGTTTATTACAATCTAAGCAGACTCTTGGGTGCGGCGAATACGCAGTCACGGACCAGCAGCGAGCGTGCTACCGGGATACAGCAGGCTGACGTCCGGCAAACCAAAAGGCTATAAAATATTGTTAAGCCTGCCAACGGCACTGGGACATCGCGACCGTGAACCGCTAATGAATAAGTTCATTTGCCACTGCTGCCTTTTGGTAAGGCTATCGAACCAAAGCGCTGGAGGGGCAAACTCCAAAAAACATTCCAGCGGCTCTTCATGGACCCACAAATATATAGTATTCCCAGGAAACTTCGTGAAAATGATGTCCGATAACAGTATTACTATTCAGGCTACAGCATCCGTGGGAACCGACGCATTCCGCATAATTGGTCTCTTGGTACGTGCTGATAGTATGCGAGCTGGACTATTCAATTTGAATCAAACGCTTGGCATTGGATGCTGGAGGGTGCTAACGTTCCTCGTCCCTCTTACCCATAGTCTGACAGAACGCAGCCTTTATCAGTACAACGTAGATGTCTGCTGTCTGTCTGAAGTCCGAATTCCAAACGCAGGTGCTCAGAAAATAAAGATCATCGGAACCAACTCACCCTTTCTTCTATACCACAGTAGCCCATGCGACCTCTCCCATAGACTTGGTGTAGCGATTGCCTTCTCGCAACAAGTGAGCCGTTCACTACTTGCTTGGAAATCAATCCATTAACAGATGGCTTAAGTGCGACTAATAGGTCACTTCAAATGCACCTCTATCGTCTCCGTGTACGAACCAACCTCCGCTGCCGAACAACATGACAAGGAAGTGATTTTCGCGCAACTGGGAGCATTAGGCGAAGGACTCCTTCGCTGCGATCTGCTGATTGTTGTCTGGGACTGGAATGGCCAGGCTGGACCCGGTGACTCAACTAAAAGTCATTTTTATTGACCCTTTTGGGCTTTGTTCTCGATGTGACAATGGTGAAAGATTGCTGAACTTTACTGATCAGAACCGACTGTTACGAACACGTGTTTTCAGCGCTGCAACAAATAACTGCTAACCTGGTACTCAAAAGACGCTCATACGGCCAGTCAGGGATATTCTAAAACTCTGCCAAAGTATCCGCAAGGTTAGTGGTGAGCTCTCTTCACTGAGTGACTCACTTCATGATGTGAATGCGGTTTGTTTTGCTAACAAATCGGCCAAGGCCGAGCCCTGGTCTGAGCACTTCAAACACCTCCTCAATCAAGATACCGAACTTAGCCACCCCTCTCGATTCCATCATAGGCGGTGTCTCTTCCTTCTATAATCTCTCCAGTTTCATCCAACCAACCTTCTGAAGAAGTCGCCGACGCCATACAATGGATGCAAATTAAAAAGGCACCTAGAAAGGATGGTATATCTATTGAAATATACTAGTCTTGTGTCAAAAATCTAGCTCCATGGGGAGATTGAACAAGCATGAAGAGACGAGGCCGTTTCTGATGACTGTGCCCCAGGCATCCTTTTTCCTGTCTAGAAGAAGCGAGATAAGACAAATTACGAGAACTACCTCAGCATAAGTCTTATCAACGTTGCTGCAAAACTCTTCACTTTTGTTCTTTGCAGGCGATTCCAGTCTGTATGCGACTCTAGGATGAAGTCTAACCGAGCTGAATTCAGTGCTGGACGTGGATATGCAGACCAGATACGCATATCGAAGTGCATGCTAGAATTTCGGCATAGCTACGAACACCCGATGGCCAACTGCTTTGTTAGCCTTACCACCACGTTCGATCCGTCTATCATGAATTCCTATGCCAAATAATGGCTCTAGATAGTGTACCACCAAAAGTCATCGCCATGATTAAGGCCTATTATCGTCCACCGCTTCAGACCATTCGCTCTTCGGTCTGGCATTCGACAAAGCTGTATCCTGTCGCCCATTCTACTCAACTATGCCATTGAATGGATTCTCGGGAGGGCCCTGCATGAAGAGGATAGTGTTGAGCTTACACCCGGATGCCGGCTGTCTGATCTCGAATATGAGGATGATATCGCCTTGCGAGCTTCAAGCTCTGGTAATCTAGAGTCTATGGTGTCACGGGTAAACCAGGTCACTAAACCGGTCGGTTTGTTTATAAACGCTGGGAAGACCAATTTTTTTTATCAAGCTGCATCTCTGACCAAAAATAGAACCTCTTAAGATTGAAGGCTGTTAACTTTAAGAAGTTGGCAATTTCAAATAATTCGGAGCGACGTTGCTGTCGAATAGACAGAATAAGGCTAACATTATCTTCCGAGTCGACGCAACTAGTCGAGTTCTCTAAAACCTTAGAATGTGCCCGATTCGCTAGTTCTATTGCCACAAAGGTTCATGTGTACCGTGCACCTGCTCGGTCTGTTCTTTTTTACGGCAGCGAGTGCTGGGCTTCGTGGGAGGAAACTGGAGAGATTTGACTACTACGCTTTAAGTACCATCCTTCGAGTGAAGTACACCACCTTTGATTCAAACGATACAGTCCGCATTCGCTGCGACAACATCGCCAGGATAGCCCACGCTATCCAAGAAAGACAACTGAGTTGGTTTAGACACGTTCTTCGTCGTCTTCCTAAGGAACTCAATGTGAATGCCGTCGATCGGACTCCGTTACCCAATTAAAGACGTTGAAGAAGTCCTCAACTCTAAATCTGGTTCGACTCAGTTCATCGGGACATGGAAGTGTTTCTTAACCCTCCGGTATTCGAACACCGGCGTTGGCTAAGGATATGGATTGGACTGTCTAGGTCTGTTGCCATGGCTCGTCGGGCGTGGTCAGGTACGATCACGGACACAATCGAGGCCGGCTAGATCAAGTGTGATTGCAGCCTTAACAAGTACAAGTAAGTATTTTATAGGCCGCCTTAATTGAAGAAAGCATTTGTGGTCTTTGCTCTTATGTTAGGAGATAAAAGTACTGCACCCGCCAACAAGTCTTGCTGCTGTCGGTAAGCAGAGAACTATTTTATGCAGGAGTGCGCAATTTTATCTATAAAATAAGTGCTCGTAAAATGCGTGTACTCTAAGAGGCTGCCTCTGGGTTGCAAATGTAGATCTTTTAACCTTTGCCTGGATTCATGTACAGACGCGTGCTCACCCCAAATCAGGTCATTACGCGCGGCAAATTTGTGCGTGTACTGGCTTCTCTTGTCCTCTCCAATGAAAGCGAACCAACTGGGATATTCCAAAAGGTATTCTCCTTTCGCAAGCAGTTCGGTTGGATCTTCTGCCACTGCTTTTGGTGTCGATTCTTCCATTTTCTGTGCTGATCTGAAAGTGAATGCATACCAAAGAGTTAGCACAAAAATGAAGTCTAAAATCTGACTAGACTGTGTAATAAGTGGCCTAAACCAAGTAGATAATGTTCAGAGGTGAATCACATATTCAGTCTTCAGGAGGTATATATATACTCAGTTTTGACGTGATCTCCAAAAGAGCAGGCGTACCGGTATCCGAAGCTAAATCAGACAGCTGGCCACTCCAGACAGTGCCTGGGGACCGGAAAGGTTTCCAACTGACGGGATAACCGGGACCTTGCAGTCAGCTAAGCGTGCTTTTATGTGGAGTGGGCAACCAGTGGACTGGGAGTCGGGCTGTGCTGGCTCCTCCTTAATGTGGTCTCTTTAGCATTCCCACTCTCTGGAATCTCACTCAGGTGGGGCAGCATGTCTAGAGGGCGGCTCCGGGTGCGTCAGCTAGCTGCATCTCTACCACCTCTGTTCTCCTTGATTTTGGCCATGAAACCGGGCTGAGGTGGAGGACGATGAGAGATTGCAGTAGATGCAACGGAAGTCTACTCTCGCTATAAGAAACTTCACGTGCAAGTCACCATACCTGCACCGCCTTGCTGTGGGGCACACGGTGGACCACGTGGCCAATGAGATTTTTTATCGAAAGAAACGATTTCAAACATTGGCGGTAGCGAGGAGAAGGCGCACATGCAGGATAGGTGAATCACAAGAACCTAACCTATCAATAACGACAGAAAATGGCATCGGTCTGTTGGTCCAGACGGGAACAGGTACCTTATTTTTAGTAATGCAAGCGGAGTGGAACGGTAAAAGGTCAATCAATTGCGAAGGAGTATAGAAAATCGCTGGTACATCTTTATCCACATGTTGTAAGGATACGAACCTTGGCCTATCTTTTAACGAAACGCCGATTGGAACATCCAAAAAGCACTTCGGATTGCGGCAAAGGCCGAAGCTATCATTGAAAACTTAAGCAAAATACGTTTCAGGGGAGACCTTTGCTCGTCAATGAGTACATCTTGTCTAACACTTTGCCAAAAAGGAAGAGCTTTTCTACATCTGGCAGGTCATATCCCCTTTCAAAAATTACAGTAAAATAGAAAATTGGCCCTACCACAAAGCTTTTTTATCCACAACTTTCAGAGATATATTGGCCGCGTAAGCGCGAACGGCACATTACTAAAAGGTACTGGGGCTATCAATATCCTCTAAGAATACAGCTAACTTGACGAACCTACGATAAGCTAGCATAAGAATGCTTTGACAAGAGCGGCATACCGCTGTGCACAGGTTAGGAGTAATCGACGTCAGTTACATTCTTATAAGAGCATTTGAATTAAGTAAAACTCATCTTCTCGTAGAAAAGGGGTTTTACGGGTGAAAAATCCCCCTAGTCTCAACCTTAACCCTGACCGTAATCTTCAAGCGTGGCCTAACCCTGATCAGCAACTTAGCTTGAATCCTAATTCTTACCAATACAGACAACATCTAGGCATTTTTAACAGAACGACAAATAGGGTAAACCAAGGCTATTCCAAACACAAAAGGAACTACGTCGATCCATCCTTCAGCTTCATGTGAGATAGTAGCCGAAGTCATTATATCTTGATACGTATAGATACGTAAAGATAATCCTGGGGGTCAGTGGACTCCAGGAATTAGAATACAACGGGAAAAATTCTACACCTTTGCTTAAAAGCTGCCATCGCGCGCACTTATCCAGCTGCTAAAATAAGACTAGTGTTCTCAGGCAAACCACTTCTTCGCCCTAAAGGCAAGCATAGACTTCCCTTTCAGACCTCTTTGATATGAATCTAGGTCTTTGCTTGTTCCTCTAGAGCAGGTTATATTGGTGGAACAAATGGGCGTCTATCCAAGTGAATGCAAGAGCATCATCCTACCGGGCTAAATAAAAACATGGAAACGTCCATATTTGGTGCAATTTTAGCTCACTTGTTTCACAGGAATCACCGTCAACCAGTCATTACGGCTAGGCACTCCAAGTTCTTGTGGCAGCAGATACTTGTGATGGCAGAAGCAGTGGCCGTACGGCTAGCCAATCCAACTTTGTACTCTTATAAAATGTTTATGCATGCTCTAGGACTCCCTTGGCTGAAGATGAAACCAGCATGCATGTTAACATCAGCCATGTCACGCTACGACCACGGGACGGAAGCAAACATCATTGTCCTCCTCCCCATTTTCCTCACCCTCTTAAGCTCCTGACAAAACTAGACTGTAAGCCTTGACGACTGAGTGCTCCCAAATCTCTCCTCCCTACTAAGTGCTTAGTGGCTATTGAAAAAATTGGTAAGGATGAATTGTATAGCCACTCAACCAGGGAAGTTGGAAGAGGAAAGGCCCCCAGTTTATGTGGTTTTGTGACAAATTCCGGAAGGATTCAGTTTAGAATTAAGGAAAAGGCGAGGCTTAAGATTGGGCTTAAGGTCAGTTTTAGAGGATTAGGGTCAGCCCAGTCCATTTTATTGAAAGACATGGGCATGAGCTTTTGAGTACTCCTTAAAGATCAGGATTATGCTGATGGTTAAAGTCCGGGTCCGTGTTAACTGTAGGGCTCGGGTTAAAAGTAGGTGGATAGTAGTATGGTGAAGATATATGATTACTTAACCTTCTACAAATTTGTCTCAGGGCCACATATTTTAATTGGGTGGGGCGTCCCTCTTCCCGTGCCCTGTACAAGTGGCCATATAACTCATTCTTAGCAAACAAATTTGGTTACTCTAACCTTCCTTATTCCTTACATCATCCCCGGATGAGGAAGAAGAGGAGACGATTTCTGAGACCAAAGTATATTCAGGCTGACGTTTCAAAAGCTCGCTCGCTTTCATCTTCAGAGCAAGGTGGCTGTATTCCTGTGTGCGTCAGATAGATGTGAACGTCCATTCGCCCATGCGTCAGTCGATTGCGCCGATCGATTTTCTTGGCTGTTTGAATTGCTCGTGCCGTCGTGAGCTATGTCAAGTCGTTTTTGTGACTCGTGAGAGTTTCCACCCTCTTTGCTCGCGGCTACCGGCTGTCGGCCCTGCTTATCTCCACCAGGGAAAACTGCAAACTTTTGTGCATGCTTAACCTTTCTGCTACATATTGTCCCAGCAATCGAGTCTTCTTCTCCTTCTTCTCAATAACCAAGCTTAGCTAAATGGCAAAAAACACGGTTACCAACTGCCCCAAAATACCGTTAAACTGACCTCTCTGTACGAAAACTGGACAGTCGCAGTCGGCAGCCTCCACGCTCGCCTAAACCACGATAGCCCTCGCATCTGAACATTTCAGTAAAAAAGGGGCAAACATCTGCTTATCTCAAAACACCAGCCTGGATTCCATATTCCCCTCTCAACCACATCTACTCTGATTGTGAAAAATGATTTTGACATGATTGTCTATGTGCTGAAGTGGACCCCGTATGGTCTGGCCACAATATCTTTGTTTTGGCTACATCTCTCATGTACAACATTAGTCATACCGATTTTTGTAAATATCAGGAAGTAATAAGATTGCCATCTTACGCCCTTATTTTCCCTCTAAAGGTCTCGATTTCATTGGGTTGCCTTTTGATTTTCCAGCTTACCGTAAGCCTACGAAACAGGCCTATGAGTTCTAGGGAAACAAATCAAAAATAAGTCACAGGAAGTAATGCGAGGTTGTCAATCTGGACGAATTCTCAGTGTTGAAAAATTAACTCGGAGGAAAAATGAACAAAACGGAACACTCTACTTTTCCCGACAGCTTTTGGCCAACTATACATGTTGATCAATAATCCGCGGCACCGGAGCATTATGAAGAAAATATGCTAACTCATAAACAGTCGACAGACGGTTGATTTAGTAAGGTACGAAGAGGCACAAAAAAGCCAAGTTTGAGAGCGATATTTAGTGGCTTTCCTTTCCATTCGTATTAATATGTAAGGAGCGTGATAATAGGAGCGAGACAAGATGTGTAGGGGCGGTGGACCAGCTCAACCAGGACCGAAAGCAAACGGGATGACAACACTGTTAATGTGAGGTAGGAATTGGTCACAAGAACTCTCACATATTTTATAATGCACGATGGTTCTGTTAGGGCGTGAACTGTTGTGGTTACGAAAGTTTCGTGTATGGTCAATAAGCCACTTTGGGAGTGTTCAGGAGAGCATACCCTTGGGGAAATTAGAGTTTTCCTCCGATGCAGCGAAATTTAATAAGTATGGGAAAAAATGATTCGAATCCTTATCGTGTGTTTGAAAAACAAATTTAATCGGCCTTCACATCTTCCTATCACATTCATAGGGTCGACTGTTTACTCCTCTCCAGGTAGTGCGTTTTTATTTCACAAAGCAGCTAAAGAAGAGCTTAATGACTTAAAGCATGCTTACGTTAGGAGTACCACTTGCGCGGAGTCTACACAGGCCAAACAACAAAAACGGGCGTACGACATTTTAGCATTCAGGCGGAACTGAATGTTTTTTTAGACTGCCGAATTGAAACACAATATGAGGCTTGTTCCATGCGGAGCTCAATAACAGTGTACAAAGGACAAGAGGCACACAGATCAGCACAGTCCAGAGCGGCAGATGAAACTTTTGCACATAAGATAAAGAAATGAATCTAGGCTTGGCAAAACTTAAGCACCTGTAAAATTATTCTGGTTGTATCTTGCGCGTTTGTGGGTCGTCTGTCTCTGTAGTGATTCAATCGACAAATTTGAGACAAGCATCATATAATAACGAATTTACTTCATCATATAAAGTTGATTCTGACATGCGTGGAAGAGTCCTGGCGGTACTGATATGACTCATGTCAGGCTTTTATAGATAAGTGATTTTGGAAGGATTCCTTTACGCTTGATCTGCCTTTACTTCCCATGGCTAAAGTAAACCGAAAATAGCAGGCCATCGAGCCAAATGGTTCCCGTAATGGAGTGTTCTCGTTAGCATCTGCTTAAGTGCTGACACGGATTACGCCTGAGTCATACTGACCTAATTCACAGGTGGGCGCCCTCCAATTTAAAAGGGTAAGGGGGCCTAGTTTACGTGACCGCCTAGACAAATGGTCAGCTTGCTTAATTGATCGAGGGAATTCTCTCTAGAAAATGACAGAACTTACGAATTCTGCTCCATTTTTGGTGTCGTAGAGTCCGCTTCCTAGAAATTAAAATGAAGTAGAAACATTAAGTGTTTGATTTTCAAGATTTCAAATTTCCAGTGACTAAAGGAAGTTTAAATCACTTTAAAAAGTGTTCGCGTGCCGCTAAGAAGAGCCTTCATGAGACGGTTGTAGGCATTTTTAGTTAGTCGCAGTTTCCGCCACGTGATTCTCAACCCTCGAAAACAAAATAATATTTGCGCGAAAAAGCTCACAAGCCCTAAGCTGCGTACACTAGTCAAATACTAACGGATGAACACTCACAAATGGACACGTTAGGTTGTTTTTTGTCACATTTTGGCCTTTGTTTTTTCTTGTTAGGGTTACAAAGTTGCACCTAACAACGATGACAGTGCAATTTGACTTTGAAAGCTCCATATCAACATTTTTTTACAAAATATGTAGGCATATTTTTTGTCAAATGTTAGCATCCGCTCGTACTTAAGATTTTAATAAGAACAGCTGCTGCTTATGTACTGCTGCGGCAGATCTACTACTGGTTAAAATAATTAGAAGCTATATAAGGTTAGGGCAAAAAATTATATTCAAGTTCTTATCACTAGTTTTCGAGCGCTTAGCCATTTGGTCGTATATTCAGGCAAATACGGTTTCTTTTGTCGACCTAGAGTCTGACTTGATGGTTGCTTGCTGGAGTTTAAATGAGAAATTTACACAGTTTAAGCAGCTACAGATTCCGAGAAAAATACGTACAAGGTTATAAGGAAGGTCATAGGCAGAAAATTTGTGTTGTAAAAATAATAACAAAATGCCGGACTAGGATGCTTCAAGGACGATCATAAGTGACCCTTATATTGCGACGCCTGGTGGATAGGTTCTGAATCAATCCGGAATCCTAGCAGTCAGGCAATCTGACCACGAAACATGCAAATTTTGAGTCAGGCATGTGCATATGGGCTTAATTACGTAAATTACCATCATTCATTCTACATAGATAGCACAGTGGCTTAATTCTGCAATTAAATTAAATTCCAGTAGATGATGCCGGCGGAGTTAACATAAGAATTTCAGAGTCCGGTCACTGTTGTCTCCTCTTCACGCAAGAGAGCACGACGCAAGTCATCGAGTAGATAGCTCCCAGACTCGAAGAACCTCATGAGATTAAAGAGATGTAAGGGGTGATCTGAGCCCTGTAGGCAGTGTGGAGTCATGAGAGAGCCAAGCTAGCTATCTCTTGACAGACTTCTGACGTCGAAAACAACAGAAAGGTATTAGCATAACGTGCTACGTCCTTGAAAGTGGTAACACTTTGCCCCCGTCTGTTTGTCTCTGTCGTAATACCTTACACGGTCGGGTGAGGAAAGATAGGATGTGGTAGATGAAGTGCAAGCCTATGATCACTAAAAACACCTTCATGTGTAAGTCACCGCACTTGCTTCCAGCCTGTTGTAAAAAAAGCGGTGGAAATTGTCGAAATCGACAGTTTTGCTCTTGCAGGCATGATGTGGTCTTCCGAATGGAAGCCCCAACACTCGGTGTTAGCCCTCGAAACCGACGTCAGAATGGATGAGGGAGAAGGGTTGTCGAGCGCCGGATCAATTTGTTTATTATCCTGAGCTTTCACGATCTAACAGGAGTCCCTCATCAGAGATAAACAACAGCAATAAAAGAGTTTATTATAGTAGACGTACACCAATCAGCTGTCCGGGGCCTTCAGGTGATAGAGGGTTAAGACACTACGATGAAAAAAGAGGGAGGGGGGATCAATTGTAGGGGTATACGTTAATTAGCTGTCAGTGATTTCAAGGGTTGTCAGGGCGCCAGAAACCAAAATGGGCGTAATTGTAGACGATGTGGGCCAGTTAACTGTGAAAGACGTCTGGTTGCGACTGCACGTGCCTGCACAAAGTTATGTACACCGGCGCCAACTCAACGCATCGGTTGATTGAACTCTCGAACACGGACCAGGCTTCGACCAATTCCCGGCCTGTCCTGTTTCCAGCCTGGGTGATTACCTTGATGGGCGTAAAGTTCAATTTATGACCTGTTTCATAGGTATGTGCTGTAACTTGTGTTAATTCGTCGCCTAGACGTACCACGCGCTTAAGCTCATGTATATGCGGTCCGAGCATGCGTTTAGTTTACCCTGTATAGTTGCAAGGACAGCTTAAGCATGGGATGCGATACACTAACCCAGATTGTTCAGTGGGAGTCAGTCGGCATTATTTTGCATTAGCCTACTCTGCATGGTAGCTTTGGGTCTGTTTGCAATTCCAACATCTAGCCTCGCGGCGATGCGCTCGGTGTCAGTCTCCAATTACGTACATACTCCAGGTGCTCCCTGGATCTTACCCTTATGAAACAATCCTGGGATGGCCTGGGGAGAAGAACAGCCACATCATCAAATCCAAGCTCCCTTTTTCTGCGACATAAATTATCAAAGCAATTTTTCCTGACTTCAATCCTTTTTTTGCCTTGCCTCTACCCAGAGAGTCCGGGCTCTAAAGCAGCCTGAAATTAATTTACTCACCTACTACTGATTCAACTAATGTTGTAAAGCGTCAGCCAAATATACAAGACAATGTGCTGACTACTCTGTCAATGTCAATGTCCCCAAAGGTGAGCGGAGAAGAGGCATCGGTATGTTCCTAGTAATTCAGGATGAACTGTTAGCATCTTGAAGCGGGACACGTTCAACAGATTTTGGGGTCTTCCACTGAAGCCGTACCATGCCGAGCTATTTCGTGTGGTGGGGCACATAGCATTTTAAACCTACACTCCCTCACCTTTTCAGTTTGCCTCTTTGCTGTCAGATCAAAATTTGCTTGAATTTTTTTACCACGCTTTCACCCTGTAGGCGTTAGGCAACTTCTTCAGCTATGGCTCCCGAGAAAACGAAAATTCTGCCGACAGTAGTAAAAGCTTGGGCTTTGACTGCCATCTCGAGCTTCAAACAACCTTCGGAGAAGCACATAGGTTTTCGACTCCATGCAACAATAGGTCGAGGACGCGTTCAAAACTAGTAAATACCAGAGATTCAGGCATCCAAATAACTTCGTCTCCTCTTTCTGCCTAACATCGTCTTGACCAATGAAAAACTCGAGTCTTTTGTAGTCCACTGCTACGCCTTTCAAGGTGTGAAGTACGCAATGGTGATTGAATACCTTTAATTGCAAACACTTCCTCTACCAATGGCCTACCAGGGTTATGTCAGGAGAGATATAAACTCTGCTCCTACTGACGAGCCGTAGGAGTGATACAAATATTTTATAACCATCAGGTGACACATCGTTGGACATTGGCCTAACTCACGCTGTCTGACCAAGGTTCATTTGTCAGCACTTTTGGATAGACCGTTCAACGAGTAGCACATATCAGAGGACCATCTGCAAAACCCGCGGTAAGGCCTACTGTACTATTAAGTACTTTCTGACAGGTATTTAAACTTGAGTTTTAATCTGAAGACCACTATCGCTTTCTGCATCTCTTTCGTAACTGTTGTCAGTCTGTATAGAATTGGAAATGACTGAAGAGCAACTGCACCTCTGAGGTCATAACTGCAACGACGTCGAGGACATAAATCAAGAAAGAGAAAAATATTAACTAAGTGCTTGGCGGACTTACGTCAATATCTGAGGAGTCACTTCCGGTAACTTTTTGAACTGTTGAAGTATCTGAAAAGAGGCGGCAAGCAAAAGTAGACTTCATCGTTTTACAGATGTATTATACACGCTAATTAAGAACAGATGATGAAGTACCTTCGGCACTCGATTATGCAAAGCGGAATGGAAGTCAGCTTGAATATTCATTTCAACCTTGGGAGCCAGTATGTAAGCCTCTACTGGGGTATGTACTCACCTAACAATTTCTAGCAAAATTGCATTCTTTACCTAGGCTAAAGGGGCAGTACAGACAGCGATAGATCCCAATAACTGATAACCAAAAGTCCAAAAGGCACAATTGATGTGTAGGGTCCCCCAATATATATATATATCCCCCCGCCCAATTGATTCACGTATTTTGTGGTCAAACATCTAATTATTGGCTAGTTACCGTAAATTAATATGTAATTGTGGCGGATGTGATCAAAAATATTAAATTAAATAAGATTATGTTTGTTTTTATATGTTAAAATAGAAAAAATTCGATTTACATAAACTTCTTTTGCGCAGGATACGAATTCTAATCGAGGGAAATTCAACCTTATACAGTAGCCGTCGAAGACCATGCAACGCTAATTATTAAATTTGCCTGGACAATTTGGCATATATTCGAAAACACCTTTGCGATTCATTCAGTTTATTGAATTCTGCAAAAGTCTTTTACTCAGTTAAATCGTCATTCATTTAGGTTTTTTAAGAGAAATAACCATTAGTTTTGGGAAAATTGGAAGTAGGCTCATATAGAAGCGATTTTCTATGCTATTACGAAAGAGCGAACCAAACCGCACGTTATAATTGATAATACTAAGAAGAAACTCCAAAATAAAATACATACAGAAGAAATCCCTTCCAGAACTGTAAAAGTTTATACAAAATTGTTCAGATTGAAGTGAAGCCAAGTTAAAGGAACCAAATTTGTTTGCAGTAACATTGAAAATATGTGTTTAAGAAATTATGTTTCGCTATCTGGTAAAGATTCTTTGTAAAAATGCATTAACAGAAGAGTTTTTGTTTGAATGCAGCAATAAACCTAAAATGTCCTTCAATAAAAACCAAATGTCTAACATTTTTTTCGTAGATTTAACACAAACAATAGTTTATTAAATGTAAATCGTGAAAAAGTAGTTTTCTGTATACTTTAAATCCCTTTTACTTCATTTAGAAAAGGAACAGACGAAAAATAATGAATACTTCAAAAAATGTCAATGAATATGGCCAGTATTTTTTTTAATTCGCCAGTATATATCTGAAAGTGAAATTAATCTACTCATGCGGAAGGTAAACCATTATAAAGAGAAAAGGAAGTTCTTATTAAGTTTGTTTGGCAGATTTGCTCAATTTGAGTTGACCCAAGTGTAAAAAACTCAAGGCGTTTGGCGGGATTTTAACGCGCGCGTAAAGCGGGCGTTTGTAGCTTAGCGGTAGAGCATTAGCCTCCGGCAAAGGCTTTCTCTGATGCGCGGGTTCAAATCCCGCCAAACGCCGAGTTTTTCATGCTCGGGTCAACTCAAATTAAGCAAACCTACCAAACCAACTCTATAATTAAGTCAGCCTTTTATTCATTCTGGTGGATTCTAGATGATTGCTTAGGAAATCCTGCTTGGGCAGTCAACTTGCTCCCGTATTGGTGGATTCCATATGAGCGAAAAGTTGAGCGGGTAATATCGATCCAAGTGTGATTAAACTCATGGCATGAAGCAGGCGTTTGTAGCTTAGCGGTAGAACATTAGCCTCTAGCAAAGGCTTTCTTTGATGCGTGAGTTCAAATCCCGCCAAACGCCTAGAGTTTTTCACATTTGGGTCAACTCAAAAGAAAGTTCTTTTATTTCCAGTCAAATTGAATCGTTTATCTTCAAAAAACTTAAAGAAATTCTCAAATTTCGTTGTGACATAACGCTGGATAAATTAAATATACACAGAAGTTCGTCAGCCGAATATCTAATCAAAGCAATTTCTAAGAGGTTACCTTTTCTGGAAAGTTTTTTTATTAATCTTAGGAATAGTAGTTACAAAGTTATACTGCTGACATTATTTACTCGTGACAATGTGGTTTGCTGTTTCGAGGCATTTCTACAAGGGTGCAACATGGTCATCATTCTAAAAAATAAAATCCAAAAACACTTTCTTTCGGTAAATACTCTTTATATTTACCTGTTTGCAATGGTTTTGGTGTAAACGTCGAACAGATGCGCAAACTATGAATTGATCGGTGAAGATAGTGAAAGCAAGCAATTTGATGACACACTTATTTCGATGACATTCAATAACTACGTAACCGGTAAGAACAGACTTTACAGAATATTTTGACTAAAGAAAAATTCTTTTATTACAAAGAAAGTGTTTGCTTCAAGTTTTCAACTTAACAAAATATCTAAATTTATTGTTCTAATAAAGTGCCCTTTTTTACGTCTCTAGAACCACGGCAATATCGAGAAAATTTTATATTCCTTTACGAACACTTAGTAATTCCTACAGTTATTTTGAGTACTTAATAGGCCTTATGCCGTTCATTATTATTTTTATGTTTTTCTCAATACATTCACACTGGTATTGGAGTAATGATTTAACATATACAAATTAAGGCAAATTACGTGGTCAACGGCGGAGTTTGACGAAAATGGAAATGCGTCCTCTTATTGGTGCAATTTTACGGAAAGAATTAAATTCAGGCTTCCAAACATTTAAAATTAGTTTTCTATTATAAGTTGGCGGGATTTTTGGGGTCTCAAAAATCAATATAATCTTCCAAAATGCTTTGTCTGAGTATAAGGTGGCGTTGTAATTTTAATTAGCGTGAACTGTAATCCTACGCTTTTTCAGACACGCTTTAATGTAGGCTTATAAAACGATTTCGATAGCTGGACCCGCACAACTCGCACTCAATGAAAATGAATTCTTTGGTAGTATGCAGTTTAACATTTATTTTCGTTGCACTTATACAGTAGCTGGCCCAACTCATTAAATCGAACAATTCTTACAGGAAAACCCTCGCTGCACAAAATTAGCTTAAACTGCGTCCCAAAAATCTCACAGTATAAAAGTAAAAATCCTTATTAAAAAAGACATATTTTTGATGTAGAGGTGGTCTGTTCAAGCTAAAAACCGAAAACACGAAAAATGTCACTCGTCCTGCACTACTTTTATAGCAAATGACGTCTTTTATAACTGCGATGCTTGAAGAAAGTGCCCGTTCTTTTCACAAAAATATATGTGTGCGATTGGTTTAACCGTGAAATGCCAATTAATTCATTGATAGTGCTTTTGAAGTATGCAACATTGGTCCCAGAATTGGCTGAACTTTGAACTTTGTGGTTTATGCAGATGAGTGAAAAAAATCAGTCAACAACCCGCACCCTGGCGCGTCCGAAGTATTGTAGAATTTCTCTGTTCGATACTCCATGTTAAAAATCAATCTAATTTAGTCTTCCTAATCCATATACGTTTCGCTATTTCGGTCAGCATTTCATGAGTTCAGTCACTAAGGGTATATGCCTGGAACCATACGAGTACCCCGGGGGACCGCTGATGATTCAGACTTCTCGCAGCTCTGTCATGCAGCATAAGCAAAGTCATCGAGACACCTTTCTGTAAATAGTTGGCACGTGCATTGAGAGTATTTCCAAAAAACTTGAAATACGGTGGCAGAAAGTGCACAGGGTAGTAAGAGCGCAGCACATCAACAATGGTGCCTGTTTTATTTTTTTAAGTTCAGTTTGCCAGACTCGCCAAAATTTACTTAAACTGCAGACCTAAAATGGGCTACTAGTTTGCACTTACTAAAGTCAAGGAGATACAGCCCTCCAAGTCACAGTGGCCACCACTTGTAGAGACAAAAATAGGCAAAATTTCAACATGCAGGGACTTCCAAAGAAGTCGGAATTTGGTTAGATGCATGACACATAAAGACTTGCTAAAAGGCGCACGTGGCAGAGTGTACGTAATTGGGTAAACTCAACACTGCTCTGGAATGCTACGGCAGAAAGCCAGCCAAAGGTGTTCTTTTCAATTTAACGCTGGGAAATGTGAAATGGCAAATTTACCAGCCGTTGCCAAAAGGAAAATAGAATCAATGAGTTCTGCGCAGCCAGGTGCAAATGCACTAACTCACGCGGGGGTAGTAATGTAATCATGAAGAGAAAGGTTGTATTGGACCAAGCTTTGGGTCTAGCTTCATCTACTTAGCCGTAGCAATTCGTATCCTTGCTTTTATCAATCATAATTCCCTTGGGGTGAGGCAGAACAACTGAGTAGACGAGACCTAGTATAGTAAACTGAGACTGGATTGGAAACTAAACAATTTAGCTTGATTTGATAAAATTATCAGTGAAACCTTTAATTAGTGTCTGGGTAATTTTCACACCCATATCTTTTCGTATATCAATCACTAAGTAAAATTTCAATAATAAGCTATTTCTATAACGCATCCTTTAATTCATGTTGTTTTGCAGAGACCCATCAAACAACTATGTCAGTTTGAGTAATCATGTGAACTGCCGTATCCCTGACACAACATCTTAGATTTCAATTCCGCAAGTTCTCTTGACATGTACTTTCAAAGTAGCAAGAAGCTACCAAAAGAATGCGCCTCATTTACATACAAAGAAGATGGAAATGCGCTCGAAAATAGACTTTCAAATTAAAATCCCAGGAACTTCTTTGGCATCATATAACGTTAGCACCTTAATCGTTAGACAAGGCAGTGGGCGTGATTTAGGTCATGCTGAGTATACACAGCCGTTCTAACTGCTTTCTATGAAGTAAAGTTCCCAAACCTGTGAAAGAAGGGTGATAATTTGCTCATGAATTTTGCTGTGCTTCATACCTACCTGGATGGTTGGGAAAAAGGGTGGCCTCATTAGATGCTGCCAAGCTAAAATTCAGGTGGTCAGTCAATTAAGATCCTTCTAGAAAAGCAAAGACGACTAGTTGGCGAGCAAACGTTTGCTTTTTATGCGAATAGCGTCGAGCTGTAATATGTCAGTAATTAAAGGAGTTGCTTACAGTTCCGCTTAAAATATAAGCAGGCTACGTGAATCTGGGGGAAGGTATAGTTAGAGACAATGAGACTTATGAAGACTCATTGACTCATTTGACCACGGTGAGCGCGGGTTATGTATGACTGCCTTCTCTGCGCACAATACCGGCTTTCGTTATCTGATGGAAGCCACGTGGGCTGGTGTTAACAGATGCTGGCCTAGAATCTTGCAGTAGCGCGAGCAAAATATGCAAGCCATTACTGGAGAGCACTGCGACATAGTGGCACAGTTGTCACCAACAAGTCCCCGAAAATATTCACTGAGACTCATCTAGAAAGCGCTCTTGTAACAATAAAAGTTTATGGCAAACAATTGTTTTCAGCAACTCTTCATCAGACCACATATTTGCAAGGGAAATTAACGCTGTACATGACAATTAAAGTTTGAATAGGTAGAAAAATCAATAACTATCTAACACGGGCGCTGATTGGCTAACGCAGACTATGTCAGTTTGCGCATGTAGGCCATGTTAGCATGTTGGTTGAGGGATTGTCGCTAGTTGGTAGAGGCGAAATCTTATCGCCACCTGGTGTCGGTTTAGGCCATGGAAGTGACAGAGCTTGTGTCAGAGTTTTCTGACAGCACAGCACTGGATTTGCTAGCTGAAAACAATTGTTTGCCATAAACTGACTTCTAATATTAACCACGGGAATATTTGTGGAAAATAAAAGTATTTGAGCGTGGCGTGTATCAACACGCCACCGTCCTTGACGGCCTGACAGAGAGGCGGGCACTTCTGCACTTTTTCAAAGTGAGCATGTAATGAAACCCCAATCAAGGTTTCGAAGCGATCCAGGTCATCACGTACACAATAACTCTTAGATAATACTTGATAAAACATAACGTGAGGCATTGTTCTGTAAAAAAGGTAATCGGTTACAATTAGCAACTTAGTTCGAGAACCCCTGGAACCAAAACTACGATTGAGTGCAGCTACTGCAGACAGTGGTCTTAACAAGAGGCCTTAAGTCAGAATGGATGTTTGCATAAATCGGTCGCTTATTGACACAATCCAGACAGGTGCTGGGTTTTTTTCAAACTGTTAAGTAATTGTCTGTTCTACGTATTTACCGTACAAAATAAGGTTTTTACATTCCAAATAACATACTTAACTTCTTTTACGTTACAGCTGGCCGCTGACGTAGTTTAGCGAACCGAAACAGGATGTGTCACTACCTGCGGTCACTGCGTCAGTTCTACATGTTCGCGCAACTCGCTCCGCGAACAATGCGTCTCTGTCTAATAAGCTGCAGTCCGCATTAATATATACAAAAGATGCTTGGATCGCAATGGAAGTCAATTTTTGGCTTTTGGTATTAAGATTCGTCATCAGTCATGGAAGTTTTGCACACCGGCGAATAATTTGTTGCCTAATGTGCAATCGGTAAAACGCTACTGAAATCGTGAGCTTCAAGTATTCCAGACCCTGTAACGAGACGCGCCAGAACACAAATTATGCCTTCCTTTAGCTCCTGGCGCCTGCATATTTGCTCCTTTACCAAGCGGTGGTCAGGTAGTCACTTGCAGATCCCCTTAAAGGTTGGGCCGGCGGTACGCACGTCGTTTTCGCTTCAACTGGTACATTTTACTACTGGTGTTTCAGCTTGAATGATAACGCTTGTTGTGATGGCATTATATTCAGACTACAAACGACTAACAGGTGCCTACCAGTCCATCCACCCCCTCTTTCCGGCCTGTGCTGCAGGTCGCGGACCGTTGCTAATGTTCACATCACATTGCTAATTAAGATGTCACTGTTTGGCTGCGACATCACAGCCAAAACTGGCGGTCTAACAACATTTTGTATGTAGATAGGTAGGGTTTTCTGGCATAGAAGTTGGACGATTTATTTACTGTTCCAGGAAAAGGTCAGCCGGATGTTATGTGCAGGTATGTCGTCAGTCGACTGGGCAGTGTCGACTCAGTCCGACTGCTGGACTAGAATTGGCGGAGGCGGGAGATATAAGAGGCACGCCTTGACAGATGGACTCGAGAAATCACTATGGTGCAGAATACAGTTTGTTTATGTAAAACACTCTGTTATCAGCGCCCAAAACGCATGCGTTTAGCTTAGTCAAGTGCCACTTATCAATACTTCGGCGCTTTAAATCGTCCGAAAGTCCTTCTTCAATTTCCCGACATCTCAGTAGGATTGCGGAAACCCTCTTTAACTGTTTCTTTTTTCAGGAGGAAAATGATTTTAACGTTGTTTTTTTCATATACAAGTTGGAGTGGATTAAAAATAATCCGACTACCACAAAGAGGTATTCTGTGTTTTGCGAGATTGTACAGATTCTGCCCTGCGTTCCCACAAGATAGAATTCAAAATGATAAATGCTCGAAGTTTCACTTCTTGAAACTCCTACAAAGTTGCACCATCCTTATGAAAGTGCTAGTGGTGCAACCCATAGCCCCCCTTGTTGGTTATCTTAGTACATTTTGAATTTTATTCATATTCACCAAACACTCCTTCGGGAAATGCAGTTATTCAGACATACAAATTGAGCATATGTTTGCGCTGGACCTCCATATTAGGCACAACAGTGAACTACAGTCGATCGCTGCACACAGAGAGGACGGTTGGATCGATTACTAACTAGGCTCGAAGCCAAGTACTGCGTGGCATGGTTGACAGCTGGTGACCTAAAACGAAAACAGCTCCTTCTCTGTGTGTTTGTGTGCGTCTGTGAAAGAGAAAGTGCAGATTCTTCAGTACTCGCGACAACACTTACGCCAGTGGGTGTGCAGTTCCGTGTGAAAGGACAAAACTAAACGGCTGAAACCGACACACTGAAGACATTTAAGAGCTCCGTCACACAGTCTAATCTATAGTAAACTTTCTGCGACGACGTGGGAGCGTTCGCCAGTCAAAGACCTGGCTATAGACAAGGTTGCTGCATTCGGACCCACTGGGCGTGTTCAACTGGTCGATGGTGCTGCAGATATCAACATGGTCAGAAGATGTTTGCTTCAAGGGAGCGGAAGGCAGAGCTCGCTGATGACCGGTCATTGTCGTGAAAGGCCTACTGGTTTTATAGCCTTTTGGCGTCGCGAGTGACATTTTGCTGGAGGCATGTTAACAACGCCTTGGAAAGAGGATAAAAAGCCGCCAATTTCAAAACGGCCCTCGTGCGCGCTGCCTTGCCTGATTGGCTACAACAAGTAAACAGTTCTTCAAATAGGAAATCAGTCGTGAATTATGAAAAAGCTCCCACCCTTTCCCTGCTCACCTCTGCTCTTCGGGATGTACACATGGTCCGTTTCTGGCCGGCGTGAGGAATGGGCGAGAAGGAGGATAGGAACCGCCGTCGAAAGGAGTAGCGAATCAACTACCGTACAATACTTCTCCCCTCTCCCTTACTAGACAGAGTATTTCTCTTTGTGTTTGAGAATAACTGATTTATAGCAGAAAAACAGCATTTTCTGTCTTCTAAGGCGCCAAAATACATCGAAATTAAGGCAAGCTTCCGCGATCAGTGCACAGGATCAGTAAGTTTTTAAACCTTCTTCTTGCGACTGCTCAGCAGCCCACACTTTCCCAGTTCACTTTGACTACCGATGGGCAAGAGTTTTTAGGCTTAGAAGTAAGTCAAGTGTGTCTTCAGTGTTTTTCGGCACGGCAAATGTCAACGCCATGACAACCAGTATGCGCCGAGACTCTGGGAAATTGACTGGAATCTTTGGCTGTACTTTGAAGTGGAAAGGAGGGCATAAAGGCTGCTGCGATACTGACCACCACAGAATATCATCTCAGGGTGGTCTTTGTTTGCGTGTCTGTAGGTTATACTCAGCAAAATATTAAGAATACTGTAACTATTCCTTTATCTTTTGATTTTTGATTTTTCCTATGAATTCAATCATGTCACCTTTCTCATAAATATTTTGCTGGAACTTATGTGCCCAGAACAGGTGCCATTTGAAAAAATGGAGTGTTCCGGTGTTAAAAATAGATCGAATGCGTCTAATTCTGAGACGTTCGCAAACCTATAGTGTACTTTTTGCGAATTTATTAATTTCGCTACCAAATTCTACATTTTGTTCCACATGTTATTTAGTGGAAGGATAATATTTTAGGATAGTTGAAGTAACCTACGTAGATTTTGAGCGACACAGCAACGTGTAATTTAGAGACCTTAAGAAGAAGAAACATTCAGGTTTGATCTGCTAAATACATAGGAGTTTTAACCTAGGGCCAAGCATGCTGTTGTGAGAAAAGCAAACTTCCGACGCGTTTTTATAATGATATAATCAATAAGAAATATGATTCCAGTCCTAAAAGCATCGAAAATCAAATGAAACATACGAGTTGCACACGCGTTCACCTCTTGCGGGATGCAGTTTACGCAGATGACTGAAAAGACAGCTAACCAAAAAACTGGTGGGCTGAGTTATAAACTGGATCCACGGGATTGTATTCTCTGCTAATCAGGAGTGCAATTTTTCTGATAACACCACTAGGAAACATTTATAACCGTATTTTTTTCGTTTTTGGTGGTACTGTCGTTAGCGTGTATACGTGCATGTTCTCATGTTGTCTATTTTGAGGCTACTCAGCTTAATGACTGACCTAGATTTACTGCACTCTATTGAAGCAGTAGAGAGAAGTTGGGGCGAGCTTTTACTTATATCTGTCAAATCAGGTGTTTTGCAGGTGAGCACAGACTAAGTTCATTTGTGAAACCAAGTCGCTTTCGAGTAATTTCGCGTAATATAAACAAAGCAATTGAAAATGTAGTGATCTGTTAAACTTCGCTTACCTATAGAAGCAGACTCCATGTGCGATAGCTGGCTATCCGTTGAGCGCAGTAACGAGAGAAGAGGTGAGGAAACGTACTCTGTAAAGCGAAAGTATATTGTTATTTTAACAAAATATTTAAGATCATTTTAATTCTTGTATGCATGACATTAAGACACACTGAGAAAGAGACAAATGGCATAACGATTGCTCTGCCGCAGGGTACAGATTTGTCGGAAATGTGTCGGAAAATCAGCAAGCAGCCTAATTATTATTACGGCACTAAGATGCCATATTCTGGGTCTTTAGTTAAAATTGTAAAGGGGTGACTTGATTGGTCCTCAGTTTTGACCTCACAGCAGCCTATAGCGACGGTAAGTTACTTGCATATTTGCATCGTGTTGCTGGAATAAAATGTGCAAGGATTTCGACGATTTCTACCAGTGCTTCAGAAACTAGAAGGCAAACGTAGTTATTTACGCGTCGATTAGTTTTAATTGATAATAGACTTGTGCAAATCGGTTGCAGTCTCACCTCCCTTCCACCTGGATCCCGTGTCATCCCAAAGTCATTAGGACTGGAGTCGGGAGAGGGTGCAGGTGGCTGGCGCGACCCGAGCCACCCCAATTACTATATACAGTAACTAATGCAATGTCCATTTAAAAATGAAACACAAAAACCTTTTCTCATCTTGGACTTAACGGACAAGGAATCCACAAATCAAGAAAACAGTAACTGCTTGAATACAAATTCCTGTGTGGGATTGTTCTCGGTCACTCAGTAAAGGCTGAAAATGGATATCTGCAATTTGAAGAATTTGAGTATGCTAAATGTCTACTCTCTAGTGTAGTTTCATCCAAGGCTTTTGATGAATATCACAAAGCGCCAAACTCGGCATTTATTTTTTTGCATTCTAAAACGGGCTTCCCGAACTATCTCAGAAAAGTACCCGAAGATGGTACTTTAACGTTTCTCCTGAGTTTAGTTTAACACATTTGACATCCTTTGAAAAACACTCAAATAAGTGATTGCTAGAACACCATATGATGTGGATATTTCAAAGACAGTGGATGTTTTAGGCCTTCCTCTTATGGATTAAACACTTTAGGTTAGGCAAGGAAACAAGGCAACCGCGAATGACAGTTAGACTCACGCTAAGTTCAAGATGGTACCTACTCCCATGTCGAAACCCTAACCGTAAGGCCCCTGGAAGTTGGTGTTAAGCCATCTGCAATACCGAGGTGCCTAGTCCCGCATTTTACCACACTTTGCCGTTAACCACAGGTTCCAATATTTTTCGTTCAAAAACGAAGCAACACCTTAACGCATAACTTAACAAAAGTTTATCCGTACGAATGCGAAAAGTCCGGACACCCGTTGCTGAGTCTATCAAAAAATCGATTTCCGGGGTGTTCTGTGCAGATCAGGTTAGTTTTGGGACTCACTCATCCCGTTGTGCCTCGAGGCTCACTCCCAAGTCCCACCAGCAACCACACATCGGCTAGTGGTATAGACAGAATGAAATCACCGACAAGGAAGAATGGGAGGGTCATTTTTGTCTTATTAGCCGTTATCAGCCAATCATGCCCAACCCCAGGTGGTGCACTGCCCGAGGCTCGAACTGGTGTCTTGTTGATTAGGAGTCCAACGCTCTAACCACTAGGCCACGGGCGCATTGTCCTGTCGGTTGCGATAGAGTAGTGTACTCAGCGATCGCGGTACTAGTACCGTTCTGCCTTGGAGCTTACTATAGAGCCCCGCGTTCCTCTACCACTGTAAATATTCCCTATACAAACCAGCAAGACAACGAACTCGTGGCCCAATGGTCAGAGCGTTGGACCTCTAAGCAGCAATTTACAGTTTGGCGCTTCGAGCAGTGCACCCTCTGCGGTTGGGAACGGCTGGATAATGATGGCTAAGAAGTCAGAAATGCTCATTCCAGAATCCCTTGTCTTTGTCTGCAGTGTTCACCAACTTCTTGCAGTAAAAAGTCAAAGGCAATATAGTTGGCTACTCAGTGGCAACCAACGCGTGAACTTGTTTATAGTAAAGCAGAATTTTTATAACACCAACCTTGACCTTCTTTCCTACGCGCACAATGTTCTTATGTCAAGACAAGATTTAACTGACTGTAGATGGGTGCGCATTCAGCGCCTAACAAGGATAAGAAGCGTTCTAGTGGATCAAGCTTTGGTGAATGAGTCTCTAAATTTATGTAGTCGAGAATGAGATAAAGGCACAACTGCTCTCTGGCTCCTTGCTCTGCGCACAAAGACGTTACCTCGTTAACTTGAAATCTTTTAATCCACGACTGTTCGTGTAGACTGATAGTTCCCAATGCTCAATCAAGCCTGAAAGTACCTCACGAGGGTACAGCCAGTTGTCCTCCAGCTGTTAGATTCCTAAGCGTTCTTCTTTGACTATCGTTTTGCAAAGCCTGTTCGATTCAGCGTTAATGGCCTACGAGATAAATATCTTACATGTGTTTAGTAAACCTACCCAGCAACTATGATAGATATGACAGGGATCTTCTGGGATCTCGCTTATGTTCTTTCGAGATACGCTTGAACTGAAAAAATCGGGAAAACCCTACGTATATAATGATTCCAATTCCAAGACAAGAATTTAGATGAGGTTTGGGGTGGGAGGTGTTACCAGTAAAGAGAACCTCTTGTAAACGCAGCGACATAAGTTATCGAATTATCCACCTGTAGTTTACTCAGAGGAAAAATATCGGAGGATAACGGAGCAAATTTCTTTTTCAACAAGAACGGCTTAGTGTGTTTTGCGATGGTAAGATCTTGCTGTCCTTAGGTGGAGGATGTTCGTGGTTTTCATATTTTAATATCAACTTAACTAGTTTATTTAGAAGACTTCACAAATAAAAGCCCTGCTGCGGCAATATATAACGGGACTTGTGGTGATCAGAGGCAACCAATTCATCCAAAATATTGTCAAGTAAAAGAAATCATTACCTCTAGGGTATCAAGCTTTTCAGTCTCTGAATATCGTCTTCATGGCTTTCGTTGCTTATTCCCGCTAAATAATTGCAATGGAGTGGCCTATGCTTTGAAGGTCAGACGAATGAGTGCACCCAAACTCACACAAGAAATTGCCCTTTCTAATGGTGCTCCTAGCCTTTGCTGACTGACTTGTAAGTCAATCACAAACACCGAGCGCGTGCAGCCTTGCCAGCACAGTGTGCCTCCAATACGGCTTGAGGGGAAGGCCTGAACCACGAACTCGATAACGAACAGCACGCCAGGTAGGTGCAGGCAAGCAGGCGCACATGGCGTAAGGGCCTGCGTTAGCCTGCGGGTAGGAGCTCCACAAGGCACACACACACACACGTCCACACATACGCACACTTACGCCCTCGTGACTAGGATGAAGGGGACTGCGGCAGAACATGTTGGCAGATCCGACTGGAGTCAGAAGAAAAAAGCCACACATGCAGACAGTGAGCGAGAGCACGCACTGTGTGCGGGAGAGATAAATACACGAGGGCAAGGCCTTATAGCAAAATTTAACGGCATTCGTAGATGGCTGTGTTGAGGCCTGATCTCACTCGTTCTCGAGCTTCTTTAGTGTCTGTGACCTTGAAATGCACGCACACGCACACACACACAAACTTGACCGAAGCGGCGATAGTGTGTTTAAGAGGGTGTAGGACCTGTATTGCACTCCGTATCTGGGATAGCTAGGTTAGTTTGACGGTAGGCCGAGGTCCGCGTGTGTATTCACGGACTAAGAGCTGAGGGCTAAGAGCTCCCTCAGGGTTTACATCCGCTACACTGTCCTGACCATTCTTCGTAGGGCTCAATATCAACATACATGTTTATTTAGGAACAGCTAAGAATGCCATCACTGCAGACTGACGGTTTAAAAAATTAGGGATGCGCCTGGAATGTTCGACCCACATCTCCTGGATGCTTCCCTCTGGACGGATCAACAACAGTGGACTGAAGTCTATAGACTATAGCTATTACTCAACGGTTCTGCATCCCTTAAGTTAGCCAGTTTATTTTTCTCTTCCACAGCCTATGCTAAAGACAACCTTAACACTTGGGGTAGCTTAAATTGCTTTTAGTGGTGTTGCAGTTTATGTTTTAATTGTGGAGTTGCTTTTTTCTCAGTAAATATTGAACCGATTTCTCTTATTTGTCGTCAAGTAAGCCTTTAAGTTCTCGGACTTGATCTCCAGGTGCTCTTCTGGTAATAGGGGATCTAGCAGACATGCATTTCGGTTAGGCTGACCTTGGTTCAGCAGACGAACTATCGACTGTCCTCAAGGTGATCCAGTGCTGCAATTTTTGTCTTTCTCAGTGTGTTGTTCGTGATTGCATTTTCGCCCTCGTCTTTGAGGCACCTAAAGACTATCAGCCCGCCATCCAAAGCAGCTTACCCCATTTTTCACATATACTTCATAACGGTCTCACCTCCTGACGACCAGCAAACAAGCCAAATTGACTGGTTGATTAAAAATTATTCCACAAACGCCAGATATCTATGAGTACTCTACTGATCTAAAAACAATGAATGCTGTCATAAAACATACAGAAAGGAGGGGTTGCCATGGCCTGGCTTAGTATGTGCAAGATCGGCCGGGAAAACGGCATTTTCTGCCAGATAGGCATAAATCATGCCCCATAGCAGTGAAAATGCCTTTTCCAGGTAGCGTGCAATATTTGTCAACTTTTTTTATGAGGGCAGACATATCTTCTGCCTATAATTCTACATCTGGCACGTATTAGATGACTGTTTCACGTTGCGTCAGTTATAATCTATAATCCCTCCGCATTCATCTTTAGTTGGGTTTTCTTTAGAACAAGGGAGGCAAATAATGTTGTCCTATCCCGACTTAGTTTCCTTTCTATATATAAAACAATAGACTTTTTTATGCATGTTAACCGTAAAGGCTTGCATTTTGTTGGCTAGAGAAATAATTCGCTCCTGTTCGGGGCTGAGAATAGCTCCGGAAGCAAGTCCTTCATACGGTATTCCTTCACAGTATCCTGTCATAGATGAGATCCAAGACTCTCTAAGAACTGAATTTTATATCTAGTGTTGGGGAACGCAACGTGCGTGGTATGCACAGACGTTACTGCAAGCCCTTCGGCAACCCTCTCCAATCCTGCTGACTCTAACGAGCCACTAAAATATGCTGGGTGGGAGAAGAGGTATGACACAGGAGCAGCAAAAGTGGGTTTTAGAAGTCATGCCTGTGTCCTCTCACAAACAGTGAAGTTCATCATAACTTGTCACAGATGAGCGTATAATAAAGTAAGCATATTCAGATGCGAGGAGGATGAGTCCTTAATCCTTTAATGTCTTGGATACCCTATTGAGCTTACGCCTGCTGCTAACCTAAAATTGGAGAAACAATAACAGCTTCCGACTGTCTTTTATCGAGTGTAAACTTCGCACATATCCTGAAGGCCTATAAATTATGCCTAATTTCACCTTTTAAAAAACATCTTAGCTTCTCAAGGGAACCGCACAGATGAAAGCAGTGGCTAAGCCTTTCGATGCATCGACTTTGGTTTACGAGTTCGGTCTGTAAAACAGTATGCGTGCTATTTTATGCTAGAAGAAAGGGCAAATAGCCAGTGAAAACCCCCCGTTGCGCTGTGTGAGCAATGGTCTGGTTTGGAAGGTAGGGGCACTTTTATCCCTGAACATCGCATGTTTGCTCATATAGATTTACCACTAAGCTTTATCAATTTGCAAGCAAAGAGAAAACTACCCAAATTACGCTTGCTGGCTTTGTTTGAGGAGTAATGTTTAGTTGCAATTGGGACACCTGTGACCTCTCCCGTCTCGGGTCTTCTTGGTTTCATCGTCACATGGCGCCCAGATGGGGATGCGGACAGAGCGCAAGTCTACTCTCATTATAATAAAGTCCACCTGCAAGCCGGTGTCCCTACGCCACCTTGCAGTGGCCCTCGTCGGATACAACAGTTCAATTGTCAGTAGCTAGTGAGCAGCGGAAGTTAGTTCATTTAGCGCAAAGTCCTCTCAACACGACTGTTTTATGTTTGATATCCATACCCCACCTGCGCTCTTTGTTACTAATCTGCAAGGACTTAATTTGTGTGCTGTAGAACATGCGAGAGAAATCTCGGGTTCAAAACTGCAAGGCGTCTTCCACTACCATAATGGCATTGTCCGTTACTGACAGTAGTCAAGAGATGCCAGAAAAGCATTTGGCTAAAACGGTTTGTGTCAGTACATTCTCAAAGCAAGCGGCGATGTAGATAAACACGTGCGGAAAACCTGTGTGGTCCGCGTATCCGTGAGCACTTTCGTTCACGCTTCAGTGACGGTCAGTCGGCTTACTAAACGCAGTCGATAACACGGCCTATGCTGTCGTCACCTTCGTAAACATTGTCAGCACAGGTTTTAATTTTTATGCGGGACGCATGTAGACAGCTCTTTTGTGCATGCTGATCTGACCAAGCGTTTTAGGAGGGATAATGTCTGCTAAGGATTTCAAGGCTTGTTAAACTGGATGGACTTCTTTGGCACTCTAAAGTACAAAGGCTTGTCATCACGCGTAATCGAGAAAAGGGGAGATAGCGACGAATGCATTTTTCTGTTGTACGATAGATCCCATTGTATTTGTGCATTTTTGAACAATGTGAAATTAAAATCTGCGCTGAACATCGATAGCGGTGCAATATTTCACCCATACTCAGACAGACATTGTATTAACAAAGTACTATCCTTAATGAGTATGTTGATTGTTGAAGAGAGCGCGGATTTGGTCAGAGATTTTACATGAATTCGTGCCCTGTAGAACTCTAGATGAGCATGATGGAAGTAACCCGATGTGAGCGTATTGATAAGGCTTAAGTTTTAAAAACTTACGAGGAGTAAACATAGGCGAAAGAATAAACCTATGGAGAATATAAATTAGTTTCAGATAAACCGAACCACTGAAAATAACCCAGCTAGTTTGCAACAACCGCCAACACTTGCGTTTTTCTTATAGATGTAAGACGCAACAATTTTCAATCGGTTTCTGCGGATGGCTCATTGAATCAACTGCTTCAGATTAAATGCCCCGCTGCAATGGTCAGGATTCGCTACGAGACATCCAGTTGGCTGCACAACTACTCAGTCCCGCAAAATAAGGACAATGATAAGAGAGTTGTATCAATAAACACACAGAATCTTTACTTCTTAAACTCTTGTGCTGTAGGTTTTTCACTACGAAATAAGGCAAAGGCGATAAAAGAGAGGATATTATATAGAGCAACTAAGCAGTAAAAATTATCGAGAGCTAACACGTCAAGGCTTCAGTTAGTCCGACTTGTACATGGGACCCATCTGATGCAGACATCTAAAAAATATTTCGTCAGACACCTTGTGGTCAAGGTGTCTTTTGTAGCGGCTGAAAGACAGCACTGATCGCTGTTTTCTGCCCTCCCATCAATGCAATATCCCTTAAGGTTTATATCTCCATTGTTTACTGTATAAATATCAGTATCAGTTTGTTCGAGGGATAGGTGGAAAGATTGCCTTTGGGTTCGCATTTGTTCATGTTAGCTGTGGTAGCAGAAAATGGTATCTCAGTTTTTTGGTGAAGCTAATTGTCCTGAACCATGAGGTGGTACATATATTTTTTTAATGAGCAGACAGTGAAAAACTCCTTGGTATTTTTTTGGAAAAAAACTGTCGCTATATGTACTAATTTACAGTTCTATCATATGAAGTTCTATACAACTGGTTTTTGCAGCGCGTATCTGAAAAATACAGTTTTACAGCCCATTTTAAAAGTTTCTTCTAGATTTATTTGGCAAGCCTTGATTAAAACGTGCGAAAAAGGCATTGCTCCCAGTGGACATCCACATCTTGAAAACATTTTTACTCACGAATGTTTATCGTTCCAACTGCAAACTTAACCGAAGAACTGGTTAACATGACAGTGACGAAGCAAATTGTTAAACCTCTATCCACCGAGCTAGAAAGTGAGCCAGACAAACTAGTGAACTTATTGATGCAAATCTCAAGGCCATTTACTTGGACACAATGTTTTGACCGAGATTTGGGCACGGGACCACGTGCGAGCTGTTGGCTGTCATGCTCCACGTGCCTGGCTTGCACAAGTGGACAGGTGACACTGTAAGAAAGGGTGCTTTACTCTCACGTGGTCAAAAAACTCGCTGGCTGTCTTTACTAAGCCTCCCTCTAACTGTCTTTTTCATAGCACATAAACATACCAGATTTTACGCCAACCGGAAACAAGATGACCAAAACAGCTGCATAGTTGGCGCGAAGCATCGATGTAGCATGCAAAAGTAGAATTAAGCCAACTATTAAAAGACTTTGAAGAATTTCCTGCTGGTGTATGAATGGTCGGCATAAAGCGTGATGAGCCTAATATGTTTACACAGAGAAGCACAAAACCTCCAAACCAGATTATTCAGTTAATTATAAACCCTCGTTTGACAAAGATTTTTAAACAATAGATATTCAGAACAATTTTATTAACACTACACACAAAAGGAACCCTGAGTCTCAAATTACACGATGATATAAAAATTCTCAGACTGTATAGCGGTAAAAGCAAATATGTCGAATATGGGTGAAGTACTGAAGAAATATTTGAAAATGCCATGCATAATTTTTACAAGTCAGTCTATTAAAGGCTCGTTGGACAATCGAAAGGCTTCAATGACGTTTAGTGGGGACTAATGCATTTTTCTATAGAGGATATAGCTTTAAGGGGTTTATAAAGTTTCAGCCGAATGTGCTTTATACACGGTAAGTTGAAATGGTAAAGACCTGTGCTACGATTTCCTTTTCTCAATTGGTCAATCTGATTGGTTTATTGACACATTGGTTAGAATCAATGATACGTTTCAAAAAAACTGTCAAATATTTTTCCCTTCTTTTGAGCTTAAAAATGAGAGTTTAGCAACTGAATAAAACCACCTTTATGTATTTTGTGATACATACGCAATAGCGTAAACACTGCTTTGTTAATATTTTGTCTTTGAGCATGCTTTGGTGGGAAAAAGCTGCATATGGTGGGAATTGTAGTGCGCTTGCGGCTATCAAAATTTCCTATAGCTCTCCAGTTACTTCGTGTTTTAGTTTAACGGACATTATACAGAACATTACATCTGCGATGCGGTGTTATTTGTCAATTTTTACAGTCCTAACAAAAACTTGAAAGATGAGCTGCAACGGAATTTAAATTAAGAATGTTTGGTGTACGTACGTATAAGCACCCCATTCCTTAATCCCACTCCCATACGTTAAAGCAGAAGTAAACAAGAAGCATCAAAACAACGTCAAACCAGGGCTTCGCGTACCCTAACCTTGAGAATTAGCACTTCTGTCTAGGCAGTACCGATTAGTATTTGGCGTTTGCGAGTAACAGAGCAATAAATATGAGAGATCTTAGTCAGAATGAAAGAGACGCCTTTACAACTTTAGATATGGCAGACCAAGTACATGTCCTTCATGCTTTTTTTCGTATGAATACCCGCATAGGTTATGGAGATACATAACTTCCTTAATTTGGAAAATTCGTTACAATTGAAAATTACAGAATATAGACATAAGCGCCACATTTCCATCTGTCAAGTAAACATTCTTTAACTGGAATATGGCTCTAAAATGAATGCAAATGCGACCACTAGCAGTTGCGTATAGGTATGATGACACAACGTCAAACATATTTGGTAATAAACTAATTTGCCAGATATTGGCCTGCAAATTCTAAGTCTAAGCACCTTCAACATGCAACTAACTTTCCTAATGTATGAGGAAATACAACGTAGTGCATTCTTACATAAACGGTTTATTGACTGGAAACCAAGAGGCTTCTTGTAATGAGCTCTATGTGTCAGTTGTCATGCAAAATACGTATTCCAATAAGCATGGTGACAAATGCAGAAGGCATAAGTAATTATGTAAAATAACTCTGTTTTTCTCGGTCATTTGGAGAACTTCAACGCAGAGGGATGTTCTTTTCTACCAAGTGTTGAAATTTTTTGACATATTATTTTATGGAAAACAACTTTTGGGATAGATTTCCGCAACTTTTGTTTCCCTATTCCACACTGACAAAATAATAATGCACATAAGTTAGAACTGCTTATAATACGAGGGCAGTCATCGCACTAAGTCGATATTTGTATTCATATGCTAGTCAAAATGTGCAATAGCAAGTTATTCTTTCTGAAATAAATTAATAACCAGCTTTATTGGCACAATCCGGTTATAGCAATGGCATGCCTTGGTTTGGAGAAATTCCAACGCTTAAAAATCGCTCGTACATGCATTTCGTAGTTCGGAAAAGTTCCCCTTATCTAGTCCTCGGCTCAACAAAACCAAACGTTAGTTTGTGGTAAAGAGTGGAATTTAAGATGCTTCCAAGTCACGATATAATTAGCCGGAAGTAGAAACTACAGTTTTTTTATCGCTTCACAAACTGAAATGCCTTAATAATAGAAATCAATGGCTCAACGTGAACATAAACCTTGCAAATAACACTGCATGATGGAATAGTACATCATATGAATCCAAAACCTGTTTCTATTTGTAAGTACATGAGTCAGTAAGCGTTGGGCTCCATAACATGAAACGTTACGTAATATGATTTGTTTTCTTAATTTCCTTATGATATTTACCCTAGTGGCAACAAGATATCTAATTGATGCACGATCACAGGCTAGTGCTAGATACACGCGATGCTGTAACGATTTTCGAACTCCTGGTTATTTTAAAATAACCCAGGAGTTCGAAAATCGCCTCGTGAACAAGGGCCTAAACCTAGGGGTTGATGAATATTCAAGGACCAAACTATAATATGCAAATTTAACTTGATAAAATTTGTGCATTCAAGTTTTCGTGTCGACTTGAACTCTGCAAATTCAATACCAATCTGATTAACCAAGCGTTCAACTAGGACTGTAAGTGACCACTCACCAAGAAAAGTTGTCCTTCATTTTAAGCGTAATCATGATAGCCAAGTGCCTAACTTACTAACGAAATTGTATCTAGTAGTCTTTCATTAAAATGAATAAATTCGAAAATACTTGATAAAAAAATTCATTAATTTTCTAATTGCTAGATACAATTTACGCAATATTTCAATCAAGTATTTCCTTCCTTAAAATCAAAATACAGTAGAATAAGCTTTATTTTGCATTCAAATTTGCAAATCAGATGGAATTAAAAACAAATTGTATATTTACCTGTTTAATACGTTAACGCGTACAGTTTGCGCGTCTGTGGGCTTAATGACACACGTCTAGGTCACTTACGACCGGCGCGTGATTAATTCCAGTTCGGGAAGCTCCAGTTAATATTCACCAAGGTACTTACCAGTGTAGTACATTGAAACCAGAAACCGATTCCATAAGAAAACTTAACATAGAAAATTTAGAAAAAAATGAAGGAGATCGAACAATGAAATCGGAAAATTGGGGTTAAAAGAAGGGAGAAAAATATATTAGACGCATTGGCTTCAACTGCACGTAAGTAATGTTCACTGGTTATCTAAAATGCTTGAATTCAATTGAAAGTCTGGAGGATGCGTAGACCTTACAAAAGAACTTGGATCGTTTTTTAAAGTAAGAGTAATGGATCACTATTCAACCTTAATTACTCCAAATTCCGAGTCTCCCGACTCTGGTCAAGGTGATACCATTTTAACATGAGAACGCCACTTGATGTCACCAACTTAAGCAAGTAAATGAGCTGAGTAAACGAGGATTGTGCATGAACACTACTCTTTAACCATCAGCACACTGTGAAAAAAATTTCAAACAAGGTTATTTGCATCCTAGGAGCGATCAGGAGATCCTTCCTTTATTTTGACTAGACACTTTTTAATCGCACGTTCGGAACTTCTGTCCGGTTGGTTTTATAATAGTTCGTTAAGTCGTGGTGCAACTGAATAAAGTAAGATAACGTTCTGCTGGAGAAAACTCAGCGAAGGGTGACCAAACTAGCAATCGTCTTAAAACTCTCCCTCTCTTATAGGCAGGAGCCTCGCAGTACCTAGCTGCGACGTCAAATTGATTGTTGTATGTCAAGGATTAATGCAGATTACAATCCTTCAAATTGGACCATAAAATATGACAATAAATGCGCGAAATAAATTCCATAACGTGTATATCTGCCTACTGAATTGATGCCAGTATGTCTTAAGCATAAATTATCACCTATCATTATATATCGGTTTACTATCCGAAACAGTGCTGTCCATACCTGAAAGGCTCAAAATCAGTTTTCTTCTCTATCAGATTAAGAAAAGAAAGCACTTAAGAATTTAAAAAGTGTTCAAATTATCACCATACTTTCCGCCGACAGAGGAGGCTCAACTGCTGTCTTGAATAAAATCAGACTTAAAGCAGAAAATGCTGTCACTTTGAAAAGATAGCTTAGCCTATAAGCCTCTCCCCACACACCCTACCAAGAAGGCAATTTCATCCATTGACAAAGTGCTGAAACACTTTACACGGACGAAACTACTGTCAAGAGATACCACATAATGCCGGAAACAATCCCAGGCAAACATCGCGAAGATCTATGGATTACCCAAAAATCACAAACCGAAAACTCATCTGCAACCAAATACAAGCAACCAACTACAAAAGCTCTACGTGGCTATTCCGACAACTCCACCCACTTACGAAGGATTGTAAAACTTCCATTCTATGTATATGGAGTTTCTAAGAATCTAAGAGGAATCGCGGTCTTCGATTATGGGATGGTGGTCCCCTTCGACGTTGTTTCCAGGTTTACCTCCATACCACTCGATGAAGCAAGTCAATGCACAGAGGTAGCCCCGAAGAGCTACGAAACGATGGTTCCTGCAGCTGCTCTACTTTAACTTGTTGGTCTTTGCCTAGAAAACTATTTTTCATTCGATCATCAATACTACAGTAGTCGCCGGCTATTATGCATACCTCAGGACCATACCAAATTGTGCTTAATAAGTGGCGGGTGCAATAACCAGAGAGTCTTAGTTCTTGATTAGCAGACGCGGGGTAGGCACTATACATTACATACGTACTGTATTATGTGTGAGCTTGATTATGTACAAGAAAAAAATGCTGTTTGTCCGTATTTTACGTAATGACAAAAGCAAAAGATTATTTGCGACACGTTTTTAAAAAGCGGTCTAGTGTCAGTTGTTTTGGAGGAAACTTCACTCGCAAGTACTCTTTGATGTCTTTCTCCAAGCACCAGAAATCGGCGAAGTTTGTGAAATTTGATGCCTGTAGACGGCGTTGCGCACGCAGAGAGATGAGAACTTCACTCTATCCTGTCGGAAAACTGGGGTTTGCAGCCAGCGACTGGACTTATTAGCCGGCAGATTTTGCTGTGTAAAATTCCGTCTCAAGCTGATTTGGGCTTAATACGCGGTGGGCCTATTAACAGTGGGCTTAATAACCGGCGAAAACTGTATCAACAATAAAAAAAGAGCTCCAAAGGTGTCACCCATATATGGATAGCTTGCCGAAATAACCATGCAGAAGTTAGAAT
>JAYGXS010000001.1:75321941-75350706 GCA_036362985.1 Ligula intestinalis | reverse complement strand
ACTCTCTTGAAAAGGGAATTTGGAAGGCCGTCAGTTCCCGAGGAGTGCGAGTTTTTTTAGGTGGATACTGTGCTTACGAATTACTTCTATGGAGAAATCTATGGTACTGATAGTATTGACTGAGCATGGCTGAAACGACGGGACCGGTTCAGATTCCGTCGAAAGTTGCTTTGCAAACAATGCATTGAACAGTTCAGCCTTCTCAGACTCATCTTGCACAAAGTTTTTCTTTTCATTCAGTAAAGGGGGGGTTTCGTGACCTCGTTAAGCGGAGGACCAACGACGGAACAGTTGCGCAATAGATTTTGCAGAGTTTAACTCGCTGAGTGCGCAAGATTCTCTCTGTTTGTCACGTGCAAGACGAATCTTAGACGCTCATTCGAAAATATCTGAGATTCTAAGGTGCACAGATAATGAACTAGTAGACTGGTCTTTCAAGTGTCGTTGCAATTTATTTAGTCTAGACAAAAGAAAATGAGGAAAAGTGGGGTCCAAAGTATAGGGCTAGACATTTTGATCGGCACAAATTCCAAAACGCTATTTGAAATTGCCCTCATTAATTCACAGAGAATTGTTACACTGTTCGTGGAGGAAAGCTCCTGTCAGTCTAGTGAGTCCATAAATTTGTTAATGAAATTAATATCAGCTAGGTCAAACGCACGATAGGTACGAATGGTACTAGCCTTTTTCGTAGAAGCAAGCGAGAGACAACAATGGATTAAAGTATGGTCACTTGGAAAGAGGTTCTGATTGTAGTCAACGAAAAGGGGGGAAATTTCATTCGTGAAAAGTAAATCTACAATAAGCTGATCAATTGTTGGGCAACAGACCACCTGAGACCAGTTTTAAAAATTGATGGTATCTAGGAAGGGCTGAAATCTGGATGGACAACAGTCCATACACAGGAACAACCAAAGGAGATACGCAAGCCTTCATCCAACAGAAGCGTGATGACGAACCGAAACTCTCGACCACTCCCTACTCGCTTTCCCAATCATAACCTGGGTTGCAACTTCTGGGCCACGTTTGGCAATAGAGCAAGACAATACGGGCATAACCCTCTCCGTCAACTGAGTCGTTGTTTAGTGTCGAAGTTGGATACCCAGGTCACACAGCTCATGCCCTTATAAATAGGGGAGCTAACGCCTCCGTTCAAAACGCTAGTACCATCTTCCCACTCTTATACAAAGGATAGACAGACCCATATGCTGTACCTAACATATGGGCAGACAACCATAATACTGTCGAGTTAGTAGGCAAAACTTCCTAAGTCATAACCGTAGGAAATTATTTAGTTAGTCACAGCTTTCTCGTCGCACCCAGACTGAAATGGGATTTTATTCTAGGATAAGACTTTCTCACTAAGACTCACAACGTTATGTGCTTGAAGGCACAAAAAATTCAGTTTGGTTGTCCCAAAACCCCTCTCTGAGTCCCAAATCAGATATAACTTGACAAGTATAGGAGGAAGTTATCGTCTCTATTGCTTTTACACCGACTAACATCGATAAGTTACTATGCCAGATGTGTAGTGTAGTATAACCATCGGTTTTGGCCAAGTCCACCATTTTCTCAAGAGCAGAGACGGTAATGGAGCTAAGTTCGAGATTAAAGTGAAATAGACGTGCAGCTGTCTACTTCACTCTAACACTCCACCGCATAAACCGGTGACAAGACCGAAGTCGAGATGACCATAGCAGGCAAAGGGCGGAAGCTGTTTTCACCAGTGCAGCCTGAAACACCACTTAAGTAGCCTGTAGTGACAGGAGACCTTGCGCATGTATAACTGCACTGTCTGCTCTCACTCACCTATAGTAGGTGTCTAGCCAGACTTTAGCAAGCCAGAACTGGTACTGCTACTACGATTACTGCTACTTCTAATACTTCTTACTAGGGTGCAGCATAGCGATAGTATTTTCTGGTACTATTACTGCCTGTTTTGTAAGTCAGAAGCGACTCTTATTAAGCCAACGCCAGGGCTCATATCCCCTTGGTCTCAACAAGGGGTGTGAATCTGGGTTTAACTATTCCGGGTAAATACATGCTTGAGGTCCTGAGCACAGCAGCGTTTGCCTTGGTTTCTGCACTCTCAACTCTATCCATCGAGCTGTATAAACTAAGATACTTGTTAGATCTGGTTGAACAGCTTCTCGAAAAACTGTTCGAATTGTTGGTCTATTCGTTTTGCAGCTCGAATAACTGTTATTATTGCAATATTTCTCGATGCTGTGCTGCGTCTCGTCACCTGAATATTCGCACCCGAGGTCATTAGCTATGTCGAAAGGCAGTCAGGTTACTCCATTATTCTTTATGTGGTTCCATAGAAATAAACAGTAAGGTTCACAGTGCACGATAGGTAAGAAATGCGAAGTATAAATCAAAAGGAGGGTGGACATATATTTGAGGTGCTTAGACGAGCAATCGTTTGAATGACAGACGCGTTGCTGCTAGTTTAAAAGAGACAGGAAATTAAAGAACGAGGAAGCCAATAAGGACACGGTGCGGGGAAAAAATAGCGTAAGGCGGGTGATTACAGGCAATTTTGTGCCAGAAATGTAGTAATTTGTAAGCGTCTGAGGACAGTGGTGGTGACAGCTGTCATCGAACCAGAGGGGCAGAAGGCAATATCAACTGTCAGCTGCTGAGGTTATGCAAATGGCCTTAGCATGTGTCAGTCGGGCAAAGGTGGTTCAAAGTGGTCCTCACCGCAGCCGCTTCTCTATTACCACGCGAAGAGACAACAGGGTCAAATGCGTACAGGATAGCTCGGCACGACAGCTGCTGTGTTTCGTCCACTTTCCTGTAGCAGGCCGAGAGAGGGGTTACCAGCGTATTCAACTGGCTCTTGAAACAGTTGATAAACAGGCAAGAGAGCCGAACGGGGGGTGGGGACAGTATTCAAGTAGCATTTAAGGTGTACTTGGCCGGGGATCTAGTTAACACCCAGTGTGCATTCTACTGGAACAGAGGGGGATCAACAGTAACAAATTCTTGGAGGAAGGGGACTCGGGCATACAGTTCATTCATTGGAGGAAGGGGACTCGGGCACGCAATTCAGAGCAAATTAAATTCGAGGATGACATTAACGTGGTGAATTTCACAATACTGCTGCTATAGGTACGTGCGTACGCTTAAAGTGCTAATTTCTAGTAATCATGCTTACTAAGGCCAGTAGATAATATATTTTAAGTACTGCCTACGTGTGCGTTTTAAGGAGTCGCGCCCAGTATGCACTCCTAATCTGTGTGAGTTAATAGTGATTAGCATTTCGATAATAATAGAGCGTTTATAAAGTAATGTACAAGTCCCACCATGCCTTTATGTCATTCATTTTGCCGTCTATAGACTACTTATAGGTCTACTACAGTATCTATATGTAGCTCTGACTTTGCAAAACGTCTGCTCATATCCCTTGCTCCCAGCAGAGAGTGTAAATTTGGGTTAAAGCCATTCCGAGTAAATACCCACCTTCAGTAGCTGTCAAGCCAGAGTTCTGGAAGCGAAGGCCGGTACTGCTACTACTATTACTGATGTTTCTAATATAATAATAATATGTTTATTATGCCAGTTTACAGGCAATTGTAAAGAGTTGGTAATGCACCTCTTGGGCGCCTTCCAACACCTCGAAGACCGGAAAAAACCTTAACAAAAATTCCCTATGTTGCAGCCAGTATTGGTTTTGTTTCCGGTTTTGTGTTTTGTCAATACTGGGCAAGATAAGGAGTTTGTTTCTAGTGAAAAAAACCTGCCTTCAAAGGTATGATACAAACGGAATAAATGTACAGCTGTAAGCTGAGTTGACTCATCAGGAGGAGAACTGTTTCATATCGTTTAAAAACATTAGTTTTAGACGGAGAGCTTTGGCACAAGAACACAGTGTTCTCAGTCTTCTTTCAATGGTTGTCGGCAAAAGTTGCGCGCTATCGGCTGAAGGGTTAGCAGACTGAGGGCTGCTGCTTCAGCAGCATAATCTTCAGCATGAAGCCTGGCGGGGTTCAAAGTCCACGAACGCCATCAGAGTGAAAGAGAGATTCCACCGAGTCAGCACCCAAAATTTGTGAAAGTTGTCCTGAATGTAGAAAACTATTTATAGCTCTCTTAAATATAAGGTAGATTTGCTGGGTTTCAATACTTTTTGGCAGCTTATTCCAGATTGATATGGCGTTTACTGAAAAGAATTGCCGGTACTTAACTGTACGTGCCATAGGAAGAAATAAAAATACGTCTCGATGACTGGCGCGTCGAGAGTGCTCAAGCTGCCTTATTGTACTAAGAGGATTAAAGGTTTGACCATTCAAAAGTTTAAACAGTAAAAATAGACCCTTCTGCAATCGACGAAGCCATAGGGGATCCAGCTTTATAAGTTCGCACCTTTGTTGGTAGGTTAAGTTACGGTGTTCTGTAGTGAAAACTCTTCTAGTGAAGAAGTGCTGCAACGATTCTTTTTTCTTCCGTTCACTAGTGCGCAGAAGACAGAATAGGGGCGAGCAGTATTCAAGACTAGGTTTCACGTACATATTATAATGCTAGTTCTAACCTTTATAGTCTTAAAATTTCTAAGGATAAATCCGGTGGTTCGGCGTGCTTTTGAGACTATCAGGGCACAGTGCTCTGACAAATTGAGACTATTAGAGTAGGATATGCCCAAATCCTTGATAACTGCTGGGACATTTAGTTCGTGGCCGTCAATGCTTTATTCAGGTTGATGATCGTAACCAACAACCATAACGGAACATTTGTGCCATGAAAGGGTGAGGCACCATGTGCAACACCACTGGGCGAAGGCCTGAAGATCCTTTTTTATAAGCTCGAGCATGATGTTGCGATCTGCCGGTTTATATCTATAAGCGACTTTTAAATCATCAGCGTACATGAAGGGTCTGCCATACTGTAAACAATCTGAAACGTCGTTGATAAACAGGCAAATAAGAGTAGCCCAATTACACTACCCTGAATAACTCCACGCCTCACATGAGTGGGGTTGGAGATAACATTGGAAATTTTTACTCGTTGTGTGCGAGCATCCAAATAGGAAGATATGAAGTTCAGAGGCTTGCTACCTATGCCGAAGGAGGCCAGTTTCAGAAGGAGGAGGCTATGATCGACCCGATCAAAGGCCTTAGTAAAATCAAAAAAAGACATTATAAATGGCAAAACGGCTGTCTCTAGATTGCACCACATAATCAAAGCAAGAGAGCTGACAGGTGTCACAAAATCGTTTCCCAAGAAAGCCATGTTGAGCTGTATTGAGCAGGTTGTTCTCTGTCAAGTGACGCATCATCTTTTCTTTGATCAAGGTCTCCAAGATCTTCGAGGCTGCGGGAAGTGTATTTATTGGCCTAAAGTTATCGAATGACGTCGATCGGCCATGCTTGCGAATAGGCATTATGTGCGATTCCTTCCACAACGAAGGAAAGGTTTCGCTGTAAAGAGCAAGATTAAATACCTTACAAAGAATAGACGGAAAGATATCATTTGCTTCAGCTTTTAGCAGCCTAACTGGGATGCCAGCTGGTCCTGGACTATAAGATTGACGATAACGACGAATGGCTACAGTCACGTCCCAAAGGGTAAAACTTATCGTTTCGAGGACGGCACCCGTTCAAGCCTGGATTGCCGAAGGTGCAGCAAACGAGCTTTCACTAAACGTTTTGGATAGGAACACATTGAAGCTATCGGTGGTCAACTTAGCGTCAGCTATGGGGTTTCCTAAGGCGTCTTGAAATATGGGGTGTTGCGTTTTCCTATGCGCTTTTACTGTACGTGAAAAGAGTTTCGCAACATTTAGGAAAGGATTTTCAGCGAAGTGGGCCTCATCAGCTATCTGCTTTTCTTCAGAAAGCTTCTTAGCCTGCTCAAAGATCAGTGTGATAAAGGGCAGAACTGAAGTGTCGTTTTGCCGATGCAAACGACGAGAGAGTTTACGCAGCTTACGACGGAAAGGCAGAAGAAGGTTCACTTCATCCTTGACATGTATTACTTTCTTACGGGGGACAAAGTGGAGGATGAGTGGATCCAGCACTTTGTACAGTGCATCGGTACAAGCATTTACATCTGAACATTGGACAAATTCAGACCAGTCGAGAGCGTTTAGATGTGCCAGAAGGTCTGCCATGTTTGCTGATCGAAAGTCATGATAAAAACTATACTTTTGGGAAGATGTTTCATCCGCCTCCAGTTCTAGTTCACTAACAACTGTAAGATGATCTGAACTCCCAAGTGCGTCTAAGGATGACACTGAAAGTGGTTCGCATCCCCACAAAAAATTAGGTCGAGTATGTTTGCTCCTCGAGTGGGAAAATCGACAACCTGATCCCACATGCCGATATCTACTGCCTCAAGTAAGTTCTCGAACTTTGAAGGACCGGATGGTGGAAACGATTCCACGTCAGGAAGATTAAAGTCACCTGCAATCAAGCAATACTTAAGATTCAAGTCAGCTGCGGCATGAAATGCCTGCAAAAGACAAAGATCGTAGTCCGCATTGGCATTAGGTGGGCAATAAACACAGCCACCAAGTAAGGAGTATTTTTTAGAACAACTCGTAGCCAGCAGCTCTCCTCCACCGCTGTGAATTGTGGATAGTCCAACGGGAGAAATGCAAGTGGCTGCTTTATATAGATGCAGCTTCCTCCGCCACGGCCATTGTTTCGATCGTTCCGAACGCATGCATAGCCTAGAACAGAGAGTTCAGAGTCAGCTACACAGGCCGATGCCCATGTCTCAGTTACCATAACAATGTCTAGGCGGTTGACGAAAACCAGAGTCTGGAGCAAAGGCATTTTATTAATCAGTGATCTGGCATCTAAAACGGCCAATTTAAGAGGGCATGTCTTAGGTTTTGGTGGCGGGACAGTTAGGCGGTCACTGTTACCGGCTTCGACCAGAGAGATGTCATTTTGACTTGAACTATTTGTCCTTCTCTTATTTTGAGATTTGTCTCGCCATTGGTTCTCCGTTTCTCCAGCTCTATTATTAGCTGTCTCATCTTTCTCCGCTCTTTTAACTCGTAATCCGGCTGAAAAAAACTTGCCAATGCAGACTCCGTAAGGATGGTTTGCGCTCTAGCAAGAATTTTTCCTGTGCTTCAGTTTCTAAAATAACTTTAAGAGGTCGTGGCCGAGAAATGGATTCTGGAGCTGTTGGAGCCTTCCCTATTCGAAATGTCTTAAGAATGCGGAAAGACTCGCCTGGTTTTAGCAACGGTTTGACGTAATCTCTCATAAGACCCACGTCATGGTTAACTCGTTCCTGCGGAATTGTCGACACAGCCTCTGAGCCCATTTACAACTATTTTCTGCTTGCGACTCAATGGGGCATTTGTTGCGAGCTCACGTGTTTCGGCCAAGGGAGCACTTGTATCCGGTACACTTGTATCCGGTACACTTGGTTCTGATGTACTGGCTATTGGGTAAGCTGCGTGCAAGCCCGTGAACCGTTTGGCTTTCTTAGGCTTATGTCTCTTTTGAGTTATGATCTTGTCAACCTCTTGGTCATCGCTTTCTTGTGCAGAGTCAAGCAACGATGTGGTGCTAGGATGCAAATCCCAATAATTGCTAGTGTTGCTTAAGCCGAGTGACGATGGTGTAGCCTGTGGGCTTGACACATGATCCGATATGCAGGTTTCAAGTGTGTTGTCAGACATGTCCGAATGCAAGTCCATATCAGCGTCAACTCGTTCTTGTGTAATTGTTGACGCTATCTCTGGAGACTCTTTTACAACTGTATTCTGCTTGTGACTCACTGGTGCATCTGTTGCGAGCTCACGAGTTACAACCAAGCAGGCATCTGTATCCGGTACTTTAGGTTTGATGGGTCCTGATGTGCCGGTTTTTGGGTTAGCTGACTGCACACCCCTGGCCCGTTTAGACTTTGGAGCCTTTCTAACCCTATGCTTTTTTGGCTTAATGATCTTATCGACCTCTGTATCATTGCTTTCTAGTGCAGCATCGAGCAACGATGTGACGCTAGGACGCAAATCCAAATTATTGCTAGTGCTGCCTGAGCCAAGTAACGATGGCATAGACTGCGGATTCATTTTAGTTTCTTTGCGATTGAGTGAGACGTCCGCTGGTTCACTTGGTTTGGTAGATGATAAGCGAGTTTCAGGTTTACCGGCCGAGGCTATCTGAGCATATATACTTTATTTACCCGCGGTTTTTGACCGACAAGTGCTGGTTTAACCGCTGAATAAGAAATATGCGTTTTTAGATAGGCTATCTCTTGTTTCAGTTTATTTACCTCGGGGTAAATTTCCTGCTTCATCTCCGAAAACTCCTGGCAGAGGATGAAGTCCTCACAGTCTTACTTCGGTAAACGTAGTAGACATCTTGGCCGTTTGGCGGGAGGTGGAGAATTAATAACATTACCTAAGTGGCCATATCGGCAGTTACTTTCTGGTCGTATGGTTGTCAAGGGCCCCTGTCGAAGTGGCCGGGCTGCCTGAGGTGCTAACGCCGTTAATAACCAGATTTGGCGACCCGGGTTCGAGATCCGGTGGTGGCGAAATGTTTCGTGCTAACGGACTTGCAGCATCTAAACTCTCCATGCTATGTAAGATTTTTTGTGTTGCGACCTGCGTCTGATACTGCCAATTAAATCGGAAGCCAAACCCAAGAGCCCATAGGAGTGAGGTGGATAGAAGCTCGATTGGCCAGATAGTGCAAGTTTACTGAGACAAGCAGGTTACAGCAAGTCAGTGTAAAATATTGAGTTCTGGGGTACAGCTGAGTTCTGGGTACAGCTGGGATAAAGCTAAGTGATAGTACTGACAGTTCCCCCGTCGATTTCGACGATGGGTACCACGCGCTGAAACAAGCCACAGCAAACGCTGAAGCAAGCCGCAGCAGACACTGAGGTGAGCTGGGCAAGCAACATGAAAGTGACAGCAAGCAGGAGCAACACAGAGAACTGGCACGAGAGAAAACAGGAGTTTAGGCAGACTCGCGGAGTATCTACCCACTCGCTCGCCACTCCCACCTCCATATCCGGTGTGAAGACAAAGTCAATAAGACCGGGGATGAGGGAGGGTGTAGATGGCTGGCACCGTAATTACTCAATACGCGAACACTTGCATCAGCCATCTCGCTAGGTATGCTCCGGACTGCGTGGGAGCGCCATAAAGGCCACATTAAAAGGGAACCCTTGCAGCCTGACTCTCAGTCATCCCTCTCCTCTCATACGCACACACAAACACTCGCGTACAGGAGGAGCAGCAACGTAGGGGGCCCACGTTTTCCCGTCAGTTTGCAAACCCTCCAAGCCACGGCTTTTAGCGCACCGTGATAGATTCAGACGCATTCAGATTAATTATATTGAAGAAAGACACGCACTGAGGTCGACTTCACTCTCTCGCCCACCGCATACTGACCGCCTAGCTTTTCGGGCACCTGCAGTGGGGCCTGAAACCCAGTGGGAGCGCGAGCGTAGTCACCAACAGGGAATTAGAAGTGAGAGAAATTGTCAGCGACTACCAGGCCAGGGGCCGTGGTTGGCTGAAGACTGGGATTGCATGTGCATACAGACGATTGGGTCTCATTAGGGTGAGAGCAGCCCTGCATGAAGCCTGGGCCAACACCCTCCTGATAGGGGTAACCAGTCATTACCAACTGAAAGGCACTACCCATGCTCCGTTGTCGGTTGGCGTCCGTGGGTGGGGCTGAAAGGAGAAAGACGAGCTGGTGAGCTTTTCAGTTGTGGATGGGCAGGAGAAGAAGAAGAGGAAGAAGAGAAAGAAAACGGAGAGGGAGAGAGTGTGCAAGTAACGAGAAAAAATCGAGAAGATAACAACGATAGGCAGGTAAGGGGTAAGAAAGTAGGAGAGGGAAGAGTGAAAAAGTGAGAAGATAGGGCAGAGCGAAACGAACAAAGGAGAAGAGGGAGAACAGAAACAAGAGAACAGGTAGGACAGGAACAAGAGCGCAGCTTACCTTTCATCGGAGGATTGTCACAGAGTAACCGATGCGACTGCAACGACTGTGGTGTTGGCTAATAACAGAAGGACTAGCAGTGCTGCATAGGAAGGAAATCACATTTTGCAAGACTAAGGCTGCTAGAGAGCTGATGCGGGTTGGAATTGATAAGGAGTACCGTTGTTGATAAGGCTATAATCCATACTTAGTAGTGGCAGTTCACGATACGGCGTGACAAACCCAGTTAGTTTGGGTTGAGCCCCTAGCGCTAGTGCCAGATAACCGGTCACTGCCGGCTGGCTCTGCCGGTCGTTGGGTTACTGTGAGTCGCCGGGTCGCGCCTGCGTGACAGCCTCATACTTCCCTTGACTCTGACTGCAGAAGTTGCTATCCATGCTGCTACAGGCCGCGCGGCCTCAAGCTGTGGATGCTATGTAAGTTTGATCATCGTAAGAAGCCGCAGTTGCCCATGTCCTGCTCCCAGGTCGGTCTCACGGTAAGCATGGCATGGATATCGATCTTCGGTCGTGCGTCAGTGATGTTCACTCCTCCCTCCTTGGAGTTACGTTAACAGAGTAAGCCTAAACTGGCGAGAACGGTGATCAGCCTCCCCCCTGCCCTCCGCGCACCCAGCCATGCCGGCATTTTAGGTGTAAATGGGCAAGATAGCAACGTTAGAGGCGTGAAATGGGGGGAGGGTGAAGGCTGAAAAATTTATCCACCACAGTGGTGACTGTGATAGGCGTGATGTGAATGCAATGACATGAATAACGCTTAAGATCGCATTCTAAATTGCCTCTGAGAACAGGAATGTTTGGACAGGGCTGAAGGTGCAAATGAATGCACTGCAGGTCCTAGAGAAGACTGCGAGTAAGAACGAATAAACCTGAGAAAAGCTGGGACTAAGCTGCTAGTGACGTTAAAGGATTCCAGTGCTGATGAGCCTAGTAGAAGAACCATGCTTAATGATACTAGCAGCAGTAATAATAGTAGTGGTGCAAGAGACATCTTACATAAGACAGTAAGGCAAAAATAAGAGGAAGGTTCGACATACCTGAGGGGCACTTACCTGGGGTTCCCGACAAACTTACCGACGCATTCGTGTGGTGAGGCGGTTAGTGAGTAAGTTTATGGCTGGTGGTGGGGGTGTGTGAGGTGCCGGATGTGTCGACATCACGGTCAATGCCACTGTCGTGAATGTGCATGTGACCTAGTACGCCTATGCGATGAGCGAATGATCGGAGGCAGTGTGGGCAGTGAAGGTGGCGGTCTCGTCTGTGTTGGTGCTTTAGGCACTAGTTCACCAGTCTCTGTGAGATGGATTCGCAAGTGACCAACTAGGCCGATGCGTGAGGTAAATGTGCGATTGCAGTGATGGCATATCAGGCCCTCAGAACTGGTGGAGGGATCAGGTGTGGTGATGAGATTTGTGGCGGGCGGTGATGTGTCAGAACGGGTGGAGGAAGTTGCGGCTGGGTTGGAGTCGGTGGATGAGGGTAATGAGGCATCTCTTGCGTCGATTATTGCCGTCGAGGTGGAGAGTAGAGTAGGGTCTGGTGGAGTGGTTGGTGCAGTAGACGTGGATGCTGTCCGAGGAGGGTTGCATGGTTTCTGGAGGTGACCAACAAAGCCAATGCGTGCACGGAAGGTGCGTTGACAACGCGGACAAGTTGGAAGGGCTTGGGTGGTGGCAGCGTGCGTCTGTGGATTGTGAGACTTGCATGCCGTCCATTTTGCTTTGGCGGCGGCGAACCGATTGGCCTCGTAGACTGCGGCGCCCGTTTTTACCACTCTTCGCCACACAGATCGTTCCTGTACTAGCTCCTTCCAGTTCGTCGTGTTGATTTGGAGACGCTTCAGGGAGTTTTTCAGGGTATCCTTGTAACGTCTCTTCTGTCCCCCTTTGTGACGAGTGCCGACGGCGACATCGCCATAGAAAAGTCACTTGGGTAGCCGTTCATCGTTAATACGTACCACATGACCGCTCCGACGCAGTTGTATCTGCCTGAGCATGGCCTGGATGCTAAGAACTCCCGTTATCTCCAGGGTTTCTGTGTCCGGAATCCTCTCTTGCTACTTCACCTTCAATATGTGGCGTAGGCAGCTGATATGGAAGTGATTCAGCTTTCGCGCGTGGCTAGCACAGACCGTCCAAGTCTCCGCTCCGTACAAGAGTTTTGACAGCACAACAGCCTTGTACATCTTCACTTTCGTTGACAATTGAAGACCATGACAATACCATATGAAGCTTGGAGCCGACCGAAGGCTTGGCTAGCTTTGGAGATTTTGCAGGCAACCTCGTCGTCTATTTTAGTGTTGCGGCAAAGCGTACTGCCGAAATAAGTGAAGTTGTCCACATTCTGCAGTTTGACTCCATTGACGTTGATGCGTGTGGGGTTGAAGTCAACACCTGGCGGCGGTTGATGTATAACCACCGTCTTGTACGTGTTGATGGTGAGGCCAAAGTTGGCGCAACCTGCTGCAAAGAGGTCCATGTTCCTTTGCATGTCCGCTTCGGTGGTGGTGTTGAGAGTGCAGTCGTCCGCAAACAGCAGATCATGCGTGGGGGTCTGCATCCCACGAATTTTGAGGAGGTTCCTGTCCGTTCTGTGGTTGATGGGGATTCCGGGACGCTCGTCACGGTAGGCGTCCATCAGCATGGCAGAGAGCATGAGGGTGAAGTGTTTCGCACAGCCAAACTTCTGCATAACTTTCCAAAGTCCGGGCCGGTTCACCGTGTCGAAGGCTTTTGTCAGATCTACGAACGTAGTGTAGAGATGGGCGCGCATCTCTTGAAATTTCTCCTGCAGTTGAAGCATGGGAAATATTATGTCAGTGGTACCGCGGTGACGTCGGAAACCACACTGGCTTTCAGGCAGGAGCCCTTGTTCCAGGTGGCTATTCAGACGATTGAGGAGAATGCGTGCAAAGAATTTACCGGCGATATTCAACAACGAGATTCCGCGATGGTTATCACAGACTTGACGATTCCCCTTTTGCTTGTAAAGGTGGACAATTAAGCAACTTGTCCCTGTCACCACATCTCTTCGAACAGGGTGGTGAGATGAGTGATAGTACCAACCACACCATAAAAAACATACTACTCTCAGTTAGAACAAAGGACCATGAATAGGACTGAAACTTCAACTTAACTTTCTGCTTACTAGCATATAGACGATCCATCCACTCATCAATCGATTTCACTCCACATTTCCTCTGCACAGGGGGAGATTTCGTTTACCGTGTGATCTTTCTCAGCCAGTTCAAACACCGAATCCATTATTCAACACCAAATATGCCACACTTCTTCGCAAGGTTATTCGACAGGCCCATAATGCCGCCCGCAATAATATCTAATCCGTATCCACTAACTTGAAGTTCAAATTCGACCGCCGTTGCACTGGCGACACCCATTAGCTTGGCGATTTGTTACTAATCTACAATGAAATACCCTATAGAGGCACGTCAACAAATTTATACCATCCATGGCAGGGACTCTTCGTCATCCAAAACATGTTCACCGATACCAACCTCCTCATATGTGCTGCCATTCAATCCCGAGTGGTTCCTTTCCCAGCGCATTTTGCTACATTCAAACGCTTTCGAGGCCAGTTACCAAGTTGTACTCCGAAAACCCCACCATCCTTCCTGACGACCAAGTTACACCGTAGCTATAGATGTCACTATACATTTAACTGTTGTCGCTATGGGCACTGAGGGCAGTGGCCCATCTACAGAGGGGGCTTCGTAAAGCCCAACGGCTAGGACTGGGTTTGGAGTGATCAAAGTAAAAATGACGTTCATTGTTTTTCCCACGCAGCTACCTACTCAGATCTTACCGAAGCAGGATCCTCGCTCTCCGCCGCACCTGACTCACCGAAAGCCTGTTTATATGGCCCTGTAATTTAATAGCTCTGTAACCCCGTCCCTATCAATAGCTTAGTCTATCCTTTGCATCATAATTTCGTTCTATAAACCCTATTGCATGCCCATCATCCTATTCTCGTACCTCGTTGTGTATTATGAGCACTGAGCAAGGATCAACGTTTGTGACGATGAGCTGTTGAACTATTGTAATCATTACCCGGTCAGGCGGATATAGCCTCAGAAGGCCGAACCAAGAAGGACGCTAGTGTTTCGTTTATGTAACTAATGCCATCCAGTCAACCAATAGGCGAACAACGGTGTATGAGTGGGCAGGTTAAACGCGTGTGTAACAATGGTCCGCCTGGATTTTTTTGCCGAATACACTTTTGGGTTGCAAAAGCTCACCATTACTATTATCTCGGCCAAGATTGAACAGTATCTCTACGACATTACCTGAGCTAAATATAGGTACAAGTTTTCGGTCTGTTCTCCTGGCTCAATATCAATCAAATCTGATTCTACTCAAAGCAATCTCTTGCTTGATAACTTAGATTTTTCCCCAGACACCTGTACCACAAGTGATGTTTCACTCCCGGGATGTGTCTCCTTTAGTCTACTTGCAAATTCTGGATTGAGTCCATCTAAGAGCACTTGTTTGCCGCACATGGTAGACCTTATATGCAAGAGCGAAGCTCTACTGTGCCGTTTTTGTCAGGGGAAACTAGTCAACATAAAGTAAGCCAGTCCTCTGTTAACTCGTTGCCTAGAGCTGTCTCCAAGATGGATACATTGTTTTCGGTGGACGATCTTGCCGAGTCCGAAGCGCAGTCATTCTGTCATTCCAATAATCAGCATTCAACCGGATCCACTAGCCTTTTGTCAACGGTTGCTGAAAACATCCCCATCTCATCGGGTCTTTGTAACGGTGTTGAAATGCTCTTCAATCCCAGCATCTGGTTTCCAGGGTCTACAGTTCAGGCGAGCTCTTCGGAAGAGTTGTTATGTGCGCGTTGCAGATTGGTGATAGGCCGGACAGGTTAGGTTTTTACGTCTTTCCTCTAGGAACTCTCACAGTACAATTGTCCCGTAAAATATACATTTTTGCGGAATTTAAACGTTTTATGCTTGACAACCCTGTAATAAAACCGTCAAGCTTCTTTCTCGGGTGGAAAGCTAGAATTTCGTAATCGATTTAGGATGTTTGTCACCACCGTGGAATAAGTTGGATAAATATTACTCTTTGAAGTTAGTACTTGCCGTTTCCTCATGCATCAACGTCGCGAATCTAAATTTATTCATAGCTGTAAACTGACTGATATCACTACCGGTCGTGGCGTGAAGCTAACTGGAATCGAACAAGCTTGCATGAGAATGCGTACCTTAACTTGTCTTTCCCCGTTGATACTGCGTGCCTTTTGAAGAGTAACTCTTCGGTTTAATGCTTTAATTCTAAGAGACAAGCGTGTTCGCTCACATACATGCTTTATCCATCTTAAGCTTTTTTGTGGTTAGCACAAACCTGCCCGAACCTCTTTCCCGTCAAGTAATAATTTTAAACTATATCAGTAACAATTTTTTGCGGTGGCTAAGTTTCTTCTTTGTCTATTCCAAGAAAACTACTCTAGTAGTAATAATATGCATTTTCTGCATTAGTTATATAGGCCGCATGTGAAGTAGCTAACTAACCGATTATAAAAACCTAGGAGATGAATTTCCTGCAATATGAAAAAGTGATAATTAAGATGGTGTAGGTAATTATTCAGATACTATCCATACCCAACTACAATATTGATTTCCTAAGTTAAATTACAGCATACAAGTAGGGTCGTTCACTGTTTTCCAACCCCTCCGTTATTGTCTTGCGGTCGATACCACTAGATTGTTTGCACTTTTTATCAGCCTAGTTTGAAAATTAATGATTCAAGCTCAGTCCGGCAGATTTTCATCGTTATTTTCATTTTTAGTCAACACAGATGAAAAGGCAGGCCGTATCCTTTGGACTAATTGTGTCTCGGCGTGGATCGAAGAATTTGATATTGACGGGGATTATCTACGTCACATCGAAGCTCCCCTCATGTGAGCTAGTAAATGACTATGCCATTGTGGGTGTACGGATTTATAAACAACCATAAATGCTCTCGGAGTGCGTCTATTCCATGGGCTGGACCGTTTATTTAAATGCCATTTCCGAGCAACCTTTTAGAAGTAATAGTTATCCTCGGCTACCTCTAGCGTTAGTCAATACTGAACTTGATGTAAAAATACTCTTATCGTCACCGTAAGCACTTTTGCTGCAATTTATTAACAGTGAAAGACAGGGTGTATAAACCCTCTCCATCCACCCTGTTCCATGGATCGAGTTTTTAACTTTCCATTACCGAAACCCGCAAAACTGGCTATCTTTCGCTATCGCATAAACTTCGTAAATTTGTACGACCATGTTAACAACAAAGTTCTCTTTATAAGCATTTTTGGAACCCCTCTCTAGGAGCTTTTGGGCAGCGAAATAGCTGAGCTCACAAACTCCCCTTGTATAAACCACGAATTGCACACATCCCAAGACCAACTTCTACGTTGAACTCTGTCCCACCAAGTACTGGATCCGGTCTTAATTAATCTACCGAGAAATACGGACTCTTCCTGTCTGTTGGCTTGTGGCCCTTTTGCGTATTGTACCCAGCAGTATCCAATACTTTTTTAACACTCCTACCTCTCATTTAATCACGAAAACCTCTAGTTTTTCCTCATAAAATCTTGGCTTTCTTTTTTCTCAACCACGCTCACAACCCTATAAAACTGTCAACGTTGGATTGCTTGGTGCCTCGAACCGTTGTATTTTATTTGGATCTTTAGTTGCTTCTTTTAATCATTCTCTGTTCCTGCTAAAAACCGAGTATTCTTTTGTTCTAGCCCCAATGACACCGACTTCTTCTCTTTGCTGTTCTCGCAGTTTTTGGACGCAAAGTGCTATCGAATCACTTTGTCCGCGGGGACTTCCGATAGTGTCATACCTTATGCTCTGGTAAGATATTTTTTCCTGTATTCACTCGGAAACCAATAAATATCTTAAAACTTACGAATGTTGCTCTAACCAACTAAGATAAGCCAATGCTGGACAACCCTGCAGCCAAAACATTATTCCTCGGTAAATTGTGAGTGTATGCGAATTGTTAGAGGGTGGGTACCTAAAGTGAATGTATGTCCATTTTTCGTCAACAATATTGACAAGAATGCAAAGTTAGGAGCCGTGAGTCTGGAGTTTTCACGGTCTCTTCTGCTCATTCATGTGTTGCAAACAAAACACCGTTTTAGCAATCAAGCTACAGATATTGAAAAAAGCCTTCTTCATTCCACACTACTTCCGAATAATCCATCTACCTGCCTTATCTTTGTGATTTCTGGTTATTGATAACTGTCTCTTGAATATTATTTTCCGAAGATATTCTCCTTCGTAGATATTAAATACACCACTGATAGTACCTTACGGAGTAGGATTTTCAAACGCACTTCGCGGGATTCCTCGAGACTTTCGAGTATTGAAGAGTCCCCAATAGGCCCTGCATTTTTGAATTTGAGTTTTTATTCCCATGTTTTAGTTCGGAGGGATTTCATCGCAGGACAGCAGTGACAACCAAGCTCATTCAATAGCGATTCACGATTGCCATTCCATATTGTATTATATATATGCAGGGGGTCTGTGAACTGTCAGTCCAATGTGCCATATTAGTAATGTCTGCTACTCTGACTCTTTTTCAAACCTAAGTCTGCTTAGGTCTTATGTAGCCTTCATAGAGGCCGTTCCACCATCTGCCACTCATTTACGCCCTGGGTTGACAGAGACTAAACTAATGGACAGCTTTGCCTTTCCGAACAGGCCCGCCTTGTCTGGATGAAATTGACCCTGCGCATCAACAAGGCTGCCAGAAGCCAGCATACCTGTTGAAACCTGAAACCTAAGTTTTCGAAGATAAAATTTTGGCATGGTTTGAATCATGGATGCACGAGTCTTATATACATTGGAATCTCGGTTAATAAGTTTAATCCGTTCCGGCACCGAGCTCGTCTTGCAAAACGTAGCCATTCTAACTGCATCAGTTCACTGATTGGCTGCAAACGACCGAGGACGCACGCCCTGGGAGCAAGACTCAATGGCGGACACAAGCACACACACGCACTGCCATCCCGTTAACTGATCGGAAGCTCTTCGATCGAAACTATATTTCTGTTAGATGAAGGCGGTTTACCCGGGAAACGAGGGTTACCCGTTAGCCAAGCTGCAGGCTACCTGGCGCGTCCACAGTTGGCGGATAGTGGCGCGGCCTTCAGTGAAGGTTAGCTGCGAAATAAGCAGGCTCCCGGGTCTGGCGAATAAGCAGTCGCGGACGCAGCAGCGACAGTGTTACCAGGGCGCGGTGGGCTGAGGTCTGGCGCACCGACTGCCTTATAAAATACCGCAAGGCTCAATGACGACACTGTGACATGGCGAGCGGTTTCGCAGCTGGGTCCACAATAACAGGTCAATGCGAGGTGCCGAAACTGGTAACGTCCACGGGTCTGACCATGCTCTCGTTCGCACGTGCCTGAAGGTTCACTTCTCATCTGTGCCCAAACTGCCACGTGCGAGACGCCTTGATGTCGCAAAGCTCCGGCAAACCAAGACTGAGCACAGAAATCCAGTCCCGTCTTATGACCCAGGCTGACAACAAGAGCAGTAAAAAGTGGCCATCACTAAAGACATCCATCTATGGGGCAGCTGAGAAGATTTTCGGATTCACTCAGCGGCGCCGCAGTGACTGGATCAGCGGAAGAACCCTGCAGCTATCGGCCGAGACGACTCGAGCCAGGTCCCGGAACGATGCCTCCTTCCGCCAACTTCGAAAGCTGACAGCAAAGTCGGCTAGAGATGACCGGCAGAAGTATTGGTCCGAAACGGCGACTTCTATAGAGCAGGCTTCTAATGTTGGTAACACCCGAAAATTGCACCAAATCATACGCCAGGTTAGTGGTAAGCCCCCGACACTGTGATTCTGTTCGCGATGTGAATGGAAAATTTATTACCGAAAACTCGGCCAAGGTCGATCGCTGGCGTGAACACTTCGAGCACCTACTCAACTTTGACGAACAACCCATCACGCCCTCCCTCTCCTCCACAGCGGATTTTCAATCCTCTCCTGCCTACGCAGTGTCGTGTGACATCCCTTCCGAAGACGAAGTTACCGATGCAATGCAGAGGCTACGCAACAACAAGGCGTGCGGAAAGGATGGTATTCATGCAGAAATCTACAAGTCCTGTGTCGACACCCTGGCTCCATGAGATGATTGTACAGGCATGGCGAAAATAGACCGTTCCCGATGACTGGGGCTCGGGTATCCTTGTACCTGTCCACAAGAAGGGAGATAAGACAAGATGCGAGAACTACCGTGGCATAAGTCTTATCGATGTTGCTGCAAATATCTTCGCTGTTGTTCTTCTCAGGCGCTTCCAGTCTACGTGACTCCAGGACACGACCCAACCAAGCCGGATTCCGAGCTGGGCGTAGATGTGCGTATCCAATATTCACACTGAGGCGCACTCTAGAATTCCGCCATAGCTACCAGCAACCGACGGCCGTTTGCTTCGTCGACTTTGTCGCCGCATTCGATTCCGTCCATCGTGAGTCCCTGTGGTGAATCATGGAGCTGGATGGAGTGTCGACCAAATTCGTTGCGATGATTAAGGCTTACTATCGGTCTACCACCGCACGAGTCCTGGTCCACAACAATCTCTCTCAGTCGTTCGATATCCGGTCTGGTGTCCGACAGGGCTGCGTCCTTTCGCCCATTCTGTTTAACTACGTCATTGACTGGATTCTCGGCAGAGCCCTACATGAAGAGGATGGTGTTGAACTTGCACCCGGATGCCAACTAACTGATCTTGACTACACCGATGATATTGTGCTGTTAGCCCCAAACTTTGATGGTCTACAGTCAGTAGTGTCGCGGTTAAATGAGATCGCTATGCCGGTAGGCATGTCCATAAATTGTAAAAAGGCAAAGTTGTTCTCGAGCTGCATCTCTGACCAGGAAAAGGCACCCCTAAGGATTAATGGCCATCAACTTGAAGAAGTAGACAGCTTTAAATACCTCGGGGTAAGGCTGCTACCGAATGGGCAGAGCAAGGACGACATTGTCTCCCGTATCGATGCTGCTCGCTGGGTTTTCTCAATCCTTCGAAAGCGCCTATGGATCCGACGTGACATCTCCATCGCCACGAAGATTCGTGTATACCGTGCATCCATCCGGTCAGTCCTCTATGGATGTGAATGCTGGGCTGTGCGCGCTGAAGATGAGCGAAGACTGGAGGTCTTTGACCACCAGTGCCTGAGGACGATCCTGCGAGTTAAGTATAGCGACTTCATCTCAAATGAGACAGTCCGCATCCGCTGCGATCGTATCACGAGGATATCTCAGGCCATTCAAGAAAGCCGACTGAGGTGGTTTGGACACGTTCTCCGTCGTCAGCCCCACGAGCTGACCTATGCTGGCCTTGACCCGGCACCGCAGCCCACCTGGAAACGTCGAAGAGGAGGGCAACTGAAGACTTGGCTAGACACCGTCCGTCAAGCCATGGAAGCAGTTCTTGGACCTTCTATCTTCGGTCTCCGTCGCTGGAAAAGAGACTGAGTGGAGTTTTCCAGATCCGCTGCCGCCAATCGCCACGCATGGAGAGGTACCGTTCGTGACATCATTGAGGCCGGCTAGATCAGGCATGATCACAGCCGTAACAAGCAAAAGTACATGTTCTGTTAGTGATTTGCTCGTTACCGAAATTTTCGTGGATGGGGCTGTTCGTCACCCGAGGCCCCATTTAAGGACTTCTCGCTTCCATTTGATTGACTGCAAAAATATACATCCGTTTTAGTGGTTGGTTGGTAGTCCTGCGACTCTACGCAAGTGATTACCCAGAGCTCTTCTATTATTGTTGGGCACTCGAGTAGGGTCTTCAGGATATCTCTGTATCAACGTTTGCCTTTTTTGCGGGCACCCGTGATAGTTTCTTCATAGAAAAGTTGCTTCGGCAATGCGCATCAGTCATCACCATGATCTGCTCACCCCACCGGATTCAACTCAGGTTCACTATGACAAAGATGTTGAGCATGCCAGTCAATTCCGAAACCTTAACTGTATGGCACGCATATCGACATAGGAGTTTGGAAAGCCTCGTTGTTCGGTTCTTTTTTCCCATCAAACTGCTGCTAAGATCCATTTTTTTCATTCCAGATTTGGTTGTTCGATCAAAAAGTTCGTCTGTATACAGCGTCTATTGAGGATCCGCCAGCGGACTCTGATGATGCTGGTGACGCAACAAACGCACCTAAAGTCCTTGAAATGCACGCCGAAAGGGTGCTCGTTTCTCGCGTACTTTACACAATTTTGCGTCCTACTAAAGAGGCGAAGGAAGATGTGTAAGTTTATAAACGTGACTTTTCGAAAGATTTTGAACGTCTATAAATTTACGCAACCAGAAGCCATGTTTTAGCCATATGCTCCTTTTACGCTTGAAAACTTTACCGATTTCAAGATTGCACTAGTATCTGTAGACTACGGTATCTAATTTTACTGGGCGCACCTGCTGGCAAGTTTGCAGAGCAAGCTTATGAATATAGTGACAGAATCTGCTTGACAGGCTGAAAAAGACACTAGGGGAAAGGCTACAGGGTTGGGTTCTCTGCGCAAACAGAAGCCGTCACTTCCCAAACAATCTAAGCGGACGACCACTTCTATTCGGCCACTCCAGAGATTATGTGAACATTTTCTAACTCTACAAAATTGTCTGCCATATTTATTAAACAACTCAAACCTTCAGCTCCCCGCTAGCTTAGCTGCTCTTTCGCAAGACTATGGTCTGCTCGTATTTTCCAAGCCGGTCCCAGGTGTTACGAGAAGGCTCCATGAGAAAGCCATCAGCACCTTTTGAAATAACGTGGTTTAGTTCTCATACATGCACAGAGTATGGCCTCAACAACGGTGTTAGAACTTACTGACTGTCTATCAAATCTGCGGCTAGGCACGTAATCCAGTATTGCACTTAAAATGCTCCCTTCAACCCTTTGTCTAGAAACTCAGTCTGACCGGAATTACAACGGCAACCCTTAAAGCCTTCGATTAATCTCAAGTGTATATGCTATTCATGCTTAACTGTTTGTTCTCCTTCTCAATCATCTTTTCAGTTTGATTTCCTTTCCTTCGTCATTGTGTGGTCCTTCAGCCCTAGTACTTCAAACGCAGGCTTGAGTCTGGTGATAGTAGTAGAGGTGGGGGCATTGGGGACTTTAATTATAATTTCGGCATTGCAATGATTAATGATTCCCTCAACTATATCCTCCCTGTCGTTCTACCTGCAGAGATAATCTCACTTCAGCAATACCATGTTATCATGACCGTCACCCCCCTATAGATCCTATAAAGCACTGCCAAGTACTCATCTCCGACGATGGAAGCTTGCCTATCTTTGAAACCTCGTGACAATACAATTATGTGGTGGATGTGCGTTCACCGATCAGTTTGCGGAAACTACTCATCCCGCTGCTTCTTGGGGTTCAGTCTCGAGCCCTCGCGGTCGGTATTACAGTGACGTGACGTTTTTCCAGCCTATGTACCTATGCAGTGCATGCAATTAGTATTTCCGGTCGCAATCAACACAACGATGGATCCGTGACTTAACAGAAGATCGTTAGACTTGCGAACGTTCAGTGACCAAATAACACGGGTTTGAGGATAAGGCCTCCCAAACCTAACTAAACATAACTAGTAGGTCATAAATATCCGCCCCGGTCACTCTTGCCTTTAACGATTTTCTTCTGCGTGTACACCGTATCCGGCCCATCTAATAAAACGTTAAATGAAATTCTAAAATATATTTTCCCTTAGAAGGGATTAGTTAGGAGGGATTGTAATATTGACTAGTGTGCATCCTAATCCCAAGATATTTCACTCGTGCAGGATGCCGACTTTTGAGTAAATTTCCTTTTAGCCTCCTGTAACGACCACATTTAGTAAAAATTTCTGCCTTAGTATTATTAATTTTTTCCATTTGTTTTTGGTGCCATTATAAGTTCAAACATGTTTTATAGGAAACATACATAAAATATTCGGTAACAATCTACTATAGCGATAATCACGGAACCGGTAGTAGCAGAGGTTATACGGCTGGAGCGTAACAAGGGCGCAGGAGAGAAAATTAAAAAAATACTGCAAAAAGCAAGAAATCGTTGATAAAGTTATAAAAAGCTGATATATAGCAGTGAAAAAGCGCGCAGCAATTTAAAAATAAAAAAAAGGAATTTGCGACAAATAATAATAATTCAGACTGGAACCGAACCCGAGGGTTCGAGAGATCCAGCTCAAAACGAATCCGACGTTGGTCGAATTTTTTCGAAAGCTAATCGGGTGTGAAAATTTGAATGTCATTTCTCAAGGGGACAGCGGGTACCTTACTTCTCGAAAAATAAACTTTTTCAAACCGTAGTGGTAAAGTAACCTTTGGAAGACTGTTGATATTATTTATAACATATTATGGATATTGAATGCAATAAAACCTCACTGCTCGATGATAGAAAAGTAAGTCTTTGTTTCTGTACAGTTATGTCACTAAATATTTCTGTGGGGGGTGCAATGTAATATTTTCATGGCCTATGTTGGATGTTGTGGTGAGTAACACAGCCGACGACAAAGAAGTACGACCAAACTTGCTTACTACTGCGACGGAATAAGTAGGCATGTATGAAAAGTAAACGGAAGCGTGATGATCCTATAATATATAGTCCTTTTTGGTTGTAAATCATGCCTTCTTCAATTTTTTTTACCTCCAGTTTAAAAAAATTGGAAGCATGTACTTTTTTAAGCTTGTGAAATGTCCATTCCTACACCTTTAAAATTTCCGAATACTTTTCATTCCGACCTGTTGTTGCACTTGCGCTTAAGATTTCTAAGCTACATGCTGTATATATTCCGTGTAAGGATTATCACACATTCCTTTATGCGTCTAAGAAGGCATCCTGTAGAAATTACAAATTTTTTCAATGGATGGGGGTCGTGTTTTGTGCCTTATAAGCAGAACTAATACAGTAGTTGCCGGTTAATAAGCCCAGCCGCGTATTAAGCCCAAATCAGCTTGGGACGGAATTTTACATAGCAAAATCCGCCGGCTTCAAAGCCCAGTTTGCCAACAGGATAGAGTGAGATTCTAACTTCTCTGCGAATTCTTGTGCCTGGAGAAGGACATCAAAGAGCACTTGCTAGTGAAATTTCCTCAAAAACAACTGACACTAGACCGCTTTTTTAAACGTGTCGCAAATAATATTTTTGTTTTTGTTATTACGTAAAATACAGACAAACAGCATTATTTTCTTGTACATAACCAAGCTCTACACATTATACAGTACGCAGGCTGCAGGTATCCCGTCTCTCCTTTGCCAGATTACTTGTCGCGGGTTCTTCGGGAGTCGGCAGTACTCCCCCCCCCCACTACTATCGAATCTAGTCTGCACATGATGAAGGAATAAGGCAAGAAAAAGCAGTAACTTCACCTTTTAAGATAAAAGTCAGCGGCAGGTAATAAGACTTTGGTCTCCCCTCGCTCCCTATAGGAAATGTTCCACTAGAATCTACTCGGCATCCTATCTTGCCCTAGAGCGTCTTGGTGAGTACGGGCAGCCTCAACTCCAGCCATTTTTAAGGCTCCCAGCCAGTGCTGGCGGTGGTGGTGCTAAGATTCTATTACTTGATGGCTTTGCTGCCTTGTGTTGCTTTTCGTTTCGATGAGGTAGACAATTTGCCGACATCTTAGTCTGCTAATTGTTAAGGGCACACTCCTATGTATTTCTTCTTCCCATCTTAGACGACTGAAGGAGTGGTCATCGGACTTTAGTGTGGCTTCCCTCACCCTGCCTTGGGAGACCTGTGCAAACCTCTACGCCTGCCTGTCTCAAGTGACCCGCCGCCTGCCGCCGAGCGCGCGTTTAGGAACGGGTGCCATGCAAGGCTTCACGGTAATCCTTGTCGTGCTTACTGCTGCCCATATCCCCTCTTGTTTCGTGTTGCTGGATAACTAGTTTTCCAAAAGGTGCCGTCGTTCTATTTCCGCATTGAGGCCCCTTACCACAGCCCTTTCAACCAATTATCTCTTCCCAATTCATTCTAATTCTTTGTTTCCTCAACGATAAAGGCTATATAGATGAGATAATATATTAGCATTGGAATTTACCACGAGGGTAATTATCTCCCCAATAACTCATTTTTGGCTGGGTAAAGAGAGGGTAATTTTTGGCGGCAGTATGCATAATATTTCTTGTCAGCACGTTGTTTTCTCATCTGTGAAATACATGGCCTGCGACCCGTGCTTCTGAGGTAATGACATGTAGAAAACCTTGTTGCGTCAGAAAGTCCCTGTTTGACAGACATTTAAATACTGGAGACTACACATTGCGACTTATTCACACAAACCACTATACAGTTGTAGCTAGAAGGTCAGTTCTATATCCCGAGAGTAGAGCTGAACCTTCCACATTACATGGCTGCAAAACCTTTCATGTCATCTTTCCATCTTGTGATAATCCCATGGGGGTTAGGGTGCTCGGCTGTTTTCTCTCCCCTGGGAAAATGTTGTACTTTCTTGCTTGCTACCGCATTTATCACAATTGTTTTAACCAGCTGCGTTTTGCAAGCTACCTTTCATTGCAGTCTACCTGCAACAGACTTCCGAGCGAAGTTGGATCGGTTGGCACTTAACCAGCGAACCACAGGGGCAAAAGTTTGATTGAGGTCAGCAGTCCTCGCTACAGCCCATATTTTTACTTGGTTGCCTTTGTGTTCTCGTTCGGGTAAAATGAAACCGCGGGCAGTTGCACATATACATCTGACGAGCTTGCGTTTGCCAAGACTTTAAGTGCTATAGTGTCTGAAATAGGTATTAACATCCGTCAAACGGTCGAGTATCTATCGCTCCGCACTCCAACACCCTACAAGGCTCAACAGCAGGTCGGCTGTTGTTATGGACGATGGCCACTGTATGCCCCTCGAGTCGGTGGACGCAGGCCGTTGAATTGTACATGAACTAGTTCATACGAATAATAGACTTTCGAAGCATCTGTCACACTCACTGCCCTCACACACCTTAACTTAGTGTAAAGATAAAGTAGAAAATACCGGGTGAAGGGGTGGGAAGCAGAAGCTACTTTTTCTGTTGATGTCTCTGATGAAGAATCCGCGATGGATATCGAAACGTCAGGCGAATAAAAGTGTTGTCTCAGCGATCGAATCTTCTTCTTTTTTTCACTTAATAACCTTTCTACGCGTGCCATCCACGCCTGTTCCGCGCACACTGGACCAGGAATTTACACAAACAATGAAGGGACTGTTAAAACCTCACGCACGTGAAAGCGCCATAGAAGCCCTGAAGCCTGACCCTCAGTCTACTAGTAGGCAACTTAGACGCAAAACCGCAAGCGAGGTCTAGGTTTTATTTTTAGTCGGAAGTCTTCCAAGACACGAATTTTAGGGCACCTTGATGGACTCAGACGTGTCAGATTGTTTGTTGTGGATTGCGTAGGGATGGAGCTCACAGAGTCGTGCATGGCATCCTCGGCCTTAGAGCGTGCATGGCAGCAACTTTGAAATTAGCCTTCAACGTCACTCGTTACCAGCGTATTACTGAAGTTTCGGTCGAATTGGTCCGAACAATCCCAGCATGAAGTTACTTGAAGTTGTTAAATGTCCCCACTAACAGCTAGGGGTCCTTTATCAGCGCATGGCAAATAAAAAGTTTTTGAGTCGGTACCTGATGCACACAGACAAGGTCTTTGTCATACTGGGTCAGTACCCACAGCGTTAAGCTTTGTTTTTGGTCAAGAAGAGTCCTTCAATCGCAGCAAGCAATAGGCATTTCTCCTTTCCATATGAGCCAGCTTGTGTATTTAGCATCAGACCCACTGATGAAGGCTTAGAAGTGTCGCTTGCTGCAGTCGCTATAGCTGAAGTTGGGCGCGCGTCCCAAGTCGTGACGTCTCCCACGTTAGTACAGGTCATGCTGTATAGTTCTGAACTTAGTCTTCGAATGAAAACCCTGTCTGCAAGGTCGTGGTAGCACGAAAACTTCAGCCGCCGATTGATCACAACGAATTTCTGGATTTTTAGTATTCTACCGCAAGGATTAAAATAAAATTTAAAAACATTCCTTGATATAGGCAGCTTACGCAGAAAATTTATTGGTTCCACCACTGCTTGTTTAGTAGAAATGCCTTGCATGAGCTTTTCAAACGTCATTATCTAACAGTCGAGTTGCTTTTGCGCGTCTCTGGGCTGTGTAATATTTTATAACCTCGACGGATAAATTTACTACATGCTGCGAAAGGTGCCTAGGTCGTAGCGTTTCGACTAATCTTATGTCTATCCCATTTATCACAGATTTTATCCCTGAAAGGAGATTAAGGTTTGCGAAGGTATTAACTGGCAAAACCGGTTTTGGGAGGAATTGTTTATGGTGTGATCCAGTATGACATTTAATTTCGTCCCCTTAACTTGACTACTTTGACTATCCGGATTGCTGTCTGCTACAGCGGGAGACTACCAATCTGTTCAGTTCATTTTAATATATTTCCCAACTGCAAAGGTCTGCTGCTTCATGTCCACAAACCACATCTAGACCTCGAAACACTTTTTTCCTGGTTTCTGCTGACTCCTCCCAAGTCTCTTCCACTAACGGGATGGTCCTGGATTTTAAACTGGAGAACCAGGTCTATTGGAAGCGGAACCGAAAATTTTCTCAGAGCCCTTCAGACATCCTCATCTTGTAATTGAAAGTCGTGCGAACGATCCAATTTGAGCTAAAAAAAAATCCGTGAAGAGTTTATCTAAATCAGCGGTACCCAAAAACCTCTAGTTTTGAGTCTCAGGTATAGATTTCGGCTGTTAAGTCTGACTGCGTATACGTCGGTTAAAATGGCTGGGTTATCAGAAGGGTCAGTGCGCACCTTAAGGCGCCCTCTACGCTGTCCTCCCGATAGCCTCGTGTCTCTGATATATTTACCATTCACTCTTCAGGTTGATAACGCTAATCACTAGAACTAACGTGTCCTATTGTCGACGTGCTCGCTTAACTTGTGTATTCATGCATCAAACAAATATACTCACTGATGGTCCTCTATTAATTCCCATATCTGACTTTTAGGTAGGAGGCTTTCCTCTCTCCGAGTGAACTCGCTCCTTCTGGCCACCCCACATTTCTCACTGTGGTTTATGTTACCAGTATTTCCGAACCGTTTACCTAAAGTGCATTTTTATTCCCAGGCACCTGTCTTTCTGCGCATGTTTGCGTCTGAAAAAAAAAACAGTTTGAACACCTTTTTGGTCTTTTGTCTTCTTATCGCTGTTGGCTGAACGAATTTCGGGTGCACCTTTAAACGATCGTTTTGGGGGACAGAATAAAGTTGTACCAGTCATTCGCAACTGAGAAGCAGGGTCTAGTCTTTCATACGAACTATCTTCATAGGATCGGACAGCTTGTGTACTGCTTTGAAGCATGCTCTTAGAGTTGCATACCTAGTAGTGGTAGTAGTAGTAGTAGTAGTCGCCGTATAAAAAAGTAGTCACTTTGCTTTTAACCTCATCTGTTCGCTGTCGTATTTGGTGTGTGTTCGACCATCGATTTCGATTAAGTCCACCAAGTGCACCAACAGGTTGGTACAGAAGGGGACAAGTCTAAGGGGGTAGATTATAGTGGTAGCGGACGTAGTTAGCGCCACCCGCGCTCTTCACCTTCGACCGGGGTCAAGAAGACCAAACGGGACCCGGCGTTGGCCGCTTTCTCCAATGCAAGCGAGAAACACCGTCTAACTTAGTCTTAACGGACAGTAGACTTTGTGCGGGTACAACCGCACTACCTACCCTCACTCAGGTGTCAAGACAGGCTCAAGGGGCCCGAGACTGATACGGCTACTATTTACTAGCAA
>JAYGXS010000001.1:75237090-75321931 GCA_036362985.1 Ligula intestinalis | reverse complement strand
TAAAATCTGTAGGAAAATCCATCCTACCTAAGTAATGATTATAGTCAGTGTGACTTACCGGCGGTTGGAAGGAAACGCACACAAGAACTGGCTTCCTAGCGTGCTTGAAATATCTTGAGGTTATGCTACGTACTAAACAGTATTGTAACACATCAGCAATGCTTCTTAACATAAATATTGAAAAATCTGTGCTATTTTCCTGAGGCACACCACCTGAAATTTCGACTGTCGGCTTCGAAAAGCCTTACAGCAGGGAGGCGTGGGTACTATGTGGTGCTGTATTATTAGTGAGAGTAGACCTTCCATGCATCTACCTCACCCTCTGCTCCACCGGGGCCCGATGCTATGACCAAATCAAAAAAGCTAGAAATGGCGCAGGAAGCTGGCGTGGCCGGAGCCGCTCCTGAGCTTCCGTCTCACCTGGCTCAGAACTCACGGAGTTTTAGTGCAATAAATGCCATATTACGAAGGAACAATTGCAGTCTGACTCTCAGACCACCAGTCGGCCATTCCGCACACGCGCACACACATATCGGGAAGTGTTAAGGCGAAGAAGGTTTAACCCTAACGGTTCTGATCTTACAAACCCGGGTTCCTTAGTAGAAGACACAGAAGTCTTGGGAAGGCCAGAATAGTAGGAAGAATGTATTGTGAAGACGAGAGTTAGGAGAAAGTTGCCACTTAGTCTGGCATGCCATTTGACCGTGAGGGCCGTGTGAGAGTGTGGGTCGTCACAACGCCCAAAGACGCTGCCAGCGACCACCCCCGCTGAATGCTCTATTTGCCTCGGAAACCTTGATGATGATTGGTTGGACCGCGTGAGGTGGGCGCACCGGCTTGGACGGTCCGTGTCTCGCGCTGGGCACTGAGCGAGAGATGGAAAAGATGCCGGCGGTCAACGTAACTGCAGCGTTGACATGATGAGTCAGCGATCACGGGTTTCAACAGTGGTGCTAACGCTTACTACACACCCACCCTGGACTGACTGCTAAGTCTGAATATCATTGCCAGTTGACAACCTTCCAAGCCACCGCGCTTAGCGCACCTTGATAGCCTCGGGGTCCGATTATGCATGCGATAGTGGAGCCACATGAAAAAGGAGCCGAGGATCAAACTTTCAAATGCATAAATAATGGCATGCTCCTTAGTATCGTGCTCTTTTTCGTTATACTTCGGACTCGGGAGTACGACTACGTTGCATGAGGCATTGTTTTCCGATTTCCTTGGTATTTGTATTATCAAGGGCATGTTTACAAACGCATCGCTGTAGAATTTTCCACAGAGAAGCAAATTCGTTCGTCAACGAGGACGGCTTCGGATTATTCGCAGTGGCGGGAAATGTCTGTTTACAGGTTCGTGCGAGCGGAATTGTTGGAGCCGTTTTGATGTTGGAAATCTATACTTATTAATTAATGCTGTGTGTTTTAAGATATAAGTCACGAGAAAGTGCGCCGGCATCCACGCTCTGCAGGTATTGGCTCAAGACGCGGCCGTGTGTGTGTGTGTGTCTTTCAGGGTTCTATATTAGCAATTTAATAAATACGGAAAATCAAAAATTGCGTCGTGTCAAATTAGTTGATGCGTCTGGTTTACTCTGGTGGAGGCCAGGCAAGAATATTACCCACTGAATAAAACATAGTTTTTATGCAGTTCCGAGTAAGTGGCCGGCAAGGTATATGACCTGAGAGGTTGTTAGGGCTTTCTGATTATTAAAATCCCACGTCCGAAAGTTAATAGCCTTAAACAGCAAACGGTTATGGGTCTGATAAAATACTTCCCACGTCTATCTAAAAAAAAGTTTAAGAAATACCCTCTTCACCAATGGTCTAAGCCTGAGAACTCGTTGAAGGAAAATGATTTAAGGCTGGCTCATAAACCAAAAGTTGACCGCACATCGGGTTAACAATGCAAAATAGTGACCCTTAATGAGTTACTTTATAATGCGACTGCGCTGCCATCGTTTGAAACTAGGATTTTTATGTTCAATTGCTCACTTCCTTGCTCAAGTAAAGTACAAATTATATTTGCGACATTTATATTCTATTCGAAAGCACTTCAAATAAAATCAATTGCAACTTTCCGTAAAGTGTTTCATCTTGTAGCAGCATTGCTGGAGGATCTCAAAATTAGTCTTTAAACGAGCGATTCAGGTGGTTTTCGATGCAATTAATGCCAAAGTGTCCTAAAGTATTTCGAAAAAAGCAAGCGGAAAGGATAAATTGGCATTTATCTTTCTAAATCTATATATGTTTGGAAACGTTATGCCCAGAGGAAGTTAGCTAGCGTGCTCTGTAGACCAACTAGCGGTAGCTCACGACTAATGGTCCAAACTTTAGACTCCTAACGCGCAGGAACAGCAACTAGATAGCGGAAGGAGGCGTAAAATATGCAGGTCGACGTAGCCGAACTTCACATGGTTGCTGGAAAATGCGTCGATAGGAACCCTTTTGCCACCGAGGCACACCTGTGTACGGTCTTTTAGAAATGATACTGGCTAGTTTATTGGCCCGAGTTCCAATGTGGGAGTGGTTGTACCATGAAAAGAATTTGCGTCGGCGTGAAAACAGCACAAGAAAATGGTGGGAAGTGATGGATGCATGCCTAGCATATAAATTCTGACCTTTCTGCTGTCTGATGGTTGGTTTTGGCCCATCAGGGGCCAACTGCTGATGGAATTATGAGACTCCTGTCAGCTGCACGGCTGCTACAGTCGCTGCTAGGTCCGCGTACCTATCCTGCGCATCGGGATGGCTGCTAAAGTACCTTCCTTTATAACTGGGTGGTGAATCAGCTGTCACTCCGAGTGCGGATCACGTTCGGTCGTTTGGACGCAACAGCCACATCCGCATGGGTGAAAGAGGTTGAACGACGGCGTCAGCAATCAGCAACCAAGTGACCACAGCCAATCCTCGGACAGCACGAAAGTTCGAGTTCGTGCGTTGGTGTTATAAGCCGCGCCTGGTACTCAAAATTAACACGCACTTTTAGCTCCTTCAACTGCTAGCGCTAAAGCTAGCCTCTGAGAGGAAGATAAGGCAATCGACCACGCAATGAGATGTATTAACATAAAAAAGTCATGTCCACGAAAAGGCTGCGTATATTTATTGATCAGCTTGATCAGAAAAGGTTGACGAACTGGACCAATGAGATTTGGCAACAAATTGATAGCCATACTGCGCGTTCTGATGGCAATTGCGTGGCAGCTCGCGTAGGCACCTTCCTGTACGCTGACTTAACGTGGGAATGGAGGCATTAACATCACATCCCCTTAGAGTATGCTAGTCCCACTTATGGCGTGGTCTGATCTGTATGGGCTGTTTTTTTTTCGGTGAACACGGCACTTCCAGGGTGTTGAGGGCAGTTTTCGGTCTACAGGTACGGAGCCAGGGACTCATAGCGAAAGCGGAACATCCGAATTGGTTGTATGATTCGGTTTGGTGACTGAATGGTCTGCTGGAATGGAAAAGGTGTCCTGCAGGATGTCGAGAGGGATTAATTCACTTGATTAATGTCCGTTTGCATTTCTGCACTGCTAATGTTGGGTATATTTTCGGTAACGAATCCAGGTGTCATCACCGACAGAGACGTCGAACATTATGCCGCCTTTATGCACTACTATTGCCAGCCCAATCCAGTCTCGGAACCCAGCGCGATAGTCGCGGACAAAGATGGGTGATCCCACGAGAAACTCCTCGCGAGACACAGGTGGAATTTACTGTGAGGACAGCACTTTTGCAGGAAACAGGGCATTGAACGTTGTTCATAGATTCTGGTCCACCAGGACTTCGACAGGCAAGATACCACCAAGGGATGCCCGGCAAGGGTTGTCTTCTAAGGAATCATGAACGCTTAGAGTATCCCGTCAGTATTCCTGTCCCCAGAGCTTTAAAGAGGGCTCGCTTGAATGCGTCAACAAAACGCTTCGCTTGACCATTAGATTGAGAATACTAGGGCAGAGAACAAAGATGCTGGATGTGGTTTTGGCAGCAGAAAAAATCGAAGATGGATGAGGTAAAGTGTGAGCCATAAGCCGAAACCAGAACATCCAGTAGACCATGTTGGCTAAAGATGCGTCGTAGGAAGGCGAAAGTGGTAGAGTCGGTGGCTAGATTCAGTGATGCAATCTCGGGCCACTTTCAGCAGCGTCAACTACTATCATATAAGAGACTCCGTCGAGTGGAGTAGGGAAATCAATGTGTAGGGGTGAGCAAGGCCTTGTGAGATACGATGTGGTCCGGCTGGATAATAGGCGATCTAAAGTTTCCCAAAATGTATAAGCTAGTGGATAGGATAAGGCGTGAAAGGCCAGATTAGTAGGAAGAATGTATTGGGAACACAAAGGTCAGGAGATTAGATGAGAGTAGATTTACTTGGGAGAGACATCCGCTCAGTAGGTTGACCGGGTCCCAAGTGAGGTCTTAGCAGGAACCAGGCCAGAATACAGAGAGAGAATGGGTCTATTGGCTAGGTCGGCCTGTGATTGGTTGGACACCGTGCGGGTTTACAGTGTGTGGGTGGATAGCGTATGGATCGACACCGTTGCTGGCTAACGTGGGTGGCCTGTGTCTCGCACCAGGAAGTTTGTCGACCATAACGACCTTGATCTTGAGTTAGATTGAGCCCACGAGCGGAAAGCCAGGCACCGGGACATGCACCTGTTAGAGTACAAGGTCGCTACAGCCTATCCGGTGCTTGCCATGGTACTGAAGGCTGAGAAGGCGGTATTTTCGCAGCTTGTTGACAAAGGGAACAGGGCCAAACGAGGTCATTGATGTCACTGTCAACAATAGACCAGTAGGCAAAACTGCAAGCGATGGACTTCATTAGACTGGTATCAGGATGAGCAGCATAAAACTGGCGTAGTGCAACAGGTCGATATGAAGAAGGAAAAGCACCGTGGTGTGCAAACATGGGACAAGAATCAGCCATTGATAACTATGCCCAGCGCAGGAAGAGCTGGTGAAGATCGCCAGTGAGGAAAGTAGTTTGCCAACGGGTCTGTACATAGATGACAGGTTGTCGAAGAGCAGAATCTTGATCGGTAATGTATTGGATGTCAGAGGCAGTTGTAGCTATGCCCCGTATGGCGACCGATAACAGACACACTTCGTCCACAATCGAAATGGCAGGAAGCAGGTTACCTTTCTCATCTTCCTGATTGGCAGAAGCCATCACGGTGCCAAATCTCGTTAGAGCTGTGGCAACGACTATTGCGAAATATACAATTCGAATGGAAATGTCCTGCGCCACATTGCCAACAAGGAGATGGACGAGATTTTACCATCTCATGGGTTCTTGGGCAGAATAAAGTTGGCGTATTCAGCAGAACCTTGTTAACATAGAAAGAGTCGCACCTTCTATGCATCGCGCTGGGCAGCCAGATTGACCAGGAACAAATTTTCGTATCGTTTGTACTAGAAACCAAATTTAGCGTGGGCCTGAGGATCATAGATCTTAGTGATGCTGCTGGCGGTATGACTGATAATAATAATAATAATAATATGTTTATTATGCCAGTTTACAGGCAATTGTAAAGAGTTGGTAATGCACCTCCTGGGCGCCTTCCAACACCTCGAAGACCGGAAAAAACCTAAAACAAACTCCCTATGTTGCAGCCAGTATTGGTTTTGTTTCAGGTTTTTTGTTTTGTCAATACTGGGCGAGATAGAGAGTTTGTTTCAAGTTAAAAAAACCTGCCTTCAAAGGTATGATACAAACGGAATAAATGTACAGTTGTAAGCTGAGTTGACTCATCAGCAGGAGAACTGTTTCATATCGTTTAAAAACATTAGTTCCAGACGGAGAGCTTTGGCACAAGAACACAGTGTTCTCAGTCTTCCTTCAATGGTTGTCGGCAAAAGTTGCGCGCTATCGGCTGAAGGGTTAGCAGACTGCGGGCTGCTGCTTCAGCCGCATTATCTTCAGCATGAAGCCTGGCAGGGTTCAAAGTCCAAAAACGCCATCAGAGTGAAAGAGTGATTCCACCGAGTCAGCAGCCAAAATTCGTGAAAGTTGTCCTGAATGTAGAAAACTTGTTATAGCTTTCTTAAACATAGGGTAGTTTTGCTGGGTTTTAATACTTTTGGGCAGCTTATTTCAGATTGATATGGCATTTACCGAAAAGAATTGCCGGTACTTAATTGTGCGTGCCATAGGAAGAAATAAAAGATATGCCTCGATGACTGGCGCGTCGAGAGTGCTCAAGCTGCCTTATTGTACTAAGAGGATTAAAGGTTTGACCATTCAAAAGTTTAAACAGTAAAAATAGACCCTTCTGCAATCGACGAAGCCATAGGGGATCCAGCTTTATATGTTCGCACCTTTGTTGGTAGGTTAAGTTACGGTGTTCTGTAGTGAAAACTCTTCTAGTGAATAAGTGCTGCAACGATTCTTTTTTCTTCCGTTCACTAGTGCGCGGAAGACTGAATAGGGGTCAGCAGTATTCAAGACTAGGTCTCACATACATATTATAAAGGCTAGTTCTAACCTTCATAGTCTTAAAATTTCATAGGATAAATCCGGTGGTTCGGCGTGCTTTCGAGACTATCAGGGCACAGTGCTCTGAAAAATTGAGACTATTAGAGTAGGATATGCCCAAATCCTTGATAACTGCTGGGACATTTAGTTCGTGGCCGTCAATACTTAATTCCGGTTGATGATCGTAACCAACAACTATAACTGAACATTTGTGCCATGAAAGGGTGAGGCGCCATGTGCAACACCACTGGGCGAAGGCCTGAAGATCCTTTTTTATCAGCTCGAGCACGATGTTGTGATCTGCCGGTTTATATCTATAAGCGACTTTTAAATCATCAGCGTACATGAAGGGTCTGCCATACTGAAAACAATCTGAAACGCCGTTGACAAACAGGCAAAATAGGAGCGGACCCAGTACACTACCCTGTATAACTCCACTCCTCACATGCGTGGGGTTGGAGATAACATTGGAAATTTTTACTCGTGTGCGAGCATCCAAATAGGAATATATGAAGTTCAGAGGCTTGCTACCTATGCCGAAGGAGGCCAGTTTCAGAAGGAGGAGGCTATGATCGACCCGATCAAAGGCCTTAGTAAAATCCAAATGGACGCTACAAGTGGATTGTGAATCCCAAACGTACTCGAGTAGCCCATGCATAAGTCCTAAAACTTAAAGGAGAGAACTAGCACTGGCTTTATTTGTCTTGTAACTCATCTACGCGTCAGCAATCGTAGATGATATACTGTGTCGCCAAATTGTTATGATCCGCGTCTGACACTTCATTGACACGAGCTGTGAGCTTGCCCAGTGGACTAGAGAAAGAGGAAGCAATCGACCATGCTGACAGCTGTATTTGCACAAAGCAAGACATTCTCACGAAAAGCCTGTGTGTATTTATTAATAAGACTGAAAAAAGTGTCGACGATATGGACCAATTAGATCCGACGAGAGTTCGATAGCCACAGTGTGCGTACACGTAGCAACAGCGTGGCAGCTCATGTTGTCACTTTTTTGTTCGATGAATCATCGTGAAAATGGAGGCATCCTCAACAGTTACTCATCCATATTACACGAAACAAGCGGCGAGATAGAACAAATCGCGCAAGGCAGAAACAAATACAACACCACTACAATGATGGAAACGACGAATTTTCCGAAACACCAGCACCAACAAAATGTAGCTCGTTAAAGCAATTTTTTATTCTTCATCCGCTTTGATGATAGAGCATGGAATAATTTATGTGGACCGCGTATCTTTAACCATTTTATGTCACACTGCCTCTCTCGTCTTATAGACATGCCTAGCACGCAGACGCCGAGGTTCCTACTGTCTGCCGTAGTGGATGTCTGACAATCTCGTGACGGCACGACATAGCAATTCTCCGCAAGCAGGAGTGCAAACCTTACCACTTCGACTATGGAAACTAGGCAGCACCGATAGACTATGGACCAGGAAAGCGCATGTGCTTGAACTAATCTTTCGAAAGCATTAAAAGGCCACAGTAATGGAGGCATTTTGTTATGTGTACTTTAATACCTTTTCATAGAACGAAATAATTAAAGTGGAGATTTCTTATTGTTAATTTGCTAATTTATTTCCGTAAGAGAAAGTTCGCGATGATTCTCAAATAATATTTCACGTACTTGACCAAACACGAATTCGTGTCTGTTTTTTAGCGTCTTTACCGATTGGGATTTAACCAGTTGATTAGTAGTCTCAGTTCGGAATGCATCAGTCTATTTGTTTATATTGTACATTACACTAAATATCTGTAGCCATCCCAATTACTCTCTAGATACGAGTATAGAAAAATTTCATTTGCACTGCAAAAGTTTCTATAACTTCCACTGCCAAAAAGAAAAAGTTTTAATTGGTTAAAAATTAACATAGAAAGAGGAGGAAAATTTTGCAGTTTCTTAAATGACCTGTTTGTTTAAATTATTAAATTATCTGAAAGTGATCTGTAAAGGTTTTCCCGCGCATTCTATTATTATTTGCTGCTGACCGCTTCTGCAATGAGTGATTCGAAGGTATACTTTCCTCGGGAAGGGCTAGCGAAGGAAGCCCATATAGGATCTATGGATGTTTACCGCAGAGTGCATACAGAATCTGTTACAAAACCTACTGAATTCTGGACAAACATAGCCAAAGACTTTACATGGAAAGTTTTCCCTGAACCAAAGAACACCTTAGCTTACAATTTCGATTTGAAGAAAGGCCGAGTATTCGTTCGCTGGTTTTTAGGCGGCAAAACAAATATTTGTTACAATTGCTTGGATCGTCATGTGAAGAACGGTTTGGGTGACAAAGTTGCTTTTCACTGGGAGGGCAATGACCCAAACGACTCGAGGAGCATTACATATAATCAGCTTCTAGAAGAGGTGAGTCATGTGTTTATTTTATTCTGAATTAAAGTACTTGTTTCGTTTTTGTGCAGAAAAATAATTGAGACGTTAGATTTTTGATTTTGGAGGACACAAATGTATCCCAATTCTTCTAGTTTCTTAGGAAATCTATGAATGATCTGTTACGTTTAATTGCATCCTTAGGTCAACACATTTGGCACGACTTTGCGACGTCTTGGTGTCAAGAAAGGTGACCGTGTGGCAATTTATATGCCAATGGTTATTGAGCAAGTCGTGGCTGTTTTGGCCTGCGCCCGAATCGGAGCTGTCCACTCAGTCGTTTTCGGTGGCTACTCAGCTGAATCTCTTTCGGAAAGGATAACTAATGCAGAGTGAGTATTCTTCCACCATCATAAATTTAAAGCCGGCAAAACACCGCTTTATTCATGCGGTTAATTCACATTTCATTAATTTTTTAAAAATTTTACTGTTATAGTTGCCGAGTTTTGATAACTTGTGATGGGACCTGGCGGGGAACAAAACTCGTCAATCTGATGGCGGTTGCGACTCGGGCCATGGATATCTGTGAATCGAAATCACACGCAGTACACCATTGCATCGTTCTTCGCCACGTAACTTCTTGCCCAAATAATTCAAAAATGTCCTTGGTTGCCGGCGAAAACTGTCAGTCCTTCCTACGCGGAATCCGCCCTGTTGAAAAGTAAGTCAATTCTGTTGTTGTGCATCTGCAAAAATTATTTCGTGGGAGTTTGCTTACTTTCCTCCTATATTGGACTCTTCTTATGAGAACATAATCTCGTACTGCGAACAGAGAATCGTGAAAATTCAATTTCGCACCTTTAAGTTCGTATTTGCTATTTTGACTTGTGATACCTCACTAATTTGTCGGAACTCCAAGCGGGCATCTATCCTACAAGAATTACATGATTTTTCTTTTGATATTGATAAGTTTTCTAATTTCTATTAAGTTATCCTTTGTCGGAGAGCGGTGATACGCACTTCTTTGGAATCGCCAATGTCCACTTTTGCCCAGAATATTATAGATTAATTGAGGTAAAATAATTACGGTCCTGAAGCGTTGATAGGGACTCGAAAAGCCATTCCGTTTTTGGATCTTAGAAGGATTAGATATTAATTGGATTGGAGTGCGTCCAGTTTTTTTAGGTTGAAGAAGGTACCTATCGAGGCCAAACACGTACGCCTCACTTTTAGCAAATTATTTAACGACTGCTGGGAAGTTTTGACTTAGAGGGGAACGGTTTACGAACTTGGTTATATCGAGGTTCTTCAAAGGTATTAGTACCCGTCTCTGTTTCCAGTATGGCCTTGACGACTACACATCGTTTCGCCGTTGGTCACTTGACCAGAAAAGCAATGCTGATCATATAAGTGCATCTCTTCAATGCGTGTTGCTTATAATTGAACTCGTTTTCTTGGTTTCAGCCCAATTACGTTCCATATTTTTCATAATCACCCCGGAACACCGAGGCTTCTAAAATTTATTTCCATAAAATGTGGAACACGTGGAATGAGTTCTCGTAGAAATGCGAAAAATTTTTATTATGTGCTTACATTGAGCCGCATTCTTTTCTGCCTCACTGATTTATTTGTGTAGGATACCAAACTTTAATATTCCACTAACCAGTGATGAGATTTTGAATGATAATTGTCTAAAATGTCAGCATTAAACAATGGATTTAATTAGTTGGAACTCATCATGTTTTTAAAGTTCATATGGAGACTTTCGCATGCGCAAATTTGCGATCTGCGAACATAACCCCTTGTGCATTTCACTATCTTCACCTTCCGTCAGTGGATATCGAGTTTAAGCGATTATTCGCGTAGCTTTTTAAATCTGTTTTTTTTCTTCCCTTTTACTGGGTGTTCTCTGTCTTTTTCAATAACAATGTACGTATTAGAAACTATAAATTTCGCCGTAGTTCCTTACGCCTGTTTTTCTTCGTCGTACACCCGTTGGATTTACTGGGAACGTTTTGTATATCACGATTATCGCTTAAATTTAGAGGTAATTATAAAATTTTACCCGCTTGCTAGTCCCGGAAATGTTCTGTTACGATTTCGTTCTCCGGTTTAAAACAAAGAAGACATATGTGACATTTCCTGCGCTTATGTGTATGTTGCACCTGCCTGTCATTTCAAACGCTCGGCATTATTATTAGTTCCCCGAATTCCATCTGTTTAGTTTCTTCCCTAGTCTATAAACGTACGATAAAAACTAGAGAATTTTCCGGAAGCACCGAGTTGGGTTATAAAGCCTTTTCTTGAAAATGCATTTTCGTCTTTCTGAGACCAAGCCGTTTTCATCGAGCGAATTGGTACAATATGCATCTCATACAGAAATTGTGGGTTCGAAAACTCAGATATTCTGACCTCAGCTACATTTGAGCACGTTTAAAGCCAAATTGCCCAAAGAAGATCCAACTCAATATATATCCCATGCTGAGGTGAATTCGAATTCTTTGAAGCTATCACGTCGTTAAAATTACTAGTAGACGTATGCCAAAACGACTTCCACGGCGGCATCGCTGTAGGTGCTCTCGGTCAAAGTAAAGAGGAAAAACTATATTTGGCCACACTGAAGATCCTTCAACGAAAGGAACTCTTAAAAGCCTACGCAGAAGTGATAGGCCTGACATGCGTCCGTAACAGCCGAAAAGACAGCCCTATATGCCCCACTATGAAGAGAAGCCAGGGCGAAGCGTTATTCACGCAAACTGGCAATGCCACAGGCCGAAGTCCAACCCGCTCTAACCTATCCGCATTGCCACTTCAAATTGAGTGTCCAGGTTATTATTTCTGTACACCTTCATGCTCGCCGTAGTTTATGCACGACCATTTCATCCAATTGCGCGCACGTTTTAATCCCTTCGCTTTAGCTCGAAACTAAAAGTTTTCACTAAGAGGCCCCCCATTAAGATGCATGACGTACGCTGTACCAGCTACAGAATCCTCGCCCACTCATCCTCCACTCTTTTACCAGTTATATATTTTTGTGTCTTCTACTGTAAACTCGATATCGAGTGTTGTACAGCTGCTCTACGGCCACCTTGTTTACCATGATGCACAAACGTAACTGCCTGCCAAACAAAGATGTTAGTGACTTGGTCGGACACCCACAGCAAGACTTACTACTTTCCTCAGAACTGTAGTTTAGATTGCATTCATTGCATTCTAATTTATGCGAAATCCTCAACCCTTCATTGAAAATCAGATTGTAAGGAATTCGTGGCCAGTGTGTGTGTGTGTGCTACGCGCAGACTTTGGCGTTCAGCCACTGTGCCTTACCATCGAAATATTGCGGCTGTTGGAAGGGAAATTGCCCTCCGCGTCACTGTAAAGAACTAAAAGCGCAGTTTGTCAATGCCTCCTTTTCAAGCCAGTGCTGTTCCCTATCGCTTTCGGTGGTGACCTTAAGAGTTTCGAGTGCAGTTGGTTGGGATAGTACGTTTATTGTTCCTGAAACCAACTGCATCTTACGCCATTTGTAACTGTCGTAGAGTCTCGGAGTCCCGGCTTTCACATTTGCTTACCTGTTCATTCGCCCCTCTATCCCTGCTTTTCACTGTAGCACTTTCATCCCGCACCCTTAATAATTTACTTATTTATGGCATGCAGCCTCCCTGTCCAAATGCGACCTGGCCGTGATATATGGTGGGACCAAGCCGTTGCTGACTGCAAGTCCTCTCCCTGTGATGTCGAGTGGGTGGATGCCGAAGACACTCTCTTCCTACTGTACACCAGTGGAAGCACGGGCCGGCCGAAGGGCATGGTTCATACTACCGGTGGCTACATGATCTACGCTGGAACCACCACCAAGTACACCTTTGACCTTCAACCTGACGATATCTACTGGTGCACGGCTGACATTGGATGGATTACAGGTATTTTAGCCCGTTAAATTGTTTTCCCAGCAAGCTGTCCAGCCGGTGAGCTATCTCGTGAAGTGTTTATCAAAATTCTGAAATGTGCTCTCAGCGAGAAAGGATTACGTGGGTGGTGTTGTAATATTGATGAACTTGCAGCCTATTTACACAATATTTAAATAAAAACAGGATGCAGGCTTCTAGTGCAGCTTCTTCCCGAACGCTTGCCAAAAATGGCTACCTAATTAATAAGAATTTTTCCGTTGATTTTCGATGGGCCAGTAAATGAAATTATATTTGGAAAAGAAACAGGCCCAAAAGTCTTATTTTTTGCACTCACTTGGCAAGTAATTTCATCTTCGAATTCTATCCTCGGAGGACGGTATATTTTGGTTTTAAAAGGCTTTTAAATATGAGACCCTTTTAAGACCGTGGAATTTCCACTCATATGACATCACATTACTACTTTCACCAATGCTGCTAATGACGTATAGTATGCGCTTCACGTCCACTGCAAGATTTAATTCGTCCTATATGACGTCTTTGTAGCATAAAAAATGTACGATTATCATTAGAAGGACAGTATACAGCATACTTTTGAAACCCAAGGGGCAAGTATGGCTGCAGGTTGGATTCAAAATTCTTTTAGAATTGCAGAACCTTTTTTAGAACCACAGGCTGTACTTTCTTCGAGTATATATTTAGGAAAGGACGTAATTCTGTGGAATGATTAAAAGGCAGGATACTTTTGTACATATTTTTTATAAAATATTATTGAATCTATAGGAACATAGAAGGTCACTGAGGAAAAATCACACCCAAGTACTAATTATTAGCGAAGCGGATGAAAAGAATCTCGCTCGAAAGTTGGCATCCTAGCGTGATTTGAATATTATTGCATTATTCTGCATGGTATTCCATCCCAGGAATTAAACCCATTCCCCCCTACATAATCCTTTCTAATCGAGAACACGTTTTTGGATTTTGATTAACATGTAATGAGGTAAGCCGCTTACTTTGACCTGGCCTATCAGTCCCCGCCCTAAGCTAGCAATCCTTATAAGCGCTCTTGGCCTAGCCTTTTGCGATTTGGCGACCGTAACTTGAATGGCATCTCACTAAGCGCATTGTTTATTCAGTGTTGTATTGTCTAACTTTTACTGTCTAGAGTTGTATGGCAGGCGGCAAACCTTTGCTGTAATTGTGATTAAAGCTGCTCACATCCCCTCTAAATGTTCACAGTTTTTATCGAGTTCTCTCACGTCAGGAGGCTAAGGAATTATAAAAATTAATCAAACAGATTATCGGTGGGAATACGGCTTCGGTAATAACAAGTTCTGACCTCTGTGTATTGCGGAAACCCAAGACTGGGTGCCTGATATCTCAGCCGAAGTCAGTCGCCAATCATTTTAATTACAGCACTTATTTGGACTATGATCTCACGTCCTGTCGTCTGAGACTGGGGCTATCTGAAATCACATTGGCGTACCTTTATCAACCAATCCTGGTTAAGATAGCCCAGGGGTTTTTATTCGTATATTTTTGGCAGATGTTTAAAGATACAGGTTGTTCACATGAACGTACACAATTTCAACACAAATGAAATGTAGAACAACTTTATGGATACGTTATTGAGACCCAGCCTCTAGATCATCTAGACTTTTAGAATAGGATACATTAGAAGCAACGACAAATTTGTCACAGTCGTCCTAGTTAGGTTGCTTATCGTGGCTGCTGCCCTTGGTGGACCGCTATGCTTGTGATCTCCAGAACTGAAAGTAATCCAAAGCGGAAAGACTTAATTTTAATCTGCGATCATGACGAAACAGCTAGCATCATCGCAACTGGCGGCCTTATTTTGAGCTGCAGGTGCTGCCATATTCGGCGCAGGGCTGCCCGTTCACCACTTGCTTTTCGCGCCAGAACGCGTGTATGTCCCTCACCTGCCTTAATCTCGCATGCGTGTAGTCCATGCCCACACGTCATGTGTCACTGTCCCGCGGGATTGCATGTTGCACTTCGGACTCTGTGTGGGTTAGAAACGCTGCTCCTAACGTCCACGTTGTAGCGTCTGTCGCCACTGCTTGTTTGCTAACTCATGTTTTGCAGGCCGACTTTTAGATTAAGGGATTGGCCCTCGGAAGACAATAATTTAGGGATTTTATTTCATACGATTTTTTTAAGTTGATTAAAGCTTTTCAAGTCGGCCAACAAACTTAAAGTGTGCACAGTGCAGGTATGACGTTTAGAGTCGAAGTTAACGGAAACCATGTCATCGGCTTTGTTTGGAGGAATATAATGTGGTCATTTGGACAACTAACTGCAACAAGGGGAAAGTAAATTCATTTTCACTCGTTTTCGTTTTATCGGACGAACTCTATGACCATGAGGTTTTTTTTATTAATCAAAAATTTCTAGCTTTATCAGATCTAGCCTTCTGCTTGTTAGGATTGCTTTTCTATTTCGGTGGTAAATACTGGTACCGAAGCTAAAAGCTCCCCTTGATATTTCCATATTTTATTATAAGGTGCAGTAACTCTGAAAGTCTGCTTTATGTTCGTGCAAGACTGACGTTATTCTCGTTTTATAACAAACAATTTAGCAGTTAGTCTATGTTTTTGTCAATGGTGATGACCAAAGAGGCCCTACGTAGCGTCACTTCGATGACGGACGACTTTATAAGAATCTCCTACTGGGTTCCAAACAGTTCGCCAGCATATTCCTGTCGCCTCTCATGACCTTCCTAAATTGATAATTTGTTCCAACCCGCCGATAAAAACTGAATTGCGTTGTCTCTATGACCATCTCTAAGGTCATCGTCACCCTCCACTCCGTCGCCCCAACTTTCAACTTTTGTCTTTATTTTTCTGCACGGGAAGAGAGTGAGCTCGACGGCTTGGGGCACTTTTGTCACTACAATCTGACGCGCTCGAGGCTATCACGGCGAGCTAGAAGTCGTGGTTTAGAAGACTGCCAACTGACAGCATGGATTTGACCACGCGGTCAGCCCGGTATGTTTCATGTTGTGTGGAGTGGAGTGGCTGACGGGTGGACTGAGAGTCAGGCTGTAAGGGCTCCTTAATGTGGCCTTTATTACACTCCCATCCAGCTAGGCTCCAAACCAGGTGCGGCATCACGCTTAGGAGCGGGTCCGGCCGCGCCGGCCTCCTCCTGCCTCCGGTCTTCTTGACTTTTTCTTGACACCGGGTTCAAGCAGGCAGGGGAAAAAGGGAGTGGTAAAGATGCAACGCACGTCTACCTCGAATTAAAACTAATTCACGCCTATGTCACCGCGTTTCCCTTCAACTTGCTGCAGCATGCGGTGGACTTCGTCGATCTATCAACTACACTTTTTTCGAAGTTATGTATCGAAAGTTTCTTTTGTTTCTTTTTGCCCAAAGGCCACAGCTACCTAGTTTACGGTCCTCTTTTGAATGGCGTGACCAGCGTCATATTTGAGGGCCTCCCAACGTGGCCGGACTTCGGGCGGTATTGGTCGATCGTTGAGAAATACAGAGTTACCAAATTCTACACAGCTCCCACCGTCATCCGCACCCTTATCGGCGCCGGAGATGAATTCGTGAAAGCCCACGATAGATCAAGTCTCAAAGTAAGCATTTTGCTCCTACTCCCGCATTTTTCTTGTTAACCAGTCCTCTGCGTCTCTGCGCTTTTCCGCGTATATCAGCTAATATTTGCTTACTTGGCATGAAAATGATCCTCCCGGTCGCCTGGTGTAGGAAAATGTCGTTCTAGGATCTGAGTATTGTGTCTTGTCTGGACTCATCCATTTTTGGCCCTTCTGTGCGACGACTGCCTCTAGGGTACCCGAAAAAGACGCCCTGTCGTACTTGTTAAACTATTTAACCGTACCTTCTGCTTCATTCTTGCACAACGTATTGCAGCGACTTTTCATTTGAGTGAATCGTGGCAACTTATTCTCTTGAACTATCAAAACGCGGGTTTTGGGAACTTTTTATCTCACACTGGGATATAAGTAAGCTTTCTGTGATTTAAAACGAGGTTCGGACTGCGATGACCCATTTTGAGCATGACTTCGTAGGCACTTCTTACTTCCATCACGTTCAGGACCTATTCATAAAATCCTTGCACGTGTAACTTTGACCAAAAGTTCGTGTGTTGTTAGTGTAGACTGACTGTTAAGCGTTTTCAGCCGCCAAGCCGAAGTTCGCTGCCCGTCCTTTTTCTTTTCACTGAAATATTGTGCGTGTGGGAATAGGGCGAGGTAGACGCTTCCCAAGTCAACTTCGCTGTAAACGGTTTCACGCAAAAATAAACACTGTCATCCATCTGGGACCAGTTGTGGTTGTTATTGCTTGCGATGGATGACTTTTCGACGGCCCCATGTCTTGAATCATAGGTATTAGTCAGGCTGAGTCATATCTAGGGTAAAAACGCACTAAAAAGGCGCTTCTTGGACCTGTCATGTTTTAAGCATTGTGTGTCCCGGTTCTACCTTAAATTGTCTTCTGGAATGCTTCTGCTCACTTATCTTATCCTTTTTACCAACACCGGAGCCCTGAATTGGTGCCTGAGTTATTTTGCTGCGGTTAGCCCAGTTTTTTCTTTGGTTACGCTGTAGTTTCAGGACCAGCAGCCGGTTTTGAACCATTAAAGGTTTTCGAGTGGAGGGGTATCGTAAAAGATCGGCCAGCTTGATTAATCTTCGCTGACAGGGGCATAGGCACTCAGTTAAGAGCAGGTTCTCATTCGTTTATGAATGCTCACTGATCGCTAACGGGACTCACTCGTCCGACCCTCGAGCCCGCAAGCAACCGCATCGTGGCTAACAGTATAGACAGATAAATATTGCGGACAAATACGAAAAAGACTGGAATAGCTATTTCTGGCTCATTAGCCGTCACCAGCCAGTCATATCCCACCCTGGGCGTTGCACCACCCGAGGTTAGACCCCGTGACCTGTTGATCAAAACTACAACGCTCTAACCATTGAACCACGGGCTCGTTCTCTTACCGGTTTATATCGACTAATCATTGATAAATGCTCACCAATTGCTAACGGGACGCACTTGTTCCGCTCTGCCAATTTAAAAAACCCTTCCCGGATTTCGCTCGTGCAAATTTTCTTGACCGTCGAGATGTGTCTACTGTTGGCGGGAAAAGGTCCCTATCAGTTTTTCCCCACCGACAGCCTCCTTCCGCAACCACTTGGGCTCGCGCGACGTTCAGGCTGAGCGTCCTTGCTGATGATTGCTCGCCGCTTTGTCACAGCACCCAGTCCTAGCCGCAGCCGATGTGCCTATCATGCGCGCCATTGCCGACGCTAACTGAAATCCCCTTGTATCTTAGGCCTTCCTTTTCCTGGTCATCTCGTTTGTTTTATTTGCATACGGTGATTATGATTATCAAAGATCTCACCGCTGATAGCCGATGTGCCACACAGTGCCTCCATACATGGCCTCTTACAATTGTGAATTTTGACAAGCTAAACTCATTTATTATCAGACTTGTGGTTAATACTGCAGCTTGAGAATGCATCGTTTTTTGAATTTACAAATCGGCAACTTTAACTTGTTCAGAGACTGTCTTCACCGAGTCTAGGTTGGCCTTGTAGCTTTACTTCATGGGAACTGCGCAGAACTGCCGCTCAATAGTGCAATTCGATAGTAAAGAGCGGTGGGATAAATATCTTCGGAATATGCTCAGGTAAGCAGGGACACTTGCAAGAATATTGTATTAAATTGTATTAAATTAGCCCACTTGCACTTCTTACCTTGAAACAGCTCAGGTTCATTCTTGTCTCGAGTACTTTTGCACTTGCACTTTGTTCATATGGTCTCACGTATGTGATTTAAAAGCGGGCAGGGATACCCACACTTGAAGTAGGCACGCAACATGCGGAAGCGCGCACAGAACGTCATTTAAAAATAGAATTTATGGCACTTAAAATGCTGTCTACTTTGATTTATAACGCAGCGTGTCCTTTGTATTGCGGAGAGGCATTTGAGCTTAAAGGCATCCTGGTTAACGTCAGTAAAAACCTGGTCATGTTGGTTTACCTGCTCATTGTACGTGCGAAAAAAAGAGTTTCCTTTTATTATGACCCTCACATACCAACTACTACCGCCTACAAAAAATAAATTCTTTTGAAAAAATAGTCTCCAGTGCACACATCCACCACTTATTTTTATAGCTGTGTTAATTCGGTGCTTTAACGTGTAGTCTGTTAATAATAAAAATATGAAGTCAGGTTAGTTTCAAGGCTTCTTAAGTTTGTGTTAAATGTAACGCCTAGCTCTAATGTTGAAGGTGGGCTAGAAGTCACTTAACGTACCGTCCAGACCTTATCAGTTATGTTCATCTCGATCACCTCGATCGACAGTAATTACGTAAAATTCTCAATTTTTTTCCGTCCTTATTCATTATTTTATTTCTGTCAGCAGCGTGCATGCTATGCGTTTCCAGTGTGGACACCCCGCATCTACTGCACAAATCTCTAGTGCAAACTCAGCCGGATTAAAGGTGCACAGTTTATGTGCTCAAAGTTAAGCTTTGATACGTATAATACGCCAGCTTTTACTTTCATTCGAGGTAACTTTGCCGTTGGCGGTATACATTAGTATATTTAAGGTATATAGGCATAGACCAAAATTGTAGGTGTATATTTGGGTTGAAATCCGTCAACCGCTGCGTAACCTACACATGCTGGCAACAGGCAGACTGTAGTAGTATATGCTGACGTCGTAACTTACCACAATAAAGGTCCAGGTACTAGCTAAAATGCCCAGACATGTTTCAGCCCAAATATCCACTTACACTTTTGGTCTATGCCTATAGGCCTTAAATATACTAATCTATACCGCGAACAGAAATTAATTTCTAAGGAAATTAAAACGATGAAATTTCAGAACCGGTATGACAACCAGACAACAAGCAGGAAAGCTGGGGGACCCGCTGATGAGCCGGGCCCCTCGCAGCTGCGTCAAGTAGCAGCAGAATACCGGAAAAACACGCGTCTGGACCTTTTTGTTAGTACCTGGGCTGTTAGTATGGTAAGTTACAACATCGGGTGTAATACCACAGTTTTTTTTACTAGGGAGCGTGGGATGCAGTGGTAACTTATAATAGCGGTACTTCCAACAGGAGCTAGTGGTTGCTTACAGAATGATTGTCTAGGGTTTATTTGTGTACTTGAGTGATTTTGAAGGTTTAATTTGGGAAAAGGTGTCAGATAACCCCAGCAAACCATGCTATCATCAAGATCATTATTTTATCGCTTTACTTCATCTCTTGTCTGCTGACGCCGCGGTTTGTTTCTAGATCCTTGGCAGTGTCGGTGAGCCAATTAACCCCACCGCATGGGAATGGTACTATCACGTGGTGGGTGAGGGCCGTTGCTCCGTTGTGGACACCTTCTGGCAGACTGAGACCGGTGGGCACATGATCACAGCCCTGCCAGGCGCAGTTCCCATGAAGCCCGGCGCCGCCGGGCGTCCATTCTTTGGCGTCGACGCTCGCCTCATGCACGATGAGTCTGAGGTTGCCTCGCCACCCACCTGGCTGCAGGATGAATCCAACCCACAGCACGGCAAATCCGTCACCGAAGGCTACCTTGTTTTTGCCGCACCCTGGCCCGGTATGGCCCGGTCTATCTACAATGATCATGATCGTTTCGAGTCTGTCTACTTCAGCCGATTTCCTGGCTTCTTCGTGACTGGTGATGGAGCCCAGCTGGACAAAGATGGTGACTTTTGGATAACGGGTATGTGTTTGTGCTGTATACTCTGCATGCCACTACACTTTTGTTGTTTTGCAAATGTGCTGGGTACGCAATCGTTCCAGTTCGCGTCCAGCGCTTAGTTCTTGTACAACAAGTATAACCATCGAGATCCCTTGAAAGTTGTGACCTGGAAGGTTGGTGACTAACGATGTAATTTTGCGCTACTCAGAACCTTGGGTCAGCACAATGATTCCTTCATGTGGCACCCTGTTATTAAGGTTCCCATGTGTTATTGGTAAAATTTTGTTACTTGTACTTGCTGCGGCTGCGATCATGACTGATGTAGCCAGCCTCGAAGATGTCCCGTACGATGCCTCTTATCACGTGCAACGATCCGTGGCAGCAGACCTGGACAGTTCAAGCCATTCTCTTCGCCAGCGTCGAAGACCGAATACCGAGGGAACCACAGCAGACGCGTCTTCGACCGCGTTCCCACCCGCCCTCACGGCGGCCAAGGTATGCTACACCAAACCTCTACGGTGGATCTGTCTCCCCTCCTCTACATCTATGTTTTTGACGACGGTGCAGCCTCTCCCGACCACGCTGTTCCGACTTCCCCACCTCCACACCGCCGGGATTTAGGCCCACCCGGCGGGGCTCCTGATTAACCGAGAGCTACTAGCCAGCCAACCGAATACCGAAAGTCCAAGGGCCACTTCCATGTCCTGACGGACTGAGTCGAGCCAGGTTTTGAGCTGACCCAACTCTTCGACGTTTCCAATTAGGTAGTGGTTTCGGGTCGAGGACAGTAACACTGAGCTCGTGAGGCTGACGGCGAAGAACATGTCCAAACCACCTCAATCGTCTTCCTAGGATCGCCTGGGATATCCTTGCAATGTTGTCGCAGCGAGTGCGGACTGTCTCATTTGAGACGAAGTCGGTGTACTTTACTCTAAGGATGGTTCTCAAGCAGTAGTGGTTAAAAACATCCAGCTTCCATTCATCTTCCACGCGCATAGCCCAGTATTCGCATCCGTATGGAAAAACAGACCATAGAGATGCACGGTACACGCGGACCTCTGTGGGGATAGAAATATTGCATCAGGTCCATAGGCACTTTCGAAGGCCGAAGAAAACTCGTCAAGCTGCGTCAATTCGGATGAAAATGTTATCCTTATTCTGTCCATTCGGCAGCAACCTCGCTTCGCGGTATTTGAAACTGTTGACAAGTTGACAGCCACTGATCTCGAGAGTTGCCTTCTCTTGGGCAGTGATGCAGCATGAAAGCACTTTGGTCTCCCCAGCGTTTATGGACAAACCGCCCGATTTGGCGACCTCGTTCACCCGTGTCACCATAGACTGTAGATTGCCAAAGTTTGAAACTAGTAAAGCGAGGTCGTCGACGTAGTCGAGACCAATGAAAGTTGGTTCCGCCAAATTAGAAGGCCAGAACGTGTGTGTGTGTGTGGCACGCTCAGACGTGCTTTCAGCCTTTTTAGCCACCGCATCCTCACCCATTAGCCTCGTCTGTGTTTTGTCCTTGGAATGTGTGTGGGTATACACAGAAAATTTGATACGGGTCGAGTGGAGGACAGCACCTTATTAGAAAGAGATTACGTTTAAGTCATCCTTTAATCCTATCTGTTTGTATGTGTTTGGCGTGCTTTTGTGCCGACCCGGCTTTGGCCTCAGAAACGAATGTCTAATCTCAACTCCAATCAGCTTAATTGCGTCTTTCCATCGGTTCAGATGTGGGATTACGCGAGGCCGATGTTGCGCGATCCCTGTCTAACGCGATTGACAGAGTACGAACAAGGTTGGAGGACCAGTTACCTTTTAATAGGGCTTTATCTGTCGCATGTGAAACGTGAACTAATACCATAGCTTATGGGATTGAATTGGTCCTAGCAGCAATTTAGCATGGCACCTTTCCCGGCTAACAAATATAGAGAGAGGAGGGTGTCAACAAATCCGTTGCGCCGGTTTGCCTGTAACATATTGTAGGCATTGTTCGATCAATGCCCCCAGGTTGTGTATGTGCACATTGTCATTGCTGTGGGTAGTAGCAAGGGTTTCAATATTCTGCTTGTTGGCCGAACTGTTGCCAATCTGCTGCTTTGTGTTCAGTAGGTGATCAGAGGGAAAACGGAACGCTGTCTTTGACGAAGAATGAGGGCGTGTCCATAGGCAGTGAGCAGTAGAATAGATACGGTTTCTTCTTTGCCAGTAGTGAGCTGCTTGCTTTGGTAAGTTGCTTTAGAGTGCGTCAACCCGTTCAAGTAGCAACTCATATGTAGCCTTTCAGACGTTTTTCAACAAAACTCGGCCAGGAGAGCAAACCACACGGGAAGATTCAATTGTAGACAAACATTGTTTCACATGATGTCGCAATAACAACGGTACCAAAGAGTGATCTGACTGAGTGCGGGCGCCAATTTGAGCGAAATTTCAGTGCGTGTTAAGCAAATCGTTAGGTTTTAAAGCACGTAAAGTTTGCTTCAAACCCTCAACCTACCCCTTTGCCTGGGGATTGCCTGGTGTTTCCTTATCAGTCATCGTTCTCTCCACGGAGCAATTGCCAATATTCGATCAACGTAAATTACGATCCCCGATCGGGGTGGCTGTACAAGGGGGTGGCGAACATCTACTACAGCTAGCGTAAATATTTAATAGTTTCCACAGTGTGATGAAGACGGGAACAGATTAACTGTTTATTGGCTAGATTCTGTGTTAAAAGTATTTATGTGTGTCGATTTCTTTTGTCCTGTATCCCAGGATCAGCCATTTTAATTTGTTAACTTCTTCCTCGGACTCCCATATGTTGCTGTGATTGCATACGTCTGCTGGTCAAATGCACGCAAACAGCCAGGTTCTCAACCCTTGAATTAACTGCTATTTCTCACCGAACGTAATTATCTGGTAAAAATTGTCCGACTTGTTCTGACTGCCTTCTGATATAGCTCCTGGTCTCAGTTGCGTTTATTCCGCTGAAGAAGCTAACGTTGTACTAAACTGCCGAGCGAGTGTTAACAGTAACTTCGAAGATTTATTTCTCGTTCTGCGCTCTTGCTTCTGTGCATGCGCGAAATTCCTGTTCACTGTGCTGTTTTATTTTTGCATTTCAAAAAACGAACTAGTTAACTCTCGCGAAGGGAACATAAATTTGATTCCCCTCCGTGCAGTTCGGGAATCCGACAGGAGCTTGTCCTCGTGTTTCCCCCCCCCCCCCCCACCCCGTCTGAATCGCACACAAAGTCTTGAAGGGCTCCCTGAGAGTTAGCTAACAAGATAGCGTGCTTGCAGGCTATAATTTGCGAAATTCACCCTGTAGCATTGAGCAATCCTCGCGTCGGAAAGGAACGTTCCCTCCCCTCCCCACTTCACATCCACTTGACGTCCCATCGCATTGCAGTCTTCCTTCTCATCATCGCTTCAATGCCTTTAAAGGCCACAACCACTACTACAACACCCCCGCCCCCTTCTCAGGCTTCTCGCGCTTCGAGGCAAACTTCCCTTCCATGGAAAAATTGATAGTTCTTTTGAGTCGCTGGGCTCTGATTGGCCAGCCCCTAATTATTACTTCGGCCCTTCCCACCGCCACTCCGTTTGATAGGGCTGCTCGCGCATGTTTGTGCTCACACGCGACTGCTCTTAGAAGGAAGGGATGTACCCCGTAGGCCCTTGAACGGACGCATCTGTGCGCAGACAGGATAATGAAGGGCTGAAGCTGGCTTTGACTTTGTTCAGTCGCTTTTTATGTTCTTTCAGCTCAGCAATTGTTATGTCTGGAAAAATACTGATGTAGTGGTAATTGCTTGCTTGTGTCTCACTTGATCTACACTTTACTGAAAGACGCTCATGTGGGGCAGCATCCTCCTCCGGGACAAAGACAAACCTGACTTGAGTCGGCATCTTCTGGCCTACTTACCGTCATGAGACAACTATAACCAGGTTCTAAATCCAAAGAACTTGCGGTTTAAATCAAGATTAGGCCTGTAATCGAGTCCGATTTTCTACTTGTTTGGCTGTGGTTGACCTTCTTTCGGCTACGGTTTGAAATATCTAGTCTTGCAGGAGTATCACTCGCTTGTCCGCCTAGTTAGAGTGTAACTGACTTCGAAATTAAAGGCAGGGTCCTAACGAATCATGTAATTAAGGGTTAATCGAAAGTTATTCACCTGCAGACTGAGAAGCTCATTCTTAAAAGACAAATAGCCCGCAGTGTCTGAGCTCTAGATTCGCATCTTTGAGAGGCGACATGCAAGGATGGCTGCCCCGTCAGATGTTTGAATGGGTAACACGTAGCTGCCTATTGCACTTTGTCGCTAAAACGGAACTCTCATATGTCCGACTTCTGCCCTGTAGTCTGTTTTCCCTCTCCCCGAGTTGTCTCTCTTCGTGAATTTTTACCTCCCGCGATGTGCGTCAAATGCTTAAGGATAGGGACCCCTTTATAATAGCTGCTGGAGGCTAATTACTTGACGTGTCGTAGTTTACGTCGGTAGCATGTTAAGTAGATTCACGTTTTGCTATCATGCGCTTAGATGGGCGGCTGTTTTTTGGATAGTAAGCTGCTCGAACCGCACCGTGCCCCGTATTGCGCTAACCATAGAGCCCCTAATCGTCCAAAGCCCCAACCAGGTTGTTGCTTGTCCCATAGTGTTTGGTCGGACGACTTTATGAAGAACTTAATTTCTTCTTTCGGTTAATTTCATTCCACCTCCAACCACGGCCTTTCACTGTTTAAGGGTTGTGTCGAAAGAAGCATTCGCTATGCAATACGGCTATGGCCTTTGGTGGTGCTACTCATTCATAGTCCAAGACTGCCTGTCGCATTCGAGGGTCTGCTTATTCTGCAGATAATATTTTTTTCCGAGACAGTTCCACTACTTGCCATCCGTGGACGCGCTCGGTAATAACGCGCAACTAAGCTAACAGGCAGGTCTCGTGTCCTTGGGGTTCTTATCTCCCTGGAAGATGGGTGAGATCTCGATCATTTTTTTACTTCCGTGTCAGGCTCTAACGTCTTATTATTATACACGTGACCCGTTAAATGGGTTATTAAAAAGATGTGCCCATGTCTGAAATCATCCATCCGAATTTTACCCCAGTGAACGTAATATTAGGTGGTCATAAAACTCTGTTCCTGTCGGTAAACGCTAGATCAAAAGGTGGGTCCCAAAACGGCAAAGTACCTATCAAACTGACGATACCAGTTTTTGGAGTCTTACTGTATAAAAAACTAAACTGTTAAGAGGCTCACTAAGATTTTGCGGATAAGCAATACTAAGGTTTTATTAGTTGGGTTCAAAAGGTAGGTCAGTGTTCCAAGGATAACGAGTTATCGGTGTGTAAGCGGTGTGTAAGAGATTTATCTACCGCGACTGCGACAGCGAACGTGGCTGCTGCTGCAGTAAGCTGTTTGCCGAAGCTGGTGTCGGGCGCAGTAAAAAAAGGCAGATGTCTGTTGAGGGATATCAGCAAGGCGAACGAGCTCCCCCACCTAGGCTTTACTGACTGTTGGAAGTACGCATCCACTCTATTACCGTTCTCACCATTATTTGACCGGTTTAAAAATCGGCAGTTGTCCTACAGTACCTCATTAACATTTCCTTAGCTCCTCTTGGGAGGAGTGAATACTGCTTTGAAAATTTTACTGTCTTCGCCTGATTATACACATTGTTCTGTGTGTTCATTGCTGCTCTTAAGATGGTCACACCTATGTGAAAATTCAGCTCCTTCGACCAATTGACCCGGAGTGAACACGGCATAAGAAGGTTGGGTAATCAATAGGCGTCTCTCCCCCAAGTTGTGCGGCGTGTAGCAAGTTTCGAAGGTACGTGGTTCGAAAGAGTCGCCAATTACCCCGCTGGACGTGCTATCATAGCGTGTTTCCCACAGTCCACGTCAGCGCTCGTGAAGGTGTGGCCGAGCTATCGAACTGTTGGGCCTTGTGTGTTTGTCAGGCAGACAGGATGAACACTCCTCGCGGCACAGAAGACGGATGCAGTTTTTGTTGCCTGTCTGCTGACGCTCACTGCGCCTTTTTTCGGCGTACGAATAAGGGAGCCATGTGCGAAATTGGATACCTAGTGTGTCTGTGCACTGAATGTCGACTGCACAGGCTTTCCGCCGCAGGCCGGCATTTCTCTCCCCGACTATTTGGCCGTCGTGCCTACGTTTAAGAACGTTAAGCTGCATTTTACAGGCGTGAGAGTTTCTGTCTCCTCAGTCTTGCCTGTAGCTAACGATGTACTATTCCAAGTCAGAATATCAAAAAAGGTTATATTCGATTTTCTTCCCACATTTGGTCAAAATAATTTGGAGCTTATTAAGTGGCCGGCCCTGTTACAACTATTTAACATAACCAATGACTGTCTCGCTGTCTCCTTCCATCCCTTCTCATTGTTTTGGAAATCTTCTACGGTATCCCTCGAGCGATGTTGTGTCGCACTCGTAAACATTTTACTATCAACTCTTTGTACTTTTCGCCTATATTTGGCTAGTTAGTCCGCTGTACAGATTGGAAAAGCGGACAAAAGTAGCTTATTTAGGCCCACTCATATACGCCTACTCCGAGCATTTTGTTTTGCAAAAACGGTGGTTATAGAGTTTGGGGGGTGGGAAATAGGATAGGCAGAGAAATAAATTTTTAGAAGTAAGTTTAAAGAGAAAAAAATGTAGTCGAAGTTGTTTCCCGCGGCCGCTGGGAGTAAGTTGTTTAGCATGTAAATTGAATGTGTGCGGGGTGCTTCGCGCCGCGGACTTTACTAATCTAACTCCAGAACCGTAAGTTGAAGTAGACGACTTCCTAACCACCATTTCAATTTTTCGGGTATCTCAAGAAGCCTGCGATTTGATAATCGAGTTTTTCCGCATTAAGTTAAACTATAATACAGACTAGGAAAATGTACAGATATAAATCAACACTTCTAAATACAGTAAAATAAAAATGCATTAAGCGTTTATCAAAGTATATTCCACTGCGTGTCCTAATTCCCCACCCATAAAATCCGATAACCACCGTTTTCTTAGGAAAACATGTACGGAGTAGAGATTAGTGAGTGGGCTTGCATAAGCTACTGTTGCCGAAAAGCGGCTTAGCAATAGTTTTCCCGAGGCTAAATTAAATTTCAAAATGAACCGTTTTTTTGCTTTCGAATGTCACTGGTAGATTTTCTTCGTTCATCTTTCAACTAGTAATTTTTCGTCGGTGTTGGGATTTCGGTCGGGCGAATGATTAGTAAGTACCCGTGGTTCAACTGTTACCGACACTTATTAGTCACCGTTTTCTTGCACTGTTCTGAGTCCTGAAATCAAAGGGTTGCACTGCCTCCACCCCCGACCAAGAGCATGAACAAACTTACGCCTGTCTGTGCAGAACGACGACATTTTCGTTCGATAAACGTGAGGTGCGTCTTTAAAATTCGACTAAAAAGTGTCTGGCTGTTATGGAGTGCCGGCAAACTTTGGCAGAAAAGAAAAAAACGCCTTTTACAGGGCCTCTTTTTCGCTAAAGAAGAGCAAAGGCACCGATAAAGGCTGACAGTGAGCGAAATCGATAAGTTGCCAGATTGAATACAGAAGATTTGAGTAGGGACGCGAATGACAGCGATAAGGTGCCTGTTGAAAAATTTGTTAAGAAGTAATTCAGTTTTAGGAGGCCTAGAAATATTAAAAAGAGCACTAGTGCGATGTTGAAAAGGTGGAACTTATCTGGAAGGCCTATAAGTCGACACTATTAGGTTATAATCGCAGTCTGCGAATATACTAAATATTTTTTTGTGATCCATACCTTCATTTTTTGTTGTGACGGGGATTTTATACCTAATTGGAGCACAATAACGAAGTGGCGTCAAGGTACCTCCCCCGACATGTTCTGTTAGAAGGGAAAATGTTGCCGCATTTGCGATGAACCGGTGATCTTCAGGCACAAGAAGGGACTGCCGGGCTGGTCTCGATCAGTTAGAAGGGAGAACGGAGGGCAACTTTAGTTTGAAGTCCTGCGAAAATTTAGAGCTAGTCTACCTCTGAAGCAACAGTATGCTATTAGAAGAAATGCCAAAGTTTACTGGTAGATTCCAAAAATACTGTGGTTGCCTGGTTCGGTTACTTCTGGGTAGTCTGCTCTGACGTAGTTAGGGTAGGGTGGAATTATGCTATAGTAGAATGTAGTAGACCTTGACTGTACACCAGAGTACACTTTTTCTGATGGGTATTTTGAAACATGCTCCAAGCCCTCTGAGATGACCGGAACTCGCCTCTCACTTGTGGACTAACGACTATGTTATCAGGGAGTTAATTGGTTATGAGGGGTGGTGGCGCGCATGGCCTTCTAATCCCGTTCGTGGGAGTGGGAGAGGGGAATGGCTGTCCTCGCTTATATTTAAATATACTTTGTCTGCGTCACACTCTATCTCCCCTCTATCCCACTTCTCAAAATGCACTGGCAATGTGTTCTCTTTTTTTCAGGTCGTATCGATGATATGCTGAATGTGAGTGGCCATCTGTTGAGCACAGCAGAGGTTGAATCGGCGCTGGTATCGCACCCACTGGTTTCCGAGGCTGCCGCCGTCTCCAGACATCACAAAATTAAAGGCGAATGCCTGCACTGCTTCGTCACCCTCAAGAATGGCTTAACTGCGCTCTCAGCCGATGTCAAACAGGAACTAGTCAATACAGTGCGCGCAAAGATTGCTCCGTTTGCAGCGCCTGACTTCATTCAGGTAAATCTGCACTGCACTTTCGCTCCCGCCACTCAGTTCCCCGAGCGTGTTTTTGTTTTCCACAGCTCTTATTCACGCTTTTGGGATAAACAGGCTTGGTATAGAGGGCACAGTACGTCGCTATGTCGTAGACTTAACATGGGAATGCCACCAAGGAAAGCGAGACGTCAAGAAATTACGCAAAAGTAGGACATCCTACTTGAGACATTTGCGTGGTTTTTGTAATTCACGTCGACTTCACAATATCAGACCTGTGTTCTTTTGATGTTTGTCTAACTGGTGTTGCTTTTTTGTCTCATTTGCATTCCTGTGCTTGTTAGACTTGCAGTAAACGTAACACCCTTACCAGCTTTAAGTAACACAATCCCAAGTTGATTGCAGCACTTTAGCAGACTGGCTTTAGACTAGTGCCGGGAATTTAATCACGCCTTGATCGATTTTACCTGCCCAACTCACCGCTCGTATGGAACCCACCATTACGGAACAGCAAGCTGACTGCGCAGTCAGGACTTCCTAAGCAATCATCTAAGATTCACCAGAACGACTACTAGGCTCACTTAAGTGTTGGGGGGGGCAGATTTTTTAAAATTCAGTTGACCAATTGTGAAGAATTCGCGGCCTCGGTGGCGTCTTATTTGGTTCTTCTCAACCCCCTCTCTTCGTCGTTTTTCTTAGGCGGCCCCAGCTCTCCCCAAGACCCGCAGTGGCAAGATTATTCGGCGACTGCTGCGCAAAATCGCCAACGGTGATCGTGAATTCGGTGATGTCTCTACACTGGCCGACCCCAGCTGCCTGGAGGCTCTGTGTATTGATGTAGAGAAGGCGCGCTAAACCACCGACAGCACACGTCAAACCACCTCGTGGTCCCCTCCTAGTTCCCCTAGCGCCATTTAATATCAGCGGTCCCTTCCGCCCCCCCCCCCCCTTGTATGTGTGTCGTGTCCGACCTCAATCCTGCGTTGGTACCCAACCGTACTTGCACCGAAGATCTTTTTACCTCCCAGTTTTGGTTGTGATCATTCTCTATTAAAAAAATCACTGTTTGCGGCTTTTGGCGTCTGTTTGCGCACCGCCACCAGCGTTTTTGCTTTTATTATGACAATACTACCTTTTGGGCATCTCCAATCCCCTTCCTTCTTGTTGTCTCCAAAACGCTTTGTATCCCTCTCACTTACTACTCTTGGAGGATTCTCGTTCGACAGCAATAATAACGATAACAACGACGATCTGGAAGAAACCAGTTTGAATCACACGCACATATTTTGTTTTGTACGCCACACCAGTCTGAAAGCCTGTTTTTTGTTTGTTCTTGTCTACCTGTTTTCGCACTTACCTACCACTGTTTGTGTCTGTCAGCCGCATGGCATGTGCGTATATTCACATCTTCATTCTCGCCCTGTGACACATTTTGTACCCTCCAGAGTCCTCAAACTTCTAGATAATGGAGTGTATGTGGTTACATTCCGCCACCCAACCCCGTCACAGGCATCAGCCCCCGAACATGTCTGTATTACTTTGAAGTTAGGTCTAAATGCTTCTTTTTACGTCACTCTCTCCCTTCCCTTGCACATCAGATGCCCCATTTCTGTTGACAACTTGCATTAAAACCACGCGTCATCTTAGCTTGGCTTCTTGATAGTAGGTGCTTTCGGTGGATTGGGGGGAGAGGCATGTCTACTTCCGAGAGGAAACCGTCCCATTCGACACAAACTGTTTATACAGGTACCCGTTTTTTCCTGAATTCTGTATTTTTGCGCATGTGGATGGAGGCGATTTTCAGTGGAAGCTCGGCCAAACAAAGCATACAATAAAAAAGTAAATTGGAAGACGCTTTTAAGATCGTGAGTAGTGCAGTACATTTTCAGTCAAAAAACATGCTTAGTGTATTGCTTAAATGAGCGGTTAGCGTGATTTATTCTACGGAAGAAAAATGGTCCGGTTTTTGGCGGTCCAATTTTAAAAGACCACCGGGGTGGGATATTGTGCTACCTAGCATACATTCAGAAGAAGCTGTTTCAATCACCGAAATCGTAGTTTTATTAGTCTGAGCTTTCGAAGTCTTGCAACGTTGCTTGCTTTCGTTGACGGTTTTATCTCTGATGATAGACTCCCACAAGAGTTCGAAAGCTCAGACTAATAAAACTATTGTTCAGGTGATCGAAACAGCTTCTTCTTATTCTTCTTCTTCTCAATCTATACACAAACCTGGGATGCGAACCTTTGCCTCAACCTAGCATATAATTATGAAACCCAAAGTAGAGACAGATCCAAGTTTAATAACCTTGGCACTCCCTTTCTATCCTTGATATGCCTTTGATATATTTACAGTTATCTTTCGCCCAGTTAGACGTGGTGGTTAGTTAATATACGCACGCTCTTCGTACCCGAGGGATTTTAACCTAAAATTCGTACAGAACCCGGAGGCCTTGTGGCTTCTATTCAACTTTCTTCCTAATTGCTCTGGGCAGGTTGACTTCGATAAACATCCCGCGGGCAACACGATTTTGAACGATTAGCTGCTATGTACTGACTCGGCTTCGGGGTAGCGTAATCAAGCTGTGCAGTTGCGCGCCGGACATGACAAAGTCGTCATTCACTAGTGGAGCTCGCAGTGCGCTTAACAGTCGATAACTGTTGGACAATCTGTCCACTATTGAATAATAATCTAGCGCAGTCATTAGTAGCCGCCGTGAGGCGGGTAAGATTGAAGTGGAGTGCATGCATGGCTGCGATCACGCTTGGGGGGGGGTATAGGCTGAGACAGTCGCATAAAAGTAATGCGAGAATGAGTCACTGAACGCTTAATCAACTGCTTGGTCAATATCAGTCAACGGCACCTGTGATTGGCTGCCCCAGAAGGAGATAGAGGAGCAAAGTCACGTGGTGGTTTGCGGGCTTGGCGCTGGTGCTACAAGTATTTTGAGGCCCATAGGTCATCGACGGTGATTGCACACGAGCCTCCTGTGGCCCACTGTTCACTAGATCGTCTGTTCAGTACAGCAATAAATGTCGTCAGGCTGTTCTGTTTGAGGTGCTAGTTCAATTTCATGTTGTCTCCATACGAAGGCATTTCTGAATTTAAGCCACCATGTTCCTCCCTCTACTTTTTTTCTTTTAAACAAAAAATGTTGCGTTATAATGGCACAGTGAATATACTGTCAATATTTCATGCGAACGCGTATGCTTTGCGGCCTATGTAGTGCTAGAACCTCAGAGCATCTGCCACTGTAATCTGCGACTGTTGTATGCAGTATTTAGTAATCTAACGCTGTCGTGCATCCCTCAAAAGAATTCTTACGCTTTCACATCGTTCGCATAAGTGCGACCGGGCATTCGCCTTGAAGCATCGGTGGCAAAGCTGTCATCCATTCTAGCTTTCCTTTGACCACTTTTCCCGGTGTTGCCACGGTAACCGGAGAAAGAAATCCGCCTAAAGTGTTAACAATGCTAAAAATAGCATACGCTCTCAGGACAGGGTGAACGGAGGGTCAAACTTCAAACCCTTCAAGAATCCAGTCCACCGGTGTGAATCTAGGATGTTCGTCTGAGGGGGTGGTCTACTGCGTATTCATTAGTATCATGTTTTCTAACTGCTGGGCCATGTTTTCCTTCCCTCACAACTTCTTGCTTATCTCGGTTTTTCTGATACAGAGACTGGTGCAGTTGCTGACAGGGCAACTACGTCGGAGAGCCTAAAAGACTGCTCCGGACACGAATTTTCGATCACTCGGCAGCAGTACGGCGAAATGACGCTAATTCTACAGTCGCGGCTTATTACACGAGATCTGGCCAAACATAAAATTTCGAAGAGGCCGCGGTTCTCGCGAGAGATGACAGTCACGTGAGCTGCGAGTTACTTGAGTCATGTTTTGCCGGCTTCAGTCTATCAAAGACTGCAATGACCTACCCAACACATATTCGATGCTAACACTTAGTTTGGCCAAAGTAATTTGCCAGTAGGGGGAGTGTGCATCGCAGTCCAGCACTGGTACCACGTCTTCAAGCGGTTATCGTAGGGGGTTAAGTAAGTTCAACCTTAGCAAATGTGATCCTCAAGTCCGGTTACTTAGGAGATGAGAAGGCCTGGGAGGCCAGGGTAGAAGGACCAGTTTATTCTGTACAGAAAGAATGAAAAACAGCTAGTATAAAATGAACTGTCAGACGAGCGAGCAGCCGCACGCCACAGGGGTGCATCTGAAGTGAGGTGACCGCGGGAATCGCCACAACGTCTGGAGCGGCCTTTTTGAGGGCTGGCCTTGACAATTTTTTTTTGCTAGACAGACCAGCGTAGGTGGCCAGTAAATGTGCACGCGTGGGCTACGGTGAGCCTTCGCAGGACGAGTATCTACGCGGAATGAGTCACCACACGGTAACGTGATCGCAATTATTGACTGGCCTCTGGGACAGGCGATTACAGGTTCCATAGACTACAGCTGGCCAATTATTTGATCGAGCGTACAATGACTCACTCTCCCATGACGTTTACGCATTTTTGCCCACACCACGCTAGCTGACAGACGCATGTGCAGGGCCCGGGTCTGCCGCGCGTCGGGGCTTCAGACTACCACTGAGTTTTTGTATACAATAAACAACTCCTGCTGGTCTGATCTCTTCTCTTTCTATACGGGACTGGGCGTGATAGTTGTTGTGCTCTGAGAAAAATCGCGGTTTATACTCCTACAAGCGAACGCGTTTTCTTACGCCAGTGCTAGTGTGTCAGGTACCCGAGCCACCATCACGCCAACCTCTAACGCGGAGGATGAAAATGCAGCGGATGGCACTTCGCACGCCGGCCATCAAGCAGTTAGCGCACCAGGGGGCAGTTATCCTCGACAAAAGAAGAGTTAGTTATTGTTATATGTCTGTGGTGGCATAGTGACTGCATCCTTTCTATGTAGGAATTGCACATATCTGTTGCTGTCTCTGTAGATGGGTTCGAGCTAGAATCCAGAACGTCAGACGAATAAAGTTCTTGGCTCAGCGATTGCGTCTACTTATTTCAAGGGGTTTCTAAGTCATCTATTACCCCCTAGTGACACTCACTTGATAGACATCATGGCTTCTCTCTTATCATTCCCTTATATCTAGCATACTTTCCTCAGTCACTGCCTTCCTTATCCGACCTAGTCATTGGGTTGCTCGTTTTGCTAAGAAGCCAGAAATGGCCACTCTGGTCTCCCTTTGCTTTGTTGGATCCATTTCATCGTAATAAATGTATTTAACTTTGTCTGACCGTGTTATACGACTTTAATTCAAACACATCTCATAAAGCTACTCCTTGTGCAATACAAGTGGAGTGCAATTAAATTAATTACCCGAAACGCCCGCCGTAACTTTGAGTATTGCAGGATCGGCTGTCGCTTGAGGGTATATTAACTATCGGCACCTATGTTACTTTTCTTAACTGCCGTCCACTTATGGCTAAGTGAATAGCAGATCTATTGCACGTGCGTGGGTTGGCAATGAATTAAAAGACTGCAGTTTCACATGCTGCTATGCGCCGCCTAAATGCGCAGACAATTGAACGAGTCGAGATAAGCACCTTGAGAAATCATAAATGCGGTTAAGTTGAAGTTAAATCAGCCAACTGGGAGTTGTCTTGCTACTGACTAGCAAGGCTGTCCCGTTTTGTCAATGAGCAGGGTCCTGGAGTCTTTTAAAAGGACAAAAAACCGCTGCAAACTTAGGATGATCGAAATTTCACTGACCTAACTGTCCTTTTATTGCTACAACATGAGTCTTTCTGAATGATTTTTACCATTTCTGAGTACGGCAAGAGGCCAAGCAAAAGTAGCGGATGCTAAATCAGTGCGTCATTTTACGGTGATTATGTGAAGCTGGATGTAGAGCGGGCTCTGACAATACCTGTATGGTGTTGTCATGTGTTGCGTTCTGTAGTCATTTCATCCCAACGTTCCATCAGTAATTGTGTCTAAAGAGAAAGAAAAGTAAATAGAGATTAATGTTTTGAAATGGACTAACATCTAATCGTACCAAAAGACATATAAACAAATTCGAGTAGTCAAGGGGGTCGCTAATTTCGTGTGTGCGTGTGTGACTTCTGGAATCACATAAATAGCATAAGGAGTGTGCATCAAAACTCCATAAAATGGTGTGGAACAAGGTAGGCCAAGCGTTTGCTAAGCTTACTGGGCATGAGGCGGGTTGGTAGTGAAGGACGCTAGACGGTCTGACCAATGTGACACGACTATGTAGTGGTCACTGCTGCCAGACGCAAACTGATGCGCGAGCGAATGCACGCACCGTGTCTCCCCCATTCTCGCCTCAGACCACAGTTGCGTGACCTCAATCCGTCCGGACAAATCCCTAGGTCGTAGCTACCGCCAGACGCATTGATGCGCGACTTACTAATGCGCCCATGTCGGTTCGCCCACGCCTGGTCCAATAAAGACCTTCAAGACTGCAGCCAACGGTGGCCGCTCGAATGTCTGCTCCTAGCCATGACTTCGGACCTTGCTCGCCTGGCGACTAGACGTGCGGTCCGGCATTCAAATCTTTCAAACCTATTCTTCTACCTTTCTCCAGAATAACATTCCTACCACTCTGGTCTTCCCAAGACTTCTCTCCCATCTCCAAAGGAACCGGGCCTGGAAGATCGCAGCCGTCTGGGTTAAAACTGACTAGCCTTAACACTCCTCGATAACTACACCCAAGGCTGCTCTTTTATGCTTGAGCTTACTCTAGTATTTCCTATTTCATATTTGTTGCATAATTTCGTCCTGCTTTCGTAGCTATCCCGAACTTTTTGAATTTTCACTTCCACCAACAAGGCACATAACTACTACCTTAAAGACTTAATCAACCCTACGCAAAAGAGTGACTAGTTTATGCATGCAGACATCGGCACGCCTGGCAGTTGAACCTCGGCCGCCATACAGAGACCGTCTACCTCAGCTTTCAGATCACTGGCCCAGCAAGGATTATCTATATGGCCTCCTAAACAGGACACGAGAATAGGAGCTGTAGTGGCCAAACTCTGGGCTCATATTGCAATACTGAACTTCTTGCGACTGCTTGCAAGTGCACACCAGTGGCGGCCAATCCTGGCTGTCTCAACCGGCCACTCATCTTCGAGACTGACTTGTGGCGGTCCTGAGATCAGCCCCTGCGCTAACACATTTCTTTGCTGTCAAGCTTTGCGCTGCAACCCGCCCCCTTGGCCGACTAGTTGCAGGCTGCACATGACTCACTCCGCGCAGGCAAGCCTGCGCCAAGGCTCACCGCCGCCGACGAGTGCACATGCACCGGTCGTCTACGCCCGTCTCAAGGCCAAAACACGATCGCGAGTCCCCGTGAGAACTCGAGCCAACCAGGGAGGATCATTTCCTGATTGGCTGGACGACGCCCTGGATACCGCAAACCTGCGCATAGGCACAGAACCCACACACAACAACTAACTTGTTTACTGTGAGCAGCTTGTTTCTACAGCGCCTTTTGGTAGCTCCTTTCCTACAGCAACCTGTCCAACCTTATCGGTCTTACTGACTTCTGGATCGGGGGAACCTTCTGTGGTCAACGATTAGTTCTTTCGACAGGCTCGTTGGAGGCGCTGCGACGACTTACTACGGTTTCACATTCAGGACGTCGCCCACGCGGCTGCGGGCGGGTCCTCGTTCCACCGACAACTTCTTTTAAACTTTTTTCCCAATAGTTTTGTACAGAATGCACTATTCCTGTATGCTACTGCTCTTTGACTGTCTCTGATGACGAATCCGCGACGGATCTCAAAACGTCAGGCGAATAAAAGTATTGTCCTGGCGATCGAGTCGTCTTCTTCTCAGAATACACTATCCTACCATTTGGCGTCTCACTTCTTCCCTTTTATGCAGAACTCAGCCCGAAGGTCATAGCGGCTAGCATCTTTCTTAAGGGCCTAAGCTGCTACAATAGAACGCCCCGGCAACGTAATAAAGGTGATCCTGCACATCATTACAAGAGGAATAGATATTCTTGTGTACTTACCTTCACACCAGCCGTAATCCCAGGCCAACTCTGAGCCCTAACCTTACAGTTAACGTCAGTCCCAATCATAAGCTTAAACTTAACCCTAACGTTCAATGCAACCCTTAACCTAACCCGATTTTTCTGTAGTTTGGCACAAGGGCGGCTCCTGTTCTCATGTTCACTGGCACAATTATCGCTATCGCAGGTCCTTTCTTCCTGAGATTCATAATCTACCGATGGCATTTTTAGAGAGCATTTCTTCAGTATTCGGACTCACAGAACGGTAATCCGAGAGAAACTATCGACTAACCGTTGGGCCTAGTTAAGCGGGCAAGAACCGAGCTTACCATTTGAATAGTAAATATGAAGACAATAAGACCTAATGAGATTAGCGCGCGCATAAAAATGAGGGCTGAGTATTGGGCTATCTATTTTTGTCCTACTTAATAGCTCTCATAACGATAGTTCATCTGCCGTTCTTAGTGAAGGTTACCATAGTTCGAAGGACCCAGTGGGGACATGTGCGTAGGTCAGTTTGCAATAAAAGACGCCTACGCCGTATTGACTTCACTCGCCCTTCAAATTTCAGCCATTTCAAAAAGACAAGCGACTGGCACAGGTGCAATGGCTGATAGCGCTGAATCCTCGTTTAAATCACATGAGCAAGAAAATTAAACCGCAGAGCGGGAATTATGCTTTAAAGGAACCTGAACTGGTGACCATACATAACTGAGACGATGAAATCTAGAACATACTTTCAAAAAAGTAGATTTACTTCCCGAATGACAAAATTACCCTCTTGTGTTTTAGGATTCCTGCTCTAAAGCCTCATTAGAAACTACGACAAGACTGGTGATGATAAGCAATCCGTAATAACTCAGAGGCGATTTGGCAAGAAATAAATGTCTGATTTACGAAAACTTGCGACCTATTCGGAAGGTAAGTGTTTTAATAGATATGGGGTTGAATAAAAACTGCAGTCCGACGCCTCTGTCTGCTGTTGGTGCTGGCGATGTGTTTGAATTGGAAATCGAAACGTCTGCCAAATTAAGCTCCTGATTAGGCAACTGCGGCTCCTTTTTGACAAACAGCGTCAGTTGCCCAAACACCAGCATGTGTCCGGCAGCTGGAGTACGGAGTGTGCAAGCGTTTAGGCAATCCACGGCAATTAGTCGCATCGAAAGCCATTAACCGCTTACAGCTTCGAAGGCCTGCATATAAGAACAAATAATTTCTGCTATGTCGGACGGTGAGAATAAGATACACATGCAATTAGTCTATGCACGGATAAATGCGAAAATGCTGACCTGGGTGTCGATATGGAGGAAGAAATTAAGGCAATCTCTACGGATAATGGCAGGATAATGGACCTGGGGTTTAACATTCGCGCTTGAACAGACCATTGAAGAAAGAAAAGCATGATAAATATATAGTCTAAATAAACCTTTCTTACACGTTGTCAATAGGTCCGTCAATTCTCTCATTGATCCTCCGTTCTCACTCTCACCGATCACGCTCCACTAGGTAGACATTTATAGGCCGAATGATGTTACCGATAAAGATAAAGGAGACGAGAATGGCCATTTCTGGCTTATTAGTTGTCATCAGTCAGTCATATACATATATATGACAGTTCGGCCATCGAGTGCAACAAGGTCCACCGTGTTCACCACATTAAGGTATGCGCAGGAACGGTGACTTGCGTGTTAACTAAATTATCTTGGTAGTAGACTTGTGCTGCATCCATCGCACTCTCTCGTCCTTTCCCACCTGGGACCAGTGGCATGACCAAGCCAAGACGACCAAATGCAGAAGCTAACGCATCTGGTGGTTGCGGCCGGGCCGCCTATAAGCATGCCATCGAACCGACTCGGAATTTATTGAGTGGGAGTAACACAGAGGGCACATTAACAATGAGTCACTGCAGTCTGATTATCAGTCAACCAGTTGACCACTCCACGCACACGCACACTGACTTGACTGCGAGGTCCGGGTTATCTCGTCAGTTGGAAAGCCCCCAAGCTACCGTTTTTAGCGTATCTTCAGAGCTTCAATCGCGTGAGAATTTTTTATCGTGGATAGAATGTGCTGAGACGACGACCCTACTCTCTGTTACCATTCCGAGGTCTCAGCCACTGTTGGAGCCGGCCAGTTGTCTGGTGCGAGGCATGGGCGCAGTGGGTGCTATATCTACTGACCTTGCCTGCATTAGCCACATTCGAAATTTGGCCCTCCAAACACAAAACACTCTAAAAAGGGGGATGGCAACTCAGATCTTACATGTTTCAGAGCGCTATAAGAAAGAGCCGTTACAACCAAACTCCACGCGTTGGCCACTCCACACAAGCGCACACTGGGCTGTCGGCGAGGTCTGAGTTCAATTTTTAGTTGGAACCCTTAATGACACGGCTTTTATCGTGTCGTAATAGTCTCTAGGCCGAATCACTTCTGTACCAGGAGAACTTTATAGAGAAGTAGCCAAGGATTGCGTGCTTCAAGTATGTGATGGTGGGTGTGGTCATTTCTGATTGAGGTGGGGGTAAAGAGAAATGTGGTGGTGTGGCATGGTCGATGATTTTCTACCACGGGATTTCATGGAAGCCCCTGCGGCCTAATAGGTTCATGCAGTGAGTGAATGTGTGTTGGCAGTGAGGACAGTTAAGGTGGCTGCGGTGGGTGTATGTTGGTTCTCCCGGCACTGGTTCGCCAATCTCTTTGCTATAGAGTGTACTGGCCCTTTACAGCCACTTGGAACCCAAGATCAGCCGCTAACGCATGGCGCCTTTAGCCTGCCTGCCTGCCCTCTGCCTCCTGGGGCTAGGCGCTAACTGTCCTTGACCGACGCGCACATACGCCTCAGCGTGTCCGCACGCTCACGCTAGCCAGCCTTCGCCATCTCAAGGTCGCCCCACGACCTAGTCTAGACATCATCCGCCTCATTGACCATCGTAACAAAGCATGCACCGGCAATTCCTGATGCTCTAGTCACTTCGGACTTGACGCCCTGGCAGCCGGACTGCGGTCATCCGAGAGTCAAGACTCTTTCCATCTATTCTCCTATCCTTCTGCAGAATACACTATTCCTAACAATCTGGCCTTCCCAAGACTTCTCCCATCTCCTAAGCAACCGGACCTGGAAAATTGTAGCTGTTAGGGTTACAATCTTAGCCTTGACTCCTATAAGAGTAGCAAGTGGGTGACCATACTGATGCGTGATGTGCCTATGTGTGTGGGGGACAATTATGGCAGTACTCCTTGAAGGCTGTAGAATCGATTGTGGTGATGCGGCTACTCCTAGTGACCGTGCTTGTAGATGGGGAGTTGTTAACCCTAAAGATGGGGAAGCGTCAGATATGCAATTTGTACTTGGCGCATTGTTATTGCGGGGAATCCTGCTTTCGTAGATGTGCATGTGACTGAATAGGCCCAAGTAGCGGGTGGACTTGCATGGGATGTGCGGACCATAGAAACGGATGCAGTGAGTTTGTTTCGGGGCTCCTGGCACTGGTGCACCAGTCACTGTGCGATGCATTCTCTGTTGGCCGGCCAGACTGATGTGTGACGTGAATGTGTGATCGCAGTGAGGAAGGGTTAGGACTGAGTCTACTTTGCAGTTATGAGAGGGCGGTGATGGTAAGAGTAGTGGTTGACGGGGCGTCTGAAGGGGTCTCACCGATGATGGGTATAGGAGATATGGTGGTGCTAGGGGTATTTGTCGTCTTCATCGACAAGGTTGTAGCGGGAATTATGAAGATGACGTTGATCGACGCCGACGGGACTGCAGGATTGTGATCCTCGGCAATGGAGTTGATGTTCGCCCTAGTGGGTGAGTGACGATAGGGGATGTTTGTGAATGCAGCAATTGAGGTTGTCCTGCTGCTGCTGCATTGGGCCTGTAGGTGTCCGACAAAGAACGATTCGCGCGTGGTATGTTTGTTGGAAGAGTGGGCATACTGGAAGGGGTTCACTGTTAGTGACGCGTGCTTGCTAGCTACTCTATTGGCTTTAGCGGTAGCAATCCGGTTTACATCCCAGATTGCTGCGTTCATGTTTACTTCTCTTCTACAGGTCCCAAGTCGTTGGGTTGATTGGCGGTCGCTTCAGACAGTTCTTCAAATTGTCCTTGCAGCGTCGCGTTTGTCGGAAAGCATCCGTATCGACAGCAACGTACAGTAGATTACATATCTAATGAAAGGTTGGGGATTGGAGGATCTAGCGCACACTCGAGGTTGTTTATTTAGTTCATTGGGTTGACTTGAAGCGAAAAATGTTGTTTACTAGAATTTATTTCTGTTCAGTTCAGAATACTGGGAGAAAATAGAAGCGAAAATGGCCGAAATCCAGCGTTCGTTGAGATCCGAGGAATTTCCGACGCTATTAAACGCTGCGAAAAATAACTTCTTGTGTGTGCATGTTGCACTATAAAATAACATTCATGAAGAGCAAAAACTTTTTAATTATATCTGTTCACAAAACGGAAAATTTTGTTTTGCGTCCATTAAATTGAGGTTAGTGTAATTAAAAGATAGCGCATTAATTCTGGAAAAAGAAGAGCGAGATAAGTTTAAAAAATTATATCTTGCAAATCTGCCAAGGTTTATGCCATAAAATTGAATAATAAACTTTTCAGGCTGTTCTTTGCTATACTCCATATTAAATTTATATTATTTATTTGTGGGGTTACAGGCAAGGAATGCGGTTGAAAACTTTATTAGTATATGGCAACCAAATTAATTGTACAATCAATATGAACTTGGAGACAGTTAACATAACAAACATTTGACAGAGTTGTCACGGGACATTGCGAAACAGTTTTTTTTCAAAAATCGCCGTTGCTATTATTGCCACTGCTTTGCATTTGTTACTGTAGAACTGAGTCTAGAAGTTACCAAATATGCTGAAAACTGTTCCGTTTTAGATAAATCATTTAGTTTTTTCATTTATTACAGAAGAGATTTCCTTAATTGTTAGAGAAATCAATCCACTGGCCGAAATTTCCCATTCTGGTCTTGACTTAATCATCAAAAAATTAAAGTACGCAGACATTAGACGCCAAAATATATAAGTAAAGCTTTTATTCAAGAGCTAACCTTTTTTCAAATTTTTCTAAATCAATCTAAAGCATGTTCATTCGCGACTTCTGTAGTGGACATTCATTTTTCTCGGCAATGAGTTCACACGATTAGGTGGTTCTGAAACTATGACACACAAGGACAGCTGCATAAGAAAAAAATGTTTAAAAGCTGGTTATTTACGTAAAAACTTTAAAGATATATTTTATTTTGAGGGTCTGATAAAAGATAGAATATAATCATTATTTATGGTCAATTGACTGAAGCCAGTGAAAATTGTAAAGTCATCATTAGAATTTATAAGAAAATTTGAACCTCTTTGTAGTCGAAATCCCAAAATAATTACAAAAATATTTGGCGAAAGGCAATTACGCTTAGTGTACAAAAATGGTACGTTTATAATCGCAGCTGACAATTAAATTTAAATTTATTATTCACTGAATGGCATGCCCACACGTGAGCTTACGAAATATCTTACTCTTGTGACCTCCCAATGGGCCAAGTCAAGCGAAATTGTGGTTGCTTTAGTCCAACGCAAATCAGGCAATGCATAAACAAGAAAAAAACTAGAAATTCGCGTGAAAACGTATAAAATATATGCTTGAAATTTGGGCTGTTCGGCAACAACCATAGATTACATTCCACATAATGTGGAAGCACATTACAAAATGATTATTCTCTAACGTACTTTTACTTTTCCTGCTATATTTACTCGGTGGTTTTGTAAAAACAGTCATCCTCTACAAGAAGAACGAAAGTTAACCTAGTACGCCCGATTTCCACGTTTTCGGAATCCTCCACCTTGCTAAAAATGCTTGTATTTCTATTAAACGTCATATTCCTTCATAAATTACAACATGACCTATTGTGAAGAACGACCATTTATTTATTGTTGTAAGACTTTTGGGGCCGCAGCTTCGGTTGCGTTTGAACAACAGGGAGTTACTTGTAAAAATCCTTGGATTTCATGAGTAAGTGAACCTACTGTAGAAGAGTTAGGTAGGTAATCTTTCGTTATCCATCCCCACGAATTGGCCGTTCAATTGCGGTTCCAGTTGCCTCAGCGTGACGAGCAGGCTGGAGATTCTGGTACGTTCGAAGACTTCCATGTCTTGGACTTATTCCTGTCGACTCAGCTTCAGCATTCTGCAAAGGCAGCTGAAATGGAAGTAATTAAGCATCCGAACTTCGTTGGAGTAAACTTTCCAGATTTCCCCTCCATAAGAGTGTGTCGTCAAGACGACAGCGTAGTAAAAATTCATTTTTTGTTCGGCTCAAGGCCGTGGCGATTCCGCATGAGGTGCAGCGACTTTGTATTCTAGCTCATGCTTTGCGCGTACGCCTCTGAGGCATGTCCCGCATGTCTGGCTCTCATGTCCGCCAGCGCGTGCGCGCCAGATGGTGTCAAAGCTCTGGCCAAGGTCACGGACGTGTCTGACCTTACTGGCCAACCACTTCCCAAGGCCAGTTCACAAAGGACCTTTCTGTGTGGTGACTGCTTACGCTTAAACACTCCCGGAACTGGCGACCTCACGACTGGTTGCAGACATCCGAACTCGGTGACGACAGCCACCGGAATGCGTCTCTGCATTCAGCCCGCTCATGGCTGAACTGCACTCGTCTGGAAGTCACTTACCTATAAGTTACGTTTTACTCCTTCTACACTTAATTTACTTACCCATAACACTCTGGCCTTTCAGGCCTTATCATATTTACTAGTTTATTACCTTTGGGATACGTTCTATCATCTATTATTCGGCCGGACTACTTCGTATCCCACAGAGGCTTGCAGCTTACCAAAGGTCTGGTTAACTTCGGAGAGCCGGCACGTAACCTCGTCGAGGATTCGGGTGCTGCATGACAGTGTGCTCCCAGAATAAGTACATTTGTCCACAGTGGGTTTTGGGTGCCGTTGACACTGATTCGAGGATCGTTGTATTCCGCGCTGGGTGATGGTTGGTGCATGTCTACTGCTTTTTACATGTTGATTTTCAGTTCAAAGTTGGCGTAGCTGACCACGAAAAGATCCATGCTCTTTCGAATAACCTCCTCCGTCGCAGTGTTGACTGCGTAATCGTCCGCGAAGAGCAGATCGTAGACTGTGCTCATAGAAATGTGTGTTGGGGGCTGCATTCGTCGGCTATTGAGAATGTGTCCGGCAGTTCTGTAGGCGATGCAGATCTCAGGGCACTCATTACGGCAGGTGCCCATCAGCATGGCAGAGCCCATGACACTGAAAAGAGTGGACACCAGAGTGTTTTAGTCAATTAAGATGCAACGATTACAGAAGGTATGAGATAAATAGCTGAGAATAGGCATTAAAGGTGGAAGAATGCATGGCTAGTTCAGTGAGGCGATGCATTAAGCACGATAAAATCAGCTATTACAGTAGCTCAAGTTAAACGGGGTTCCGGTGTAGGAATAGCCACTGTTAAAATTTTCTGCAAATGAAATGCTCATTCTACAACTTACTTCAGGAAATAGTTGGTGAAATTATTTGCAGATATCTAAAACCTGGAGCTGATTCTGTTTGATAGGGATGAAAAGAAATATAATTTCCGATAAAGCCGTATGACATTTACTGTCTGCTGCCCATTGCAAATGTACCCAATTATCTGCAAGGATTAACAGGAGGGAGATTTCTCGAATGCAAATTTCGGCCTTTTCCGAAAAAATGAACTAACTTTTTTAAACTGCCCAGTCGACTGCAACGTATGTTACCCACAAATTCTGATGCAGGAAGCTGACTGCACAAGAAGTATTTCCTAAGCAATCAACCTATAAGTCATTGGAGGATTACCAGACAGTTAATTGGTATAGGGCATTTCGCAGATACGAATAGTTCATTGGACCCAATTGTGAAAAACTCGGCGGCCAGCTTACTTCAGCAGAGTTTGTGGATATCATGCCTTCCAGTAGGCTGAGCTGGTAAATCGACCCACGTGTGATTACACTCACGGCCCCCGGTGGAGTCCTCGCAGCTCAGGTGCCTAGAGCGTCACTTGTGTTCAAGTCTTCCGCTTGAAGATGTGGGTTCGGGTGTCGCCGAGGCCGTCGAGTTTTTTACAGTTGCGTCGAACGAATTAGTCAAATCTCACAAGAAGTTCCATTAACACCTTTTTGCTCTGACTCCGCCTGTTAATTCAAATTCACACACTCTATGCTTGCTCTACCGTTGACCCTAACAACAACCGAGCAAAGAAAGAGAAGACAATCGGCCACGAGGAAATATGTTAAACGCCTGCAAGGCATTCTCTCTGAAAAGCTGTAGGCTTTTAGAGCATCTCGTTCGGGTTGGCTGTGTTCCCTCTAATCTGCTTCAAGAGAACTTTCCAGAAAAGCCAAGTTAATTCTCGCTGACCAATTCGATTCTATGGGGCACTGTGATCACAGCCGGTGTGGGGCACTGTCGAGCGCAGGTTCATGGTGTGAAGCGTCAGAAGCGGGCACACATACTTTTCCGCGAGATTGACTCTTCATGGGCCCGTGGACATTCCCGGCACTTTTCAACCGGCTTTTTTAGGAAACCAGTTCTTCTTTATGCCTGGCGTTCGGAAGTTTGATACATTTTGCTGTCATTAAGTTCCCTGTATAAACTGTTGAAGGTCTACCTACGTTTTCGCTCCTGCGTGCCTTCCTTAGGAGGGGAAATTAATATTACCTGAAGTTTTCTTTGTGCGCATGCGAAGTTGGGAAACGCATATGCTTGTGCCTAGAGGGGTGTGCAACTGTGTGGAAGCGTTCGTCATGAATGCACTCCAGCGATGCTCCTGGATCCGGCCTGACTGTAGAAGAGGATATAAACGTTTCTTCTGACACTCAACTATCCCATCCGGAGGAAGGGAGTGGCTGACGAGGCGATGTAAACTGGAAACTTTCATTTCGCTCTCCCTCCTTCTTGCTGGTTGTATTACCCTGCACCAATTCCAAAGTCATACAAAGGTGTTTTTTCAAGAGTTCGCTATCATTCATTTACTTCCTGTTATTTATTTTCTTTTACTTTTTTGTATGCCACTCCTTCTGTCCACAGACTTCCCAAAATGAAAAACCTGGTAGTCTACATTCACTCGCCAAGTTCACAGCAATAGTAGTAATTAGCATAAATGTCACTGAGCATTATAACCTAGGTGCTCTCCTCGGGAACGCATTAAGTAGTTGAATGAAAATATTCAAAGAAATGGAATTGACCGCCGAAATACCACAATTTGAGAGACCCGGATTCGGCAAGGACGCGGTGACTTTAGTCTATCTCATATGCCTTTGGTGACTTAAGTATTCCAGTGATAGCAGTGTATAGAATTCTGAAAACAAACCTACATATGCATACCTAGTGAATTCCCTGGTGCACAGTTTGTATGAAGAAAACTTCCGGATAAAATTGGTTTTTGCCATCCGATGAAGTCATCAAGTAAGAGAAATCGAGCTTTTCGTGATATCTGGCGATTTGTATTCGGCAAAGGCAATCTTCACACTTGCCGTATATTGGTTGAAAAACCAGAAGAAGTCCGACTGCGTTTGGGGATTTTGTGAGAGCTAATGAGCATTGTGCAGTCCGATAATCTCACATCATACGCCCTTTGTTATGTGATTAACGAACGCTTTATTTCGAAACCTGCCCGATGGTACTGCATAGTTTCTTCATTTGTGAATTGTAGAGACCAAATCTTGTATATGACGCCTTCTTCCAGTAGAATAAGATATGATTCCCTGCTCAGAACGTTTATCCCATCGTAATATCTCCGAGGGAGCCGTGATGAAATAATTGTTTCAAGGAAGTTCTTTGAATAATCGCAAGACCATGGAGGAAAAAAACAATTCAAGTATTACTTCTGCATTAATAGGGAATTAATTCTGAGAGTTTTATGACGGGCTCGAACAATGAATGTGCAATAACAGCAGCTAGGGTGAGGGGTGATGTTCAAAATGACGTCAAGAATAAAATTGCATAAGTAAGCTTTTAGTAAGATTTTGACTTACTTATTATTATTATTAAATGCTTACACCTTGAGTTATTAAAGTTTTAAACTGCTGTACGTGGATATGATCACCTAGCACTTCACACGGAGTTTTAACCCATAAAATCTCTAAACAGCAACAAATGCGTCTCACCGCATTAGGCTTAATAGATGTGCTTGAGTAAGTTCCTTTCCATCTATGATTTTAGGTCAATGTGAAAAGAAGCAAAACCCGAGGATCGGAAAAGTGGTGTTTTCCCGTGATGGGAGAGTAAATTGTGACGCTCTTATCTCCAATTTTATAAAATTACCTAGGCTTCTAATCACTTTAAGAGCGTAGCTTCTATTCTCTTGGGAAGAGAGTCGGCGGAATTAAACTTGAAAAGTTCTCCTGGGATAAGTCAAGTGTTGTTTAAGTTGGAAATTTGCATACTCAGAAATTTCGTATAGAAATTGCCAAATTGACGAGTTGCAGTAGTGGTCAAAAGTTTTACTGTTTCGCAGTTTATTTCTATTATCGCTATAGTTCGCAAATATATAAAACTGTTTGCACCTGATTGGATTGATGCTGGAGCCGTTTATTTCGTTATCGTTTCATTGCATACGCTGGTTGACTCGAAAACGGATATGAGCATTCCCCTGCGCTATGGCGCAGGGCCATCTGTAACACGGAACTACAGCTAAGACGTACCTTTTAGGAGAGGACATATGTTCTTTGTGTATAAAACGTAAAAAACTCGCAGTTACACTGCAGCTGTTTTTAGGATTATAGGTCAGGACCCAGTATACACATTCGTTCCCAACTCTTTTCTCTTTAAGCCATTGCAGCCCTTTTGAAAGATGTGGGCTTGGCGGGCTTTCACAATTGCGCCGCCCTATTTTCTGGTCTCTATTCATTCGAAAAGTCGCTTATATGTACGTCAGTTGGCCTATTTTACTGTCAACGCATATATTTTCCGCTTATTTAAACTACAAAAACGAGGTCGCCTGCATACTACGCTGGCACCGTTTGACAGGAAGTAAAATCTGGCGTCAGTTTTGCGATTTATTTTCCGATGACTGTTTACGATGTCGGTAGCTACAGTTTTCAGCCATTATATATTATTTGTGCGATTCTATGTTATCTGTTTCGCCTATCCATTTATCTTCACGATAAATGGGGGACGTATTTGCTGAAAAGCATTCTTAACGATATTTTTTATGATAAACCATACCTCGCTTTCTTTGATGTCCAAGAAGATCGGCTACTTATTGTCCTCCTCCATTGCTAAATCTATTTTCAGGAAGACGGCATTGATGCTTTTCTGAATGCCAACATTTGGCCTTGATGGATTGAGACAAAGGCGTCCGAGCTGACTATCACGCCTGAGGTTAATCAACCCCTCCACCTTCCCCCCCCCCCGCGGACCACTTCAGCCCGCGCAAATGCGCGCCTTCAGATGCCCCCGCCGCCCGTGCCGCCCCAAAAAACGTCCCCCCCCCCCCCCCCCTGTGGCTAATGCAACACACACACAAACCGCTTTGATATAAAGACGCTTGCACCTGCTTCCAGAACCCTATTAAAACATCGGCTAGCACTGCGCAACTCCTTTAAACAGGGATTTACGCCGGGAAAGGCGAACAGGCGAGTTCCAAGAAGCAGTCCAGAGGAAGGTACGATCGCTGGAACATGGCCATTTCTAGCCTGACGTTTTGGATTTTCACTCGAACCCATCGTCAGAGGCAGTCGCAGATAGGGATGACAAGGACACAAGGGGTACAGTAGTTATAGCATGCAGTTGTCGTGCCGCCACGTGCATACCCCAGTTAGCAGATCTATCGAGGAGTGTGGAGGTTACGAAGGTTAACCTTAACTGCTGCGATCTTCCAGGCCCGGCTCCTAAGAGGAGGGGCAAAATCATGGGAATGCCAGAGTGGTAGGAAGAGTGTGTTTTGTGCAGGAAAATTTTCAGATTAGGTAGGAGGAGATTTGACGTGGACGAGTTCAGTCCGTTCCCTAGTCGGGTCGGGTCCAAAGTAATGTGTGGCGGCAGTCACCGCATTTATGTCTGAGTCCAGGCGGATTGAGGCCAACCTACTAATTGAGGCGAGTCTACTAAGGCGGACACTTCACTGGACGTGTTGAGACCAAGCTACTGTGGATTGGGGTCAGGATGGGGAGGCACGGTGCGCACATTCACCAGCAGTGACGGGTCGCGCGTCAGTTTGCGCCTGGCCAGAGGCACACCGAAAACGGCCTTGGCGCGAGGTCCTATGCTCTGAGTGACCTCGCCTGTAGCGTCACACGCTAGGAGAGAGTCGGGCTACAGAGCTGCTACAAATCCACATCAGCCTCGAATCTTGGCGAGCGCTACCGTACGTGAAGAATTTCTCGGTAGCCCTTAGTCTCCTTCGCACTCCGCTCGGGCCTGGAGTTGCACACAGACCAGAAGCAACTAACTGACGTCAAGTAAGGAGGCCGAAAGACAGGAAACGCCTTCAGTCATTCACCAAACCTGGTGCAGTTTTGGACAAAGCGACTACATCGGGGAAACTAGGGACCTACTCCGCATAAAGATAGTCGAACATGCGGTATCAGTGATGAGAAAGGACTCTGCCTCTCGGGTCGCGGCTCATGCAACGGCCCTCGGTCATACCTACACGTTTGAGGTGGCCGAAATTCTCGCAAGGGATGACAACGACGTAAACCATGAACTGCTTGATTCTTGTTTCTGTGGTCCACCGTCGAGTAGCAACTGTAACGACCTCTCGGTTCCATATTCTATGTGGAGTTATTACCTAGGTAGAATAATCCCTCACGCATAGAGGATGCACGCGGCCGAAAGTGCCAATCAGAGTGGGCCGCATTGTCGAGTCAGCATCACGCAACGAATCAAGAATGGTTACTAAATTTCAAAATTTAGCGACTCGGACACAGGCTAACGAGCAATAATCGCGTCATATACGACCACCAGCGATGAAAACGGGATCCGCCAATTAAAGTAATCGCATGATCATAAGGCAACTGAGTCCTATAAATGCTGCACCCATTACGCCCCCATTACCCATATCTGCGACTGTCTCTGATGATGGGTTCGGGAGAGAATCCGAAACGTCAGGCCAATAAACACCATGTTCCTGCGCTCGCATCTCCGCCTGATGTGCTTCGCGGAACTCAGCTGTTTGCTTTTCTCAGCAAAATCTTTCCTCCTACTCGGGTCTGGGCTTAGTGATTGTGATGTTTCAAAGTGCAACCCTTACTTAGACGCCACAATGTTATCCCGCATATCGGGCCATGAATTTCGGTCTGAGCATTGAAAGATTTACCAACATGATTAATGCTGCAGGACCATCATGAACATGAGTCCAGGAATTAGTAGGCATATTTATATGTCTTCATCCTTTTCCATCAAACATGAAGTAAGTTTTCCAACAGAACCCCGGTGTTTAAGTTACTGAGCGCATCCAAGGCAACTGTTCATATTATCGTATTTGTTCTCAATGAATAACTTGATGTTCTGGACTGTTTACTCCTAGAAAGCAGAACTCGCCTGGGGCTTGACAGCACAAAACGCTATGGCCTAGTTTGAGCGGAGGTTTTCCCACCTTTCAGTTTCTCTAATAACAGCAATTATCACTCCATGTATTTTACCTCTGATCAACGTCCGCAACCTAACCCAATTCTCCCTGCTCCCCCAACACAAGAACCTCTACACGCCGATCTCACCGTGCGGGCGACGTGTAAACGATTAACTATTATTAGACTACCCTTATAAACCCTGTTCAACTGTACAGTTTTCAGTACCCCTGCAAATGTTCTGGCCTGAGGAAGATTTGCTGAAAAACTGTTTACCAACTTGACTGATCGACTTAAGTAGGGGAATATTTGCAGAATGTCTAATAATTGTTAGAAAGAAATGATTATGGCTTCTGAATAAGGAATCAACATTTTAAGACGTCGAAACAGCCACTTTGTCAGTCTACGCGTTCGAGATCTGTTGAGTGCCATACTGGTCCAGGGAGAAGAGTAGTTGGTTAAACTTTGGAAGACCACGGAACTAGGTCACGAACTTTTTGTGGCTCACTATGCAACACTTGCTCAGAAACATTGCATTTGCGTTCTCCATTTTCATCAGTGACACATTAATTTCGGGGGTCACCATTCTTAGTTTCCTAGAAAACAAGGATCGACAAACGTTTATGTCTTCAAGCACTTACATATGAAGAAGAAGAGGGGGCGGGTTCGTGGACCGAAATATATTATTTATATATTTATTTATATATTTATATATTTAACCCTTCTTGCTTCCATCGTCAAAGTATTGTAGTTGCTGCGTCTGGTTGTCTTGAGTTAACTAGTCTTGCTGTTTGTCTCCTATCATACGCGTGCTGAACGTACGAAGCTTGACCTGCCTCTCCGTTGCCGACTGCATTTAGTCTCCCGGAGGTTGGCTGCTGGCGGGCTTGCGTGACGTTGTAGCGGTCCTGCGATTGGACTTGCGCTGACACATTTATCGCATGCTCGGCTGCTAGTCCACACTTGACTTTCCACTGCCCGCGCTCTCGGTCAATTATCTAGAGCGCCCAGCGTGACTCATCAGGCCTTGCCCGCAAACAATGCAGACGTGGCCGTCGCGTAATGTGTCAAGGTCATTTTGATGTTTAGCCTTTTCTCTCGCGAGCTCTGCACCTTCTGTTGATTGGCTGGCGGGCGCTCCCAGATCCCGTAACCTCTGCGCGGACGCACAGACCAGACACAAGTCAACTGACTTATTCACTGTGCACAGCTTGTTTCTGCAGAGCCTTTTTAGCTTCTTTTCACGGTATAATGTCCTACCTATTTGGTCATACTGACTTCTTGACTTGGGGAACCTCCTGTAGTCGACGGTCTCTCCTTTCGACACTGTTGACCCTGACGTGACCCCGAAAACGTTCGTCCCCTCGGCGGTCAGCGGAATTGTAGGCGAGTCAATGTGCTTGCTGGCCTCCCCCCACGTCAACCGGCGGACTGATCATTTGTTGCTGTTTCCTTGAGTTGTTCTCCACATCGCGGGTGCGGCGTTGAGACAGTGTTTGATGTTGGTCACGTGACCTCCGACCGCCATCCTTATTTTCCGTGAGCGTAGGCTCTCGGTTCTGCATGCTCGTTTGCCCTACTGGCCCTGTCTGAGTTGATCCGAACCTTGTGCGAAGCGCCCGGTAGGCAATGTTCAAGTTTCTAGCTCTGTTGAGTGTGCCAGAGGAGGACCAACTTTTGAGCACTAGTCTAGCCATCTTCTCATTGGCCCTGTCAAGCACCTTCGCTTTCTTAAAGGAAAAGGCGTGGTTTAGCTGTTATACGTGACCATAGACCAAAGCCGGCTTGTCCTTGCGATGGATTGCAAGTTGGTGTTCGTGCAATCTTGTGTATAGGCGTTTGCCTGTTTCAGCAACATACCACGCATCACAATGTTTGTACGGTATGATGTGGACGATGCAAGACGATGAACCTGATAAGATATATGGACCGCGAATCTTTGGGCATATTAAATTAGATATGAATAAATAGCCGAATAGTTTGAGACTGCCATCATGTTGTGGTTGAAATAGCTTATACGTTCCAATGAAGGACACGGGAAGTTAGAAGCTCCCGTTCGGCAATACAGAGGGCTCTCTGTCCTAACCCTAACACTAGTTCTAACCATACATCTCATTCCCTCCGAATTTAGCGCACATTCACCAGTGTTGCGGATGATTCGTATTCCTGGGTCCTTCTGGGGGCCCATACAAACTATCCATACCAATATTTGTTTATGAGGGGTGAGGAAATAGGTTTAGAACCTCTACAAAGTGTATAGGTGTTCAACTAGCATGAATTTCCATTCGCGTGGTCTTGGTGTTCATTTTCATCTGAATGCAATGGTATAAAGGCTCATTTTCGGTATTCGGCAACCTTCAGAACACTTCTGCGGCGCTGTCGACGTCTTCTGCTCATCAATGGTCGATTCAATGTTCAAGGAAAAGTTATTTCAGTCATAGACAAGGAATAAAACGTGTCGAGCAACGGATGAATTGGTTTATTGTCCTGCGTTTTAAAACTCTTACAGGAGTTCATCTTCAGAGATGAGAAGTAGCAAACAAATGGAAGGTAATTATAGTGGCCAATCAACTGTTCGAAGTCATCAGGTTGTCAAGGCGTTAGAAACAGCAATCAAGAAGGAAGGGGAGAGCAATTATAGTAGTCTACGCTAATTAGCTGTCAGTGGAGTCGGGATCATGGACAGCAATTAGTGTGACGCCTTGTCCCCACGGTAGAGGGTTCTGGTAACCCTGTCTCCTCTTCCGGCCGGTTCGTCATGGGTTCCTCTTCGCTTGCCATTCTAACGTTCGGTTTGGCTTTGTTCTGCCCTTTGCCCACATAAGGGCGCATGAGTTTGTAGGCCGCGGGCAGGGCTAGATGCCTGTTGACAGAGTTGGCATCTGAGTACCTTGCCTCAAGCGTCAGTCTTTCGGCTTTAGATATTCCTCGGCCTCCGATGGTCACTCTTTGAAGATCGAAGTCGTTGCCAGTCTCTACAATATGTGCTGCCAGTTGCGAGTTTGGGTCCAGTCTCCGAGCCGCTAGTTTGCTCAGTCAGTTCTTACGAGTGAGATCGTGAGATTTTTTCACCTACTTTTCGAGCACTTACAGCGATCTGACAGATGATCCTTGGTCTACAAGGTTATAGTCTTTCTACAGCGCACCTCCTCCTAACGTGCGACGCCACAGATGAGGTCTCGTAGTGGCTAGCTTGGTCACCCAGTCGCGCTCGATCCAGCCCGATGCCTGATGACGCATGCGACGCGCGACCTTTGCCCTCGCACAACTGGAGCGCACACACGCACTTCCGACTAGTCGGTCCCGAGGCTGACTCACACAAAGCCCGCTCTGGGCTTGTGTGACAATTCCCGCGCTGACAAACATTCCGAATTCCGCTTCACCAAGGAGTGACCGCAGGAAGCGTTGTCAGCGCCGTTGACGAACCCGCGCTCTCACAGTCGGATGCCTGCCACTTCGGGTCAAATTTCCGTCTTTCTATTCTTCAGTCCTTCTGCAGGATAAACTCTTCGTACCACTATGGCCTTCCCACGACTTCTCTCCTCTCCTAGTGAACAGGACCTGGACGATCGCAGCTGTTAGGGTTAACCTTATTAGCCTTAAACATTACGCGATAGGATCATTAAATGAAAACGCTGATCTCTACCCAATGCCAAAAAAGTAGAGATATTACGGGTTTCAGCGTTAACAACAGTAAATTTCTTACCTCATGCAATTTTAACCAATTTTTTTTCTTTTCGAAAAGGTTGCCTAGATGGAGCTGTATTATACACTATCTTGCAGCATAATCTTAAGCTATTTCAGTCACGGCCGCATGTCAGCTTTCGAAGAGCTTCGTTACGATTGCCTGGAACAATTACCATCGGCGGACTCTCCAATTAGCACTGAATTCGCTGGCCGCATCTCTCTTAGTTCGCTAGTGATCCTGGTGACTTCTGCAATGCCCTCCCCGTTTGATCATCCCCCAAGAGCGACAGTTTTTCTCCTAAAATGCACCAATGGGTTCTTCTTCACTGTCTCTACGTTCTCGCATTTGTTCCACCATATCGGCTCATGTCATTTAGCTTCGCCATTAAGATGATATACTATTTTTGATATCGCAACACATATCTACGAACAGGGAGCTCAAAAGTGGCACACCTACATTCCCCCCGAAGATACTGATACAAATACTGAAATACTTCAGTAGTATGGGGTTTCCTTCTTGTTTTTGGTACCCTCTAGAGAACATGTACGAAAAGATTCTTTCTTAGGCCGATTCCATATCAAATTACGTCTTCATAAAATTTTGTACTCGAGGAAAGGCTACCTTTCGGCTTAAAGGCATTTTTTGCATGGCCGAATAATTTTGGACCCGATTTTCTGTTGCATTTTCCTTTGGAGTTTACAAACTACACGCTGCATACATTCCGTCTGAAGGAAATAAAACATTACTTTTCAGTATGCGGACGATGTCACACGGTGATTAACATTTTTAATGGATGCTGTCTTCTTTGGGATGAATGTCACTAAAGGGACAGATACGCTGCTTTGTGAATGAGCATTCAGGGTCTTGCAAAATCTAGTATCGTTAAAACTTTTTCAACCGAAAGGTATCCCTTCTTCAAGTACGATATTTGATGAAGACATAATTCGCTATCAAATGAGTCGAAGAAAGAATATGGTTGTGCATGCTTTCTAGAAAATATATTTAGATTTCAATTAAGATCGATCATACACCAATATATTGTCTTCCCAAAGCAAACAACTTACGTATGAGCGGCAACCAACCCCCAAACCAAATCAGCCAAATTATAATTGGATAGGGAATGCGGTTAAATTAATGGAGCCTGTTTTGGGTCTGTTTCTTATGCTTTTCTAGCTGATGGGTTTGTCCATCCACTCTACTCTAACTTGCTAACTGCAAAGTCATCCCGAACTGTGCACCGAAGCGTCCAACATGTTTTCTACCGTACATCGGCATACCAGTGCTCTGTGCCCCCATTCCTAGCACGCGTACTCACGTGCACAGAGGCGGATATTAGACCTATCTCCATAAAATGTGTGGATTTAATCGCGTTCATCTTCTCTAAAAGAAGAGGAAGGAGAAGATGGAGGGATTCTTGGACCAAATTATAATTGAATTGACGTTTCGGAACCCTTCTCGCTTCCATCATCAGAGTATTGTAGTCGCTGCACCTGGTGGTCTTGAGTTAGCCAGCCTTGTCGCCTGCCTCGTATTATATTCGTGCTGGACACGCGAATTTTGACCTGTCCGTTCGTTGATACAAACCTCTAGATTTTTAAATATTTTGTTAATTTATCCCTTGGGCTCAGTGAATGGAACCATTTTTGCTGGCAAGGTTGGATGCCACCTTCAACATAAGACGCATTTCTCTCTCTCTTTCTCTCTATTCCGCCTTCATTCAGACAATCGTAAGCTTGCCTAACAGCCGGAACTGGAAATACAAACACGCGCTAGAGGACGATGCACGTAGCCCATACACTGAGTCTAGCAGATGGGTCGTAAGCAGTGCATCGCACCGAATTGCATCAGTGCCTCGCCACCTGTCATTTTCTGTCGCTGCAGTTCAGATATTTATTAAAACAGGAATTAGCTTTTCGGAGCAAAAAAGCTCCGTTCCGAACAGGCAACCAACTGTCAGGTGGAGGTCAGACAAGTCATGATTGCAGAGAGGAGGGTAGATAATGCGGCTATATTGATAGAGTCTGCTTTAGACCTATTCTGCCCTCAGTCAGCCAATCGCAAGTCTGTCTACCGGCTTGGACTACAACAAAAACATGTGCTCGCATCCGGCACGGATGGTCTCGCCGGGTATTTCATGGAAACCTTAATTAACTTTAATCTCAACGAGCTAAAGACCAAAATGTTAGGCCACTTAAGTTGAAAACTAAAATTATCAAGTGAATTGTTCTGTAGATCAGAAAATGCTTGGAGAGAGTGCGTCCGAAAAACGTGGAACGTTGGCAAAATTTCCAAATTTAACTTCTGCTAACAATTAACTTAGGTGGAGTCACATACATAAGCTGGTTAACAATAAAATCGAAAGTTTCTGGCATTACACAGAATATTTACGTATCATTCACGTCTCTTTGTGACAATGGAATCCAGCCCGACAACATCAACGCCTAATTTGCTATCTGGCTGCTTCATTAAACTTTCAATTGGTGAGTAAAATACTTTTATTAGACATTCGCCTTCGTTACATCAATGACAAGCTTTAAGAAATGCCCTTGTTTTCTTTAAGTGTATTAAGTTGTTGGAGTGGTAAATTCGACAACACGAAGGCTTTTCCTACCAGAAGTCAGGAAAGACTGTTTAGCTTGAAAAAGCTTTAGTCAGTGCAGAGTCCAGAGTCGCATTCCGATCGGGGTAATCGTCAGGTCTGGAGGTCTGCAACAGGCAGTAGGTCACCTGCTCCGGGAGTGTCTGAGAATGAGCAGTCACCACATTGAAGGTCCCTTTGTGACTTGGCCTTGGGAAGTGGTTGGTTAGACAAGTCCGTGACATTAATCGGAGGCTTGACCGACTAGCGCGCACGGACTGGTAGGCACCAAAGCTAGACACTCGGGTCATGCTCCACAGGCATCTGAGCAAAGCATAACTTCCAATAAGAGGTCGCTACAATATTCCCGCTCCCAGGAGAACGGAGTTCAAAAAAATTAATGGGAGGAAATGTAGGAATGTTACGCAAAGAATACAACGTGGTTACCGAATAGAATTAGTGTAGAAAATGGTGTATAAATAGTAACATCGGAAAGTTGTGGATGGATAAATGTATAAGAAATGGTTACCACATAACGAAAGAATGTCTGTCGACTGTGCGATGCTAACAACGTATGTCAGTGAGTCGGCAAGTTGATAGGATGAAATTTTATCTTGTCAACGAGAGCCAGTAAGTCGGCGCGTTGGTAGAAGAAAAGAATGTCCTGGAATAAGCCCGTCACCATTTACCAGTAAGTCGGCACGTAGGTATGTGGAAAGGACATCCCGTCAACGTATACCACTAAGTCTGAATGTTGGTAGGAGAAGATGATATTTCAAACACAAGGTATCCCAGTGAGAACTGAGTCGGGCGAGTTTGTCAATGAAGTAGACGCACTATCGTCCAGACACAGAATTGAGAAAGAGCCATGTAAATGTCGAACCTTTGTAAATGCAGTGATGGGTACACAGGTGCATGTTGAATGTATTAGTATAAAAATATACTCACGGATGAGGGACTGAAAATGGTTGAGGCGTGCTTTACAATAAGAGGTCGCTACAGGGCCCTGTAAGCAATTAGCGCTAGCTGGTTCTTCAGGTGTGTTGGGTATCTGCGCCATCTCTTCAAAATCATAAACCTGTATGTTCATAGGCGCCTTTATCAGCGAATGATACAAATTGATTGGCTGGTGCGAAGACGCGAATGACTCCAGCAGCGAATCCACCAGGAGCATGAGGCGGACCGAGAGGTATGAGTAAGCGTTTGCGCTGGAGACAACGCAAGTAGACCGTCTCGGCCAGGAGTGTGAGGCTAACAAAGAGAAAGGGTGACTAGGCGCCAAGCCTGGGAAGGGACTGTTACAGTCCAACAGTCTTCCGCCAGCCAGTATATCAAACAAAAAGTCCCATCGCCATTCCAATCGCCATCCCCATCGCCCAAGTGAGCTGTGTCCCCTTAGCTGCCCAGAATGTTTGTTAGTTTTCAGATAACCCACTGAACAACTGATCAGAAAAAAGGACAGCTCTGGTCGCCCAAACACTGGTGAGCAGCAAGGACTATGTTATAACTTTGTGTGCTCCTGTGTCTACACTGGTTATATCCCCCAGTTCTGTATTAGGTAGAGAAGACAGAACCAGATAGCAGATATTAGTTGACTGTCACTGTTTCTGTTTGTACATCAGCTCTGTCTTTTGCGTGTCCGGCAGCAGCGTGTGTTCTGTCGTCGGTCTAGGCAAACAGAGCCCCGGGTCTACAACAGCGGTAATCTCGGGTCGTCGGTAGTACGTCTCGGCAACAGAATGTCGTGTCCCAGCAGCAGAGTGCCCTTCTGCTCGCAGCCTCGCTATTTAAGGGCAGTAGTCATTGTCCACTATTGGCTCTCCACGAGTGGCCGATGGAGGCAGCCATCGACGGTGTCCTCAGCGTGACCTCCCGGCGGCAGAACCCAACCTGTGGCGGTCTCGCGTGCGCTTGCATCCTTGCATCCTCGCGTGATGTCCACCCTTTGAAAGTCGCATTCTTGTCTAAGTCTGCTTCCTTTGTTCGCTTGCCTTCAGGACGGCCCGAGTTATGACTCGCGTGCTGGGCCGTCTTAACAGAATACATCGTGGCTCTCAGTTAGACCCGGTTCTCCAAATAAAGGCAATCTGAGAAGATGGATGCTGGGTACGCTAGACCCGGAGTTTGCATCCTCACTAGGAGCGGCGTTGTAGAACGACTTACCCGTCTACTGCAAGACACCCACCACCGTCTCTTAAGCCTGCGTCTCTTTCTCTGCGGCAACTAATTTGCCACTGGGGTCAGTTTCTACGTCACCATCTCCTCTCCGGTCGCTAACTCCGATTGTGAAAATTAGTTCTACCGAGACTGCGACGAAGGTGGACAGCTTCATTTTCCCTGGTGCTTATTATGGCCGTTTCGACGTTGACTACATGACCGACAAGGGAGTAACCGATAGCCACGGGACCGGCAGCTGAAATTGCAGTGGCCCTTTTCTCCCCCAGGCCTTTGTAGAATACACCCTTCTCCTGAACAACGCCTTATTCCGTCTTCCGATTGGAGAGAAGACGGTGTGGTGCGCTCGCATCAGCTGGAAAACGTCATCTTTCGGAGGCATGGCCAACGTTACCTACTGGTGCTAACTTCTGGACGTACTATTGAAGTTGAAATGTCAACAACACAAAGGCTTCCCAAATCAGAATTCCGGGGAGACTCTTAAGGTTGGACAAGCTTCTATTGCGAGAAAGAAACTTTGAAGGTGCGCTGCGACGATATCGCTGCTAGTTGTCTTTTCAGGCTAGTTGTGTCAGTGTCAGCCATGCAGCCAATCAGTGAAACGAAGCACATCAATTAGCTTCGAGTCTACGCGAGGCTATTGCGAAGGTTCTCGCGACCAGGTGGTGAGGTGGAACGAATGGTATGAGTCAACTTTTGGGCTGGCATCCACTCAGGATGAGGCGGACATGGCTTGGCAGGCGAAGACAACATGAATAAGCGGTAGTGGTGCTGATTACTGACTGCCTTAGTACTCCCAGGCTAGATCGGTGGCGGTCCGTGTTGGCGCCGAAGCTATGGCTCCTGTCTAACATACATGGGTAATCAAATGGTCACTCCGGGAGATATATACAAGGGGCACATGGGAAAAGGTGTGGCCTGCGGCTGCAGTGTTGAAGGTTGATGAAGAAGTAATTAATACTAATGATAGTAGACACGGCGAAAGAGGTAGAAAGGACGAAGGGGTAGAGAGCCAGAGAACAGAGAGAACGGGGACAACCTGGCTTCAATATCACTGACTTGTTTTTTCAAAGCTGAGATTAAAACTGTAACTTTCCGCCAACGAGGCAAACGAAAGGTTATTTTAATGCTGTATTACTCGATACGGCTGACTGTCGAAGGAATGCATGTAAGTATTAAACTAAAAGGTTATCTGTGATTTTTTTTTCGAAAGGAACCCCATGAGGTCATTTCGAAAGCCGTTCTGTAAGTCGGCCACCGCAGACATGGACAATAACAGGACTGGTTAAGCGATAGCGACAAAAATAGTCATAGTCTGCTCTATGAAAATAAAACAGTTTGCATACAACCTATGCCAACAACAGAACCAACGTCAATAACGCCGAAATTTTTTCTATGTCGAAGCCTAGTACAACGGAAGCTAAGGAAGTTCGGAAACGATTGGCGAATTTGTAAGAATAAATAAATATGGGATACGTAGACTAAGGTGCGATGGTTAATTTATTAGTGGTTATCAAAGCAGTCTTGGATGCCTATGCAAAAGTGATTGTTTCACTCCCCAACCATGATGGAGCAATGCCCTGGGAATGAAGTCGCAGAGTCAAGTGTTTCAGAAGTTTCCTCACGGCTCCCTCTACCACCTCTGCAAAAGCAATTAACAGATTCCTCAAACGGATACCGCTGCGGACTTCGGTCATCTGCCTTCGCTACAGTAGGCAATGTATCATTAATGAAGTCAAAAATAATTTGATTTCTGACTTTTGTCCAAGCAAAATAAATCAAAGCGGCTATCCAAACTGAAAGACACACTCTCCCCAGTGTTCTGGAAGATGTAAAAAAATCAAACGACTACAAAGATACAAAACTGTTCACTAACGCAAGCGTAAATCTATAAAATCCCCTATCGCAGGAGGGTTAAATAAGTCTTACCCTAGCAACTGCGATCTTCAGGCCTCGTTCCTTAGAAAAAGGGAAGTAATAGAAGGCCAGAGTGGAAGAAACAATATATTCTGTACAGAATGAATAAAGAATAGGTAGTCGGAAATTGACTGTCAGACGACCGCACAACCGCAAGCCAGTGAATGATGCCTGGAGTCCTGCCTGTTCGGCAGTCGTCACAGGGGGTTATGTGTGAGTCAGCCTGTGATTGGCTGCTCTAAAGGCTGGAAACAGCAAGCGTTCACGAGTATGCGTTCAACTGGAGCTAGTCAGGACGAGCGTTCACAAATGCGCATTGTCTAAAGCTAGTCACTACACCACCACCGAAACGCAGCATTTGCAAAGTGGAACTGAATTACCTGAAAACGCATCTGAATAAGAGACTCCTGGCAAAAATCTTATACAGATTCTCTAAATACCGCGGTACCACGACTGCGCGGAAATTGTCAGGAAACGCGAACAAGCCTTCACATTGCCTTCTGGGTCAATGAACTTCGGGAGAACGGGGACACAGGACTGCCCCCCCTGCTCCCAACCATAGCCGGCTTGTAGCAGAACGTGGAAGTCCTTAGATCCGGCTGCTCATATTTTGGGCTGGCCTTCACTGGGTTAAAAACAGGGATCGTGTATAAACCGGGGACAACTGATGACTACCGCCAACTCATGATCGGCAGTAATTCCATTCGTCTCACACCAGTGGATGAACTCGCCTGTCTGAGCACTTAGATTTCCAGGAGCACCAAAAGAAATTATGAAATTGCCCATCGGACCTTCAAAATCCGTCAAGCCCCCAAAAGGCTTAACGTTTCGGCTGAGAGGGTCGCCACATTCTTCTCAACACAAAACTAAGGATGTGCAGAATAGCTGTCCTGACTACACTACAGTGCGATGCAGAGCTAGCCTATAAAAACCAAGGAAGAAGCCTAAACCATCTTCTCCCCAGCTGCCTCGATTAAAGCTTCAGGTGAATCTGCAGATAAAGTTTTCAGACACTGCGGTTTTGGAAAGAATAACCATCATCGGAATCAACGCTTTGCTGAAACAGATCAACCTGTATTGGAGCGGTTATGTCGTGAGGGTGTACAGCAAACGCCTGCTGGGTCGATAATTCTATGGGTAAATTTCGACGAGTACTCACGTACAAGGCGGACAAAAAGTTCGAGTGCACCCTCTAAACTGTCATCTCGATTTCACCGCTAAACTTTCGCTTCACGAGGGCATCATGTAAAGGTTGCTGCTACTCTTCTTCCGTCGTGAAGTTTTTTATCAGGGGAGATTCCATTGACTTGTGGAAGTTTTGCAGCGTGGTCTACTTGACAATAACAAAAGTGTCGTCAACGCAGCGGCACCACACAACACACCTTCTCAGTTTTCGCAGCACCTTATCCGATTGCTCACAAACGAAGCTGTGTGAGAACGCTCTTCGCAACGACAGGCCGGAGGAAAGGTGCGCAAGGTCCAATAACTTCGCGACCAATTTATGCCTAATGGATATTTGAGGGCGTTTAAAAACCTATGCCTACGCGTTGGTTCTCGGAGGATCCAAGCAGAAGCATCACCGAGGATATGGCACGCTTCGCCACACATCGAGGGCGTCTCAAAAGCTACCGAACGAATTGCTGTAAAAGTAGGTTTTGGAATCGCACGCTAGTCCAAAACTATCATGCGCAGCAGGGTAATGACAATTAATAACAAGCTAAATCCCAGTGATAAATATGGGGCAGTATATCGCATTCTATGCCTTAGTTGTCCTTGGAGCTACAAAGGTTAAATTGAACGCCAGCTCGGATGCTCGCGCTGGATGTTCGACGGGGCGACGAGTTTTCGCAAGTTGCTGCTCACACCCTAAAAACGGGCCATAAGTTCACTTTCACAGCCGTCAAGTTACTCGCCCACACACGACACACGATGACCCGAGAATGGTATATCGTTCATTTGCTTTTCAATATGATGCACATCTGAGCGTTGCGTACTTTGCACCTGTAGGTTTAATCAAAAAAGAACCGTGATTCATTAACACCGCACAATGCAGGAGTTTGCGGCGATGCTAGACGGGGAATTAGAAGATGATCTGTAGAACGGTTATGGTCCACAGTTTTAAGTTCTGAACTACTGGTGTGTGCAGAAATGCTGCCCGGTAATTACCCGTTTATTTTTCAAGTGCTTTTGCCTTATCGTGTTTAATAGGAAGAAAAAGCCAAATATTGAATAGCTAGAAGATTTTATGTAGATAGCATTCAGTTGTCGCATTTTACAGAGAGTCATTGTAGTAATCAGCTAAAGTAAGATAACTATCCCACGGAAAATATCCTGAATTCTTAGGAAGAGTTGTGATTGGTATCCGGGTCCTCTATCACAAAGACTCAAAGAATATTGCTGACAGCAGTTTCGGGGATAAAATGCAGTCACGGCATTTTTACCTGAATGGTGCATGCCAATTATTAAGTGGGCGGTGCCTTTCATGAAGTTTCGATAACTTTTTTTCGTGAGTATAATGATGAGGTCCATGACATCCTGACATCCACCGACCCACCAACTGCCCTTTCTCTCCCCTCCGCCATAGCTGTTCTGCCCCATCTGGCCCACAAACAAACAAACCATGACTCACACCTCTACACGCTAGTGATCCAGCTGACCAGTCGCATAAGCCATCTAGTGTAACTGTCTTACTTTCTCGCTTCTTTTTATTTTGTCTGAGGATGGGTTGCTGTCAGCAGCTCGAACATTCACAAATAGCACTTTATGATTCCGAATAACCTCTTCCTTCTTTCATTATATCCTTCGCAGTGCATACTGTCTCTGATCTACTGCAATAATTATGGCTATTAGAACGAAGCTTCCCTCCTGATTATGCGAAACCTGATTTAATAAAAATATTATCAGAGAAGTAATTATCAACTTTCAGCAAAATTCGGTGAAGTGTTTTTCAAAACCAGCAACATGAACATCGTCATAGAATGCGCATGGTATTTCGCGGCAAATATCGGCATCTAGGCAAGTCTGCAGTTGAATTATCAGAGTACGCAAACCCTGCGTGGTCTATTAAACGTCTTGCGGTTACTGCTCTTTGTCTTTGATCTACCATACAAATCTGAGCAGACAGTGCGTATGTCAAGTGTTCTATTCCAGCACGTAAACCTCAAAGGATGCACGCCATTCTCGCGTTGTCGCACCCACTGCTTCTTAGGTGCAACTTCGAGGCGCCTCAGAAAAGACAAAACCGGAAGTATTTAAGTCCAACAGGGACTTCCTGAATGAACATGCTGAGGTTTTGTCCACAACTTCGTTTTCGCTCCATGCATGGTAGGCCGCGTTTTGACGTTTTACTCAAGTTCGAAGTTTATTACTAACATTGGCTTCTATGGAACAATAAATTCCTATAAATTGGAACACGCACATCTCAAGATAATTTAAATTTGAAGAAGATGTTCCTTTGGGATAAAATAACTTTAATGAGTGAATTTTCAAGTTTGGGACCCCAACTCGTCTTCGGACTAACAAGACTGACAAAAAATGTACAAGGAACAACTAAAATTTCAAAACTGCCGAAAAAATCAATAGTTGTACAAAGTGAGACATGGTTGGTAGGTTTGGTCTCAGCTAGTCTCCGTCCTGTGGCCTCTGTATTTTCCATTGTTCTTTGATGTGTTTATAAATACCAGCTACTCGACATGCCGGGTAATGCACGAATCGTCGGAGTCCATGGCTTCGAGGAAATCTCGGCCATTTTTGGAGTGGCAAACTCCGACGATGCGTGTTTTATCCCATGCAAAGGTGTGTTTTGTCTTGACGCAATGTATGGCCACTTCAGAAAAACGATCATGTCTATTTACGGCCGATTGGTGTTCGCGGATGCGCGTGGAGACAGATCTTCCTGTTTGGCCACAATATACAGCATCACAACCTCCATATGGGATTTTTTAAATGGCTTCTTTCTTATTGAGGTAGCTGGCCCTATCCTTAGGATGTACAAGCTGGGTGCGTAAAGTAGCCATTGGTTTGTGCGCCACTTTTATTTGGTGTTTCCGCAAGTGTCTTTCAACAAGTTCAGACACATTCCTTATGTAAGGGAGGAATCGCCATGTATTTGTGTTGGGTGCTTGAGTGGCGTTGTTGTTGTTTCATGCATCGGCTTTTAAAGTTTTCGGGTAACCATTTCGGGAAAACAAATCAAACAAGTAATTGAGCTTCATTTGGTAGATTTGTTCCTCAGAGCAGTGTGTCTTTGCTCGATTTAGCAAACTATAGACGGCGCTCCGTTTATGAGAGCTGGGGTTGTTTCTCTCATAATTTAGAATAACTTCCGCATATGTTTATTTTCGGCAACAGGATGTTTGTAAGGCTCTGTCAGTATTTCGCTGCACGAGAACATCTAGAAATGGGAGTTTGTTGTTAACCTTTTTCTCGAGTGTGAAATGAATGCCCGGAATAGTTGAGTTGATGGTATTGTGGAGCGCTTCGAGTTGCTCCTTTTTAACGACAACAAATGTGTCGTCTACATATGGTACCCATAACTTAGAGTTAATCGATGGAAGGGCCGTTGATTCTAGTTTCTGCATCGTTATTTCGGCAAGGAATCCAGATATGGGTTACCCCATTGGAGCTCCTTTTAATTGTTGATAGTATTGAGGATCAAACGAAAAAAATTGTTTCTAGGAAAAGTTCCACAAGTTCAAGTAAGGCGCCTGCAGGAAACTTCGTTTCGTAGGTCCTCAGGGCTTCCTCTGTGTATTGCCTTGCTACATCAAGTGGTATGGAAGTGAATATGAAAACAACATCAAAGGAGACCATAACCTCATCATCTGAGACTGTGATTCGCCTTATTTTCTGCAGAAACTCGGTAGAGTTCTCAATGGAAGTTACGCAATCTTTCGTAAGTGAATGAAGTTGACGGAATAACTACTCGGAGGATTTGTAGTTCGGCGCACCGATAAATGAAATTATCGGTCGCAGGGGAACTACCGGTTTGTGAACTTTGGGTAATCCGTAGATCGTCGCGATACTTGCCTCGGATTGCTTCAGGCTTTTTACAACATCTCTTGATAGTTGTTTCGTCTCTTTAAGGCATTTCAGCACTTTGTCAATAGATGACATTTGTTTCTTTGTAGGGTTTGTGGGGAGAGGTTTATATGTTGAACTATCTTCTAATAGTGATAGCATTTTCTGCTTGTAGTCTGATTTGTTCAAGATAGCAGTTGCGCCTCCCTTGTCTGCGGGAAGTATGAGTATATCTTCATCAGTTTTTAAGTTTTTAAGTGCTTTCTTTTCTTCGGAAGATAGAGATAAAAATTGATTCCGAGCCTTTAAGGTGTGGACAGTGCTATTTCGGATTGTAAAACGATCATCGACATTAAGGTCACCTGTTAATAAGATAGACTCCAAGCTGGCTAGGAAGTCCAAGTTGTTAGAATCAGACTGGTTGTATTTCAATCCTTTGGAAAGCACACTCTCCTCAGTTGCTGTGAGAACTCTTGAAGACAGGTTTTCAACTTTTACTGCGGATTGTTGTGGCTGAGAAATAGTTTTCCATTTTTTGTCAAGAAGCATCTTTTTCTTTTGCCTTTCGAGTTCTGACACATGGGCAATTGTTTTACTAAGAAATTCAAATAAATGTAGTGAAAGATTATTGCGGCAAAATTCATATGTTGTTCTTTGGTAGAATAGAGCTTTTCAAGTCGATAATTGGCATCAGTTATGAATGCTCAAAACATATTTTTCCATAACGAGATGCGATCTGATACCCAAGGGGAGATTTGATGGCAGCAATCGCTGTTTATCATATTAGATCCATATGGGTTTGATTTATGAATTAGATTGAATAGTGGCCGCAATCCGAATATCTATCAAGAATCATACAGAGATTGACTACTTTGCTTATTAATTTCATATATGGCATACAAAACATTTTTATAAACCTTTACAAGTCAAAAACACTAGACAAAAATTAATATTTCTGTCTAGGTGCTTTTCTATGCAAGTACCTAGGTTTTCATACCGACACGAGGCAACGACCGGGCGCCAGGTCATGAAGCCAGGGACCCATCGTCAAGGTAGGAAACGTCTGGGGTGGTCTTGTTGTGACCCTGCTGTGTCTTTTACCTCTGACGCCACGCCCCACGCAGGAGGTCACGTGGTGGCAGTTCTCGGCCCACCTCTGGGACAGCCAATCAGAGGCACCGCAAACTGCGCCAACGCTCAACCTCTTGTGGCTGCTAGAAAGTGTGCATGCATTAGTCTGCCTACCCCAATCCAGTGTGACCAATCATCTTCCTGTGGCTGACTCAGACAGGACCTCACTGTAAAGACCGTCACGCTCACTCCCTTTGGATGCCGCCACTCTCGAGAACGAACGCACGCTCGTTCGACAGTCAACTTCCTCCTGCCTATTTGCCACTACTTCTGTACAGAATACACTATTCCACCCATCTGGCGTCCCACTTCTTCTCTTCCTTCACAGAACCGGACCTGAAGATCGAAGCGAAAAGGGTTTTACCTATAACCTCAATCCAGTGCGATGGTTTCTGGGATATGGTGCAGTTGCGGACAAAGCAACTACGTTGGATAAACTGTGAGACTAGCCTGGGCACGAATGTCCGGACAGGCAGTAGCAGTGAGGATGAAAGACGGACGGAACATGGCCACACCTTCAAGTTTAACAAGACAGACATTCTCGTAAGGTGTGACAACCGCGTTAGCCGTGAGCTGCTTGCGTCATAGTTCTCCGGCTGGCAACCAATTAACAAGCGCAGTGACCTCTTGCTCTGACTGCCTGGGCAGAGCCATTAACCATGGGGAAGTGAAGCGATAGTTAGCCACAGTTTAGAGTCATTATCACGTCAAACTTAAGCGACGGGAAAAACATCACGGTAATCACCGCCTCATTTATGGACTAGCCAAACATCTAGAAGAAGAAGAAGAAGAAGATTCGATCGCTGGGACAACATTATTACTTGCCTGACGTTTCGACATCTGTCGCGGTTTCCTCATCAGAGACATGAGCGGAAAATAGTAGCAGAGACGAATGATACGTGCACAGGTAGTTGCAGTATTTATAGGACACAGTCATTACTGCACACGCATGACAAATAACGACAATTACCGCTAAGTACCGTTTTGTGCGTGGATCGCTTGATGCCCATCATGCAGGCCGTGACCTGCTAAACTTACATCACGCGTGGTAGACTTAGACCACGGGAACCCAGTCCATAAACAAGTACAACGACGTACCCAATCCATATTCAGTGCTGAGGCTCAATTTGGCGTCATTTTACACCAAAATCGGGGAACCACGTGGTTGAGCAGTCATCACATCCAATTCCGCCACGCGTGATGCAAGGTTAGCGGGTCACGTCCCGCATGCCGGTCATCAAGCGATTAACGCAGCATAAGAGGCCAATTATAGCTAATTGTTTGTCATGCGTGTATAGTAATGACAACTAACATTTGCTGCTCATGTTTTTGATGATGAATCCGTGACGTAGGTCGAAACGTCAGGTGGATAAAAGTGCTGTCCTAGCGACCGACTATTTTTCTTCTCAACTACTTCCTGATACTCGCATGTTCACCCGTATTGCACTACTGCATTTCTATATCCTGATGATTTTAAGTAATGCGTTCATAGATTTAATTGACTGTTTCTTTTGCTGTTACTTTCGTGAGAAGAGATAAGACATCCAGTGAAAACATCGTGCAGTTAAAGTCGAGGCCTTTTACACCGTCCACAAATGCAAAAGCATCTCAGAAACTGTGCTGTGCTAGCTGATCCTCTACGAGCTTGAGTTTATCAACGAGTTATTTTGCTATCGCATGATACGGCGAGTTCCTAATATGCAGGATGGGATGAATGTGTGTGCCATCCTCGTGGATTTTCGGTCAGTCCTAGAACCGAGGTATATTCACGTTAAGGAAGAGAGACGCTGTTAGAACGGTGGCCCAAATGAGAGCGGTCACAGCGCCTTGAGCGACGGCACGCTTGAGTCGGCCTTGAAAATGATTGGCCAGTTTTGACAGTCTTAATTGACCGAGAGCCAGACTGTCATTCGTGCGCACGTGCAAGTACACACGAGAGGCGCAGTTTAATGAACCACCCTGAACCAGACTTGTTTGAATCGACTGACCCAACTATCTTAACTGTTCAGCCCCCCCCCCCCCGCATGATACCACGCCACCACTCGTCAAGTCAGTCAATTCAAATTTATTAAAGGAAATATGGGCAAACGCCTTTGAACTCCCTCTTGGTACAAAGGATTTCAGAAATGCATCGGCATAGCTGAACATTCCAAAGAAGTCGTTGACACAAGTTCAGACGACTACTCGCTTGTTTCAAGTAAGAAACTCACACTAAGTTTACACGAGCCAGCAGTGTAACTGAGGCTGGCTCATAATTCAAAATGGAATGTCATTTGTGGTTTTTAGGAGAAAAACTGTCGCTCGTGGGGGAAGTATGTGAATGATAGGGGCATGATGCTTCTGTGAATGTTGACGGCAGCCATGGCGTCCATGACGAGTAATATCTACATCCGAAGGACCATACGAGGAGGAGACCTCGGAGTCACGAGAACGTCCCGAAGACCGGAGATGCGACCATGGTACGCCTTTGCTGTGCCAATAGCCAGGGAACCCGCCACGTCGTCAGCAGTCGGTCGATACGAGAAAGGGTATGACAGGACCACGTAGCCTAGGACCATAGGTGCGGTAGATGCGACCTCAGACACGATCGGCGCAGATCGCATAGTGAGCAGAGACGTCATAGCTAGATAATGGCTGAAACTCATTTAGTTAGTACTAATAATAATACTACTTACAAATTACTATTGGTATATATTTATAGCATTTCTAGCATTTCAGGATTTGGATGTAGAGCGCTTCAATTTTTGGATTCGGAACACTTCAGTGATTGGATTTGGAGTACTTAATCGCGACGATACTCATTAAATCGGTCTAGGTTTGCCTTAAAAACATCCACGGAAAGGGACATGACAATATCCGCAGGAAGGGCATTCCATGCCTGGATTACCCTCTTAGAGAAAAAGAATTTTCTTGGGTCAAGTCTTGCCCCAGTCACACGTAATTTGAGGGAGTGTCCTCGCAGCCTAGAGGTGGTGGCCCGCTCAAAGAAGTCATTTGTTTGGAGGCAGCAATCCTGACCACGCAACATGCGAAATGCCTGGATTAGGTCCCCACGTGGCTGCCTGTAATCCAGAGGAAACAAGTCAAGATTTACCAATCGGGTCTCATAAGGGAGGTTCCATTGGCCTCGTACTAATTTTGTTGCGCGTCTTTGTACCCTTTCGAGGTTTTTTTTGTCTTTGGCTGTCCAAGGTCTCCAGGCTTGGATGGCAAATTCCAGTTGAGGTCGCACGAACGTGCCTAATACCTTGCCAAATACAACTTTGTCAAACTTAGCAAAGGCGCGTTTGATTAGATACAAGCTCGACATTGCAAATTTAGCCACTTTCAGGACGTGGAGTGATGGCTTCAGTGAAGGCGTGAACCACACCCCCAGGTCTTTCTGAGCCTCTTCCTCTGGTAGCGGCGTGTGATTCAGGTAATGCAGCCTCCAAGGCGTAGTGCTGGTTCTACCAAAGCGCATTAGGTTGCATTTGGCCACGTTGAATGGCATGAGCCCAAGGGTCGACCATTGCTCCAGTCTATGCAAATTTGCTTGGAGGTTTAATTCATCTTCTTGGTTACGTTTGACCTTCCAAAGTTTTTTGTCATCAGCAAACATTGCGATTTCGCAGTCTAGTCCGCTTATGCAGTCATCAATATATAAAAGGAAGAGAATAGGGCCAAGAACAGATCCCTGTGGAACCCCGCTCTCAACTGCTACCTCCGCCGACCGCTGTTCGCCAATACATACGGTCTGGGTACGACCAGGCAAGAAGTTTGCTATCCACTGCAAAAGGTTTTCCCTTACCCCTATGCGGCTGAGCTTGTATAAGAGACGTTGATGAGGCACCGTGTCAAATGCCTTCTTGAAGTCTACGAAGACTGTATGCACCGCATTCCCTTCATCGATCGCTCGGGTCCATTGTTCTAGACAATAGAGCAGATTGGTCAAGCAGGACCTTCCACAGCGGAATCCGTGCTGCTTATCAGAAAGAAGTTGATGTTGCTCCAAAAAGTGCATAAGCTCGCGTTTGACTATGCGTTCCATAAGCTTGCAGGATATTGAGGTGAGGCTGGCCGGTCTATAGTTATTTGCGGTCGCCCGACTCACACTTTTGTGGATGGGTGAGATCCACGCTGCCTTCCAATCGGGTGGCACTTGTCCAGTATTAAGAGAAGCTCGGAAGAGTAGGTACAGAGGTACCGCCAACCCTATGGCTAGCTCTTTTAATAGCTTTGCAGGTTTCTCATCCGGACCTGACGACTTCGTGTCTTTGAGCTGTAGAAGTTTTCGCAGAACGGTAGCTTCCGTGAGTGCATCCGAGTCTATGGTCTGGATCACACCCACACTGCAGTGAATAGCGGTTAACTCAGCCTCTCTCGTAAAGACCGACTGAAGGAAGCAGGACAGATGTTCCGCCTTTTCGTTTATCTCGGAAATTTCTACACCGTCGTCTGTTTTAGCAGAGGAATAGGGTCTCTATTTCGAGTACATTGCCTAACGTAGCTGTAGAAAAGCTTTGGGTTTCCTACTGCATGGTTTATTAGATTACTCTCGAAGTTTTGACGGCTAATTCGTATCAGGCTCTTAACCTTGTTTCTCTGCGCCTTATACCTATTGTACAATTCGGGGGTCCTCTCACTGCGATAGATTTTGAACATCCTTCCTTTGCGGTTTACTTCCCTCTTTAGCGTTGGCGGTAGCCATCAAGGCCTATTTTTTACTTTCTTTACCGTGATAGGACAGAAATCGGTAATTAGTCCGTGTAATACGACTTTGAATGCCGAACAATCATCGAGAACGTACCCGGTGAATAGTCCGTTCCAGTCTATCTCGGCTTACGATAAGTCTATTACGCTTTCTTTTTGTATCGTTCGAGTGTTTGTGATTATTTTTGTACCGTTTGCATCGAGTTTTCGATATTTTAATATCATGGAGCGTTTTTCATTTATTCGATAAGCCGTTCTACAATTTTTTTAGGTTCATACATTCTTCTCTATTTTTATAACGTTTCTACTGTTTTCCGATTAGTTTCGCGCTACCGCTCGTTTTAGATTGCTTTTGTACCTTTTCTGGCTTACCGTTATCTCATATTATTCTCTATCAAGTTAACAATAAACAGTCTTGTATTACCTCTATACTCTCGATCATCTCAGACCAGGAATGGATGCTCGTTGAATCAGATTGGATAGAATTTGCTCGCTTAATAGACGAGGCTACGGCCTCTTCCTCGGAATAAACCTTTATTACCGAGTTACAGCCCCGAATCCCGCCATTCGAATCGTTTCCTGTCCGGCAGGGCAGTGAATACAAACCCATTCGTGGAAATCTATCTCCCGTCACCTATCCCTCCAGTCAATATATTTCATGAGAGTGATAAGGCGGTGTCAAATTAGCCGTCTCCTATCCGTTCGGACGCTGCAGCAGTTTTGCAACAGGCGCCTGATGTAGGGCCACTACAGGAGACCGAAAATAAACACGTTGATAAAGCCAAAAACTAGACACGGGATAACTTGAATGTGACACAAGCGAAAATGGACCACAGCGTTGAGATCAAGCGTGCAGTTGAGGGTCTGTGCATGCATCACACTATTCTACAATTACCTCTGATGAAGAATTCTCGATGGAATTCGAAACGTCAGGCAAACGAACTTCTTATTCCAGCGATCGCCTCTCCTACTTCTGAAAGTACAGTTGCCAACCGTGCTCACAGCAGATGTGGATAAGGGCAAGCAGGATGTGCGAATGAACTGCAGGTGATAATCAACATCGCCAAAATGCTGGCTCTCTGCGAGTGGCACCACAAAAGACGCAGGGATGAATGGCAGCCTCCACCGTCCCTCCACCGCAAAAGCAGCATAGATGATCCCCTATAATCAAGGCTTTACCAGCGTGGCCCTCAATTTCATAAGTAGCACCCGAATACAGTACTTATCTTTTTCGAGGAAAGCCTCCTTGTTCGGAGTAACACAAAGTTTCTTTCCGAGATCGTCATTTCCCTTCATTTATATGCAGGCATGCTGCTCACGGGGTCAACGGCCATTCCGCGCACGGATCCACGTCGACCGACCATCTAAGGACTCAAAGACCACTGCAAAGAGACAACTGTGATTCCTGCCGCCGAAAACGCCTTTATCTTTATCCCTACTGCAGCCCCAAATGAAACCTAGTCAACGACGACCACCATCGATGAGCACACTCCCAATGCTGTCACCCGCAACGGCGACAGCTACGGCGACTAACATCCAATGACGATGTCCTGGCATCCACGAAAATCATCATCTTCACCGCTTCCACCCTCAACAATGTGTGTTAAATCCCAACCACACAAAGCAGAGCATACTGTAATATAAATCAAGTTTTGTGTACATTTCAAACAGACCCACTCTACTAGCTGTGTCTCAAAGGAAATGGCGAATTTTTTCTCCACTGAAAGGCAGTTTGCTCATATCGGCGGATTGCCCACATCGTGTCGTTTGGGGTTTAGAATTTAAATTGTCCTCTCACATGGACAATCTCCTTAATGACAACGATGGAAGGTCTTGGTGATTTATATTCAGCTGGATTGACACAGCAACGGACACAGAGCAGGCTGTCAGCACTGAACTGCTGTTTTCCCTAACAGTTATACAATAGTACAATTGGAATTTCTGCTTCAGTGGAACCGTGGCATTTAAAGAAATTTTGCTGAAAACTTTCTTTGTTTACGATATGCGGACATGTTTGCATGCATCGATAGCCAAAATTGAGAGTGACTGGATTTAATATTTGAAGTTAAATACTATTGGCAGGTGACTGATCACGGGAAGAAAACGGACCCACTATTTTCGAAACGATCTTAAGGATTTACTGCTGGTTTGCCCGGTACAGCAGTAAAGACATCCATCAAAGCTATGCAGCACCTAGAACACTTATGATAGCGAACTAGAATAAAAAAAGATGTCAGTTCAAGTAAACCTTTGTTGGACAAATTCGCGACGAGGGCACTAAAAGCACGTACGCCCTTAAACTAACAGTGCACCGTATCCGAATGATCATTACTCGCAAAGGTTATTGATGCAGAAAGGCTAGCGATTATGGAGGTTATGAAAACTCGAAAAGCAGATGAATAACCGAATTACCAGAGCAGTCGGAATAAAATTCCCCTCCCCTACGGACTGGGTTGTTCCCGAAATTAGGCAACCCTTATGTAAATTAAAGTCCAAAAGGGAAAAACCCAGATTCTTAGAACAAAGGACTGACACATTTAATAAACAGAGCTGTCAACATTAATGATGTCGCGTCTGAGGCGCCACAGAACGCGACTGCTATAAAAGACCCGGCTGTCCTAAGCGTGGCGACCGCCCAAAAATGTGCTGCCGAATTTTTCGGTCGTACTGGCGCCAAATTGGACGCCAAATCACATGTTTGTTGCATGCGTACGCCGTTGTGACGTCGATGTCGATTGAAAGTCATTTCCGCACTGAAAATGCGCAACCAGGCCGCTTTTCTATATCTTGGATTATATCCCGACGCAAGTAGCACCGTCCACACTAAAATAAACGGTATGTCTGAGATCAAAGTGCTTATATGGGAATCGCCACGAAAAGTAGTGTCTTGCAGTAGACGCAACCAATGACTAAACCCGTGTCTGATCGTTTAACGGATGTCGACGTAAGAAGTATTGTAAGATATTTCATACAAAACGTTGTACTATCCGCAAAAGTACATTTTAGGCGATACCTCTACGGAGGTTGGTAGCGTTCAAAAAGGCCGCCCCTAAAAGCCGCGTTTCGCATAACTTACTCCAAGCTATGACAGTGGTAACATCGAAAGACGTTAACGTAATAGTGGCTGCAGTGTTTAACTGGTCTTTACTACTACAATCCACTCAGGGCTTCAGTTTCATTTCACTTTCTTTATTGAAAATAATGGGTAGTTATTTTGAAAACCTTAGTGTTTGCATCGCGGTGCATTATGTACACTTGTATGCGCACTCTCGAAAATCGTCTGTGAAAATATTATTCACAAAATGTAAGTAGTTCTGTTTCTAAAATAAAATTCTAGCTGGTTCAGTCTGGACATTTTCCTGCGTATCTTCACCGAGAGGCCATGAACATGTGGCGAGAGATGCCAGTGGGACATGTTACTGTTAACAAGTCATTAATTGTCATAAATGTGCAGTACCGTAGTGACTGTGTTCAATAAATACTGCAACCCACTGTGCATGAATTACCCGTTTCCGCTACTATTCCTACGAATGTCTCTGATGAGGGATTCGCGACGGATTCCAAAACGTCAGATGAATTGATGTCTTATCCCAGTGATCACATCCGCTTCTTTTTCTTGAGCATTCCATTGTTTGACTACCTGTTGCCTGAAAATTTCGGAACGAAAGTTCAGCCTGAGCATTTCCTCCCGTAACTTCTCCGAGAGTCCGTGAGGATGAAGCTATAGATGCTACTGAAACCTGTTCTCAAAGCGCAACCCCTGCTTCGCGCCATGTTGCATCTTGTAAACCAGGATAAGTTCGCTGATTTGTTGGCTGTATCAAACAGGGGAAAGATTGAGGCGTTCTGGTCTTTATATGCAAGGGTGGTATTTTAAGCCTTTTACTGGCTTTGTTACACCAGGTTGCACTCTGTTGAGCTATTTTGTCTTTTGCTAACCATGGCCATCATAACTGCCTGCCCTATTTTAGAGGAGGCCAAACAGAGGTGGAGCGGACGTCACCAAAAAGTATATTTTTCGAACGATACAAACGCTATTGAGATCGCCTGCAGTACCCACATGAGGTATTTTACAACGTTGATGCATGGCAGTGATGGTTTCAGATTGCTCTGTATCCAATCATCGAGCTCCTGCTTGGAGGATTCTATGGGAAGTTTAACATTTTAGGAAGCGTTCACTCATGTTTTTGGTCAATATAGTTATTTTGACGCAGGTAAAGGAGGGCACTCTTTCGCACACGATGTTGCTGCACCAGCGTGAGTCCACCAGTCTGGAAGTTAGGGAATAGAGAGTGGGGTAGATGTAGCATAAGTTCATTGTCATTTATAACCAATCCACGCCTAAGTCGCTAATCCTGCAGCACCACGCTGTGGACCACATGGTGGAAATCGTAGGAATCGCCGGTCGAACTGTCAGGGTCTGTTGGTGACAAATCTGGTGCTTTTCCTAGTCTCTTCTGCTTTCGCGTGATGTTGTGCTCAGTTATGTTGTTACTTCCTTTCGGGTACGTGTTTTCTGATATCTCAATAGTTTCCGAGCCTTTTGTGTACTCGTCATCCGAGGGGGCCTAAGCTGGTTGTGCGCATTGGTATTATCTCTGTGAGAATGTAGACGCGTCCCTCTGCGTTAATAACTCGCATGTTAAGATCCAGAAATCCGCCACATGGTACACACGCAGGCCAAGTTACTTCGTTAGTGTTCGGTTCTGAAGCAGGAGGTCAAACAACGCCATTTTCGTTGTCACTGGTGGCCTGCGTTTTACCTCGTATCATTGAAAGCAATTGTAATATTTCTGAAAGGACTTGCTCATAGGAAGTAGTCAGCACTTTACATAAGTTTACTGGGTCATGTGCTTTAGATTACATAGAAGCGGCTTGATTTTCCGGGCTAGTAGACGGGCAATTTGTTACTTGGGTTGAGGTCCAAGGCCAACGCCGGCAGATAACGTACGTCCTTTTTCCTCTTGTAGAGCTGGATTCTATGCACACACTTGTGTCTATAGAAAGCTGCATTAATTGATAAGCCTGCATTGTAAATAAACAGATTTAGTGGCAGGGGTTGAAATGGTGTGCGTCAGTTAATATATGCATCGATATGCGTAAAGACTCGAGGTCCAGATATCATATCGCGTTCATAATCTCTTGAAGAAAACGAAGAAGAAGAGACGGCAAGTTCATGAACGAAATTTAATTGGTTTTAACCTTTCGGTGACCCCCTCGTTTTCACTACCATCCTCATCAAAAAATTGTGGTTGCTACTCATTTTGGTCTTGAGTTATTCAGCTTTGCCACTTGTTTCATCTTATAAACATGCTAGACGCACCATCTTTGACCTGCCCCTTTGCAACTGAATAGTCTTGACCTCCCTGAAGTTGATCGTTAGCGCGCTCACATGAACTTCGGCCTCATTTTAGCCAGGTCATCGTGCATTTCGAACTTCTCCAAGTCAGTCAGCGGACCGATCACTCATGACCGTTGGCGTGAGTTGCTTTTAGTCTTGAGGATGCATCGGTGAGGCAATGCTCCATGGAGGTCACGTGACTTCTGACAGCTATCTCGCCTATTTTCTGTAAGCGTCGGATCTCGGTAACGCCTGCTCGCCTCTTCTACTGGTCCTGCAAGAATTAAATTGGGCCACCTGTGTAACACCTGATAGGCAGGATGCAAGTCGATAGCGTGGTTGAGTGTGCTATTCGAGCACCAACTTTTTAAAACCGGTCTGGTCACCTTTTAATTCGCTCGGCCGATCATTCTTTCTTTCTTGGAGGCGAAATTGTGCTTCAGCTGCTGTATGTGACTATAGACCAGATATAGTTCGTTCTTGCGGTTGATTGCAAGTTGGTGTCCCTGCAATCTTGTGCCAGGGCGTTTTTTCGTTCCACTAACCTACCTCGCATCACAATTTTGGCAGTGTGCTGTAAACCACTGCTGATTTTTCTGTCAATGGTAGTGGTGCTTTGGACTATATGGTTTGTTGCCTGCTTGTGTATTCTAGTTTATGAATCCCACCAATCCTACAAGGGCAAAAGAAACTTGTGTAGCCCCACTCATATACCCTTAGTCCCAGGATTTTGTCTCACAAAAACGGTGGTTATAGAGTTTTTCGGGGTAAAAAAATAGGATAGGCAAAGAAGGAAATTTTTAGAAGTAAGTGTCATGTGAAAAAATGTAGTCGAAGTTGCTTCCCGCGGCCGCAGGGAGCAAGTTGTTTCGCATGTAAATTGAAGGTGTGTGCAGCGCTTGGCGTCACGGACTTTAATAATCTTACTCCAGAACGGTAAGTTGGACCACAAATAAGTTAAAGTAGATGACCTCCTAACCACCATTTCAATTTTTCGTGAAATTCAAGAAACCCGCAGTTTGATAATCGGGTTTTTCGGCGATAAGTTACATAATAATACAGATTAAGAAAATTTACAGATATAAATCAACAGCACTCCTAAATACAGTTAAATTAAAATGCATTGAGCATCAATTCAAGTAAATTCCACTGTGTGTCCTAATTTTCCGCCCATAAAACCCGATAACCACCGTTTTCGTAAGAGAACATGCAGGTTGTAGGGATTGATGAGTTGGGCTACATAAGCTACTGTTGCCTCTGCAAGGTTTTATGCTTCTTCGTACAACCTCTGAAATGTTCTTTAAATAGGAAATAACGCGCCTGAACTTAGGCTTTTCTCTGCTCGACCGCTTCTTGAGGCAACAAAACTTCGGATAGATGTAGCTTTAAAAGGGGCTCATAAGTACTGTACGTCCTACTTTGCCCCATTTTTCGTCGACACAGGGTGTTTGAAAACGTTAGAATGAGGTTCTGACACAACTGCATCTGTACCCAAAAGAGTTGTTGCTTTGGAAGTGAGGGATACGTATATTTTAACTTGTCTGCTGCTGCGCTGTCGTCCTTAGCTTTCCATCTGCCAGTTTTGTAACTTGAACGTCAAGGAGGGGTAACTGATTGTTGACGTCTTCCTTCATGTCAAACTGCAAGTCGGTAAATATTGAATTGAACAATGTCTTAAAAGTCTGTACGTCCCTCTTGATTGTTGCGGACGCGTCCTCAACTTATCTGGTCAAGACCTTCAGAGGGTACGAGGTGATAACAAGCTGCTCGATCCTCTAAAAAAGCTGCTTCGGCAATTAATCCAGACGTAGGCGATGCCATATGTGTCCCCTTCTTTTCGTTGTAGACCTGGCCGTTGGATGTGAAGAAAAATGTAAGACAGTTCTAGGTGCTTGATGATATTCATTTGTCCGAGATGTAGATCGGTTTCATCATATTTTCCCTGACAAAGCGATCGACAATGTCAAAGCCAGCGAGGAATGATATCTCAACAGATGACAAAATCAGCTCATTTGCATCTTTTTTGAGATGTTGCGTATGCGTCAAAATATGTTCAACCAACTTCACTGTCTACCCCACTTTCTTGGTAGCGAAACAAATTTGCTTGTGCGGCCACCTTAAAAGTGCAAGGTTTTGAGTGTCATTTAAAGAGGAGATTAGATATAGGGGAACTTCTAGTATGGCGGCCATGGTGAGCAAAAGATAAAATACCTCGAGAAAGTACAATGTCATGAGACAATGCTAACAAAAGGCTTAAAATGCCGCCCTTAATCAGAAAGACCGGAGCACTCCAAGTCGATTCCCCCTTTGCTAGGGACAGTAAGTTTGTGAACTTATCCTGGAGTAGGGACTACGCGTTGAAAAAATATTTCAATGGCATCTCTCGCCTCATCTTCATGGACTCTCAGTGAAGTTGCGGACGACAACGCACAGACTGAACCTTCACTTCAGGCAATGGATAATAAAACAATGAAAGGATTTGCGTCAGTCAACCGCGGATGCTCCGTCCCTACAGCTCCTCAAGAAACGTTTCTATGTTTATGCGTCCTTTGTTCTCCCTCACAATTCCGAACTCGAACAAAATACCACATCAACCCCAGAAAGGAGTTTAATTTAGAAACAGTGTTACTTACATTTTGTGAATACTATTTTAATAGAGAACATTTCATTGAATGCATGTACAGGTGTATATAACACACTGGCATGCAAAAAATATGGTTTCAGTTATATTGTCTATTATTCCCAACAAACAAAGTGGAAAAAAACTGAAGCTCTGTTTGGATGCTAGTAGTAAAGACCAGTTAAACATTGCAGCCCCGCTCACGCTAAAGCCCTTCGATATTAGCATTACCATAAATGGGGTTATATTGTGCGGAACGTAGTTTTTAATGGCGGCCTTTTTGAATACAAACAACATCCGGAGAATAATCACATAAAAAGTGCTTTTGCAGGCAGCACATTTTATACGAAACATTTTATGATACTTCTGAGGCTGGCCTATCAACATGTGAGGCACTGGTTTCGTCAATTATTCTGTTAGTCCATGACCCAACTTACCGTTGCGATCCTCATGTGAGCACTAGTATCTGAGGCTTATCGTTCGTTTTAGAGCAGGTGGTTCTTTTTGCATAGTAATAGTATCCGTTATAAAGCCTCCTGTTTGAGCATTCATACAAAATACCACTATTTATACAATCCAGAATAAGCCAGACCTATGCAAACTTGTAACATTTGACTCCTTTGCCTATACCGTCGCTAGTGGACTGGGTGCGTCCGTTCTCGATGTGGAGATGACGTTACATTACTACCAGTACCATGACGGCGTATGCATGCGTCAAACATGTGATTTGGCGTGATATTTGGCGCCAGAACTACCGAAAATATGACGACATATTTCCGAAGGTCATTCTGTTCAGTACACCCGTGCATTGTAGAAGCGCACTTTAGTGGCAATGGGGGCCTTTGTGGCCAGCGTTTCCCTGCTAGTGTCGATCGTCTCGTTTGAATCCACATAATGTCATTTCTTTTCGAAGTTAGCAATGCAATGACTGCGAGTCAATTATGCGAAACGCGTTTTTTGGAGCTGACCTGTTAGAGCACGAACAACATAGATGGAGTAATCATTTAAAATACACATTTGCAGGTAGTATGATATTTTCTTACGAGTGGCTTTCTAATACTTCCAACCCTGGCATTCGTTAAAAGCTCAGACAAGCGTTCTGTCGATGCTTCTGTTACTCCGTGACCACTTTTCTCGGAGATCGAACTTTTTTTTTACTACTAACGGTGCCATTCTCATCGGGGTATAGTCCGTGGTACGGCCTCTTGCGTGAGCATTTGCACAAAGAATAAATGCCTGTAAAATGCAGAAGAATCTACCTCGATACCATCTTGTGGTAAAAGTTCACTTTCTTGGGTTCGTGGTCTGGTTGCGCGTTACGCTGCGAAAATGACGTCACATCAAAAACACTTCCACAAATTCGTATGCGCACCAAACTTATTTCATTTGGCACCAGCCCTACCGAAAGGAAAACAACCACCAATATGTTTCGCGGGAGGTCGTTATATTTAGTACAGCCGTGGCATCTCAGCTGTGACGTCTCAGATGCAGCATTAATACTGTTGATAGTTCTGTGTATTAAATACTCAGTCGCTCGTTCGAGACGTCTGGTTTTTTTTCCATCTTGGGCTTTCATTTACATGAGGGTTGTTCAATTTTGAAAAAAAAAAACGGTCCGTAAGTTGCATTTTTAGTCTGACTGTTCTGTTACTTCGTTTTTCAAGTTTTTCAAGTTTTTCAAGTTTTCAGAACCTTTTTAATGGTTAGCCTCGCTGTTTCAGTGGTCTATGCGCACAATAAACACTTTGATGCGATGCAATGTAAGTTTAAGGACGTAAGTCCTTTGAGTGCCTGTCTTCGGGAATTTGTTCAACAGATGTCTACTTGAACGGACGTCTTTACTTTTCTAATTTGCTGACTAGCTGCATATTCTGAAAGTATTCTGATGGACGTCTGAACTGCTGCATCAGACCAACTGGCAGAAAATGTTTAAGATTGTTTTGAAAACCCAGTAGGTCTGCTTTCTTCCTGCGATCAGCCACCTGTCAATACCGGTTATGTTTAAATAGTAAATCCAGTCATTCTCAATAAAGTTTATCGGTGTGCGTGTGTGAGCGTGTCCTTATATCGTGAAACGAAGAAAGTTTTCGGTGAAAAAATCTCAAAATAGCACAGTTAAACTCAAGCGGAACTTCCAATTTTACTCTTGGTTAACTGGGCCATCAGCTAAAAAGCTGTACTTTAGGGCTTGCAGCTGTAGTTCACGGGCGGTGTTAAGTAAACTGGATAAAGAAGAAGGACTTGTAGATTTCGGTAAACGTAATGTTCACAATTATGCACTAATGCAAATAATGTCCGGAATAGAAGGGAAAGGGAAAAATGGTGGTTCAATGCTGAGAGCCTCATTACCTGCTGCTTTGTCCGTTACTGGGTCGATGCAAATGAACATTAATCCTCAAAACCCTTCAGTAGTGGTCGATCTGCTGCCTGTATAACTGATGCTCATTTCCGTTGTCGAATATTCCAATCTTCAACGCAGCAGCACATGCAATTTTGTCGAGACTAATTGCTCTTGCGGCACGACTGCTCACCCCAAGGAAACATAGGCGGGAGTCATCATAAACTAGGAGAGCAATTATCCTAGCTCTCACAGAAGTAGTGCTCCGTTAAATGTCTGCTAAATCGAGCAAAAACGCATTTTTCCGAGAGAGAGAGAAGGCTATAAGATTGAAGTGGATTACTTGTTCGAATTATTTTCTCGAAGTGGTTGTCCTCGAGAATTCATGCATCGATGTGTGAGAAAACAAAGTAAAAGTACTCAGACAGTAGCAATCAGACGCCCAATCCATATGTTTGGTGTAGCCTTCCTTACATCAAAAACGTGTTTTAACACTTTGACTGTGACGTGCGCCATATGTGGTACATGCATACACGCACGGGCATACAGGCTATTTTGACAGTCGCAGTCAAAGTGCTAAGTCACGGACAAACACCTAAGGAAGCACCAAATTCGAGTGGCTCATAAACCAACGACGACTTTACGCACCCGACTGGTACACCCTAAGAATAGGATTAACTGTTTAGACAAGAAAGAAGTTATTTGCAAAATCGTGTTTGGAGCTAGTGATCCAGTTTATTGCGGTCAGATTGGAAATCCGCCTTCACACGCTTTCACGAAGAGCAACTGGCGGAAAAAGACAAAACCACCTGTCCAGAGTAGCCATGCTTACTCTGGACAGCGGGCACGCCTTCGCGTGGAACATCATTCGTTTTTAATTGCCTGTGCTTTCAAGAAAAGCCGCGAATTCCTCAAAGCCATACACTAGAGCACTTCGTGCTTCAAGAGGCATATCGAGTTTGCTGCTTCGTACAAAAGTCTCAAGGAGAAATTAGCGAGACGCGAGCCGGTCCGAATGGAATGAGACGCACAGCGACGGCATGCTTGCGCAAACTCCACGCAATTATCGATTTTCCCATGCGCCCATCATGTAAGCTGTTTGCGGCACTTTCACTTTAGCCTGCGTCTGACGACGAACTGAGGGGACCAGTCTCATAATTTACGCAATGAATTATATTTCACGAAAAACTTATTCGATTTCAGCTGTTATTCATTGGGATGCCTAAGCTTCAACATATGTATATAGATATAACGGGTTCTCCCATATATCTGCACTATCAGATTATGTACGTTCAAGTAGCCGAGTTTTTTCCTACCCCTGACGTTGTATTAAAATTGCCAGAGAAATTGCAATTCCACTTGTCATTTCCTTGAAGTTTGCTTTGTCCTGTATATTTTGGACAGCAGAGTTTGAATCAGAAGTTAGGCGGTTTTAACAATTATGAGCAATTGGTGGCTGGTTGAGAAGGGGGCTATGTACACAACACTTGTTATAAACCAAACTGCGGAAGAAAATATTAGGCCAAATTGTTGAGTTTCTTGGGTACATGCACAGCCTGGACAACTGTGCTGTTCACCGGTATCCGTAGGCTCTGAAAAAGGTCATTCGGAGATATGTGACCTTCAGTTGCCGGTTTGCAGTCCTTCCGCACTAAAATTTATTAAACAGGAAGTCAAATTTCACTTAAGGTTAAACAAAGTAAATTATTTTGCGCAGTTGTGTAAGTACTATTTTTCTGCATTTGATACACCATTTTTCGTGAAATGGGATTAGAACGCCTGGAGTTTTTTACTCCTTCTTTGCATGATTTTTTAAACTACAAGCTTAATCGTTGAGCAACCAGACTGCATCTTCTCTGTCCATTCATTATTTTGCCTTTCTGAAAATTAATGTTAATATGAAGAAAACGGCGTTATAATTTTACCTGGCTGCGACACAGCTGGTGTATTTAACAGAACAACAGACTCTCATAATATGTATAATCAGCCAGAACTTTGGCCAATTATAAAGAGTTATTTGCTGGATTATGAACTGGCATTTCGGTCTGTGAATGTATGTGTGAGTATATTTTTAGGGGTTAAAAAAGTCTTATAAACTCCAGTCCTACTCGATGTCTGCAGTTAATTAACAAAGTAGTCGAAAGGATGCTGAAACATCTTATTCGAGAAATCAGTGACTATCGCCCATAGTAAGCGACAAACTGGTGACTGCCTACGAGTCCTGGCCTTTTTACCTCCCATTCTGTGATACAGGCAAGTGCAATGGAATTTTCTAACAGAAATTCAACACAGTAGTGCATTTGCTGTCGATATTTGGCCACACAACTCTTTCGGACTGCCGACAGAATTATAGCTACGCATGACTTTGTCGAGTCCCCTCTCGCCCAACTTACAGCCTCTTAAACATCTCTTCACGATCCCGTCTCTTGTGTGGGGTCTTAGGTATAGAAAATAAGAGGTTACCCTCCCCTACTCCGAAGCCCACCCACGTCGGCGTGCCTGTAAGACTGACCTCCTTCGTCTAGACTCCAGCACAACTACAGCTAGTATCTGAGTTGTCAGCATGGCGTATCAGGTAAGCCCTACACATCCACCCCACTTCTTTTGCTGCCAAGGCTTATATCTGTCTCCTCCTCT
>JAYGXS010000001.1:75056736-75237080 GCA_036362985.1 Ligula intestinalis | reverse complement strand
GTCTTTTGGCACGTATTGCACCAACACAGCCATACACAAACCAACACGCAAGGTCCCTTGCAGTACGATAAAGGTGGTAAATAGGGCAACGAGTCCTTACTGCAGCGGTTGGAGCGTTGGAATTCTAGTCAATAGGTCGCAGATTCGAGCCTCGTGTGTAGAAACACCCGGGGATTGGATAAGTCTGGCTGGTGATGGCCAATAAGTGGGAAATGGTCGTTCCAGTCCCCCTTTTCGTCGTTGATAATATCTTCCTGCTTATGGTATGCATATATTACATAAGTATTAATTATGGATAATTAATTAATTTTCAATTAAGTAATTAAGTTATGAGACTATGGAACTTTTAACCAATGGTTATTGAAATGTTAATACCAACTCCAAAACTAACTTTTACCATAAAATAACCATAACTCTACAAATAAACTTAGTCTTAAAATTAATCCTAAAACTAAAACTCACTCTAATCCTAAAAATAACCAACTCTTACCCCATCTTCACCTTTTGTGCTCTAGCATACCGTTTGCCCTAATCCTACTTGAACGAACTGCAACCCAAACAGCAGCCCTAAAACATGTTTAACTGCGGCTAACATTAATTCAGCCGGCCTATGTCCCTACTTCATCCTCCCTCGCGTTGCCCCTCCTCTTCCTGGGCATACCTCAGATGGTCTTAATCCCAAACCCAGAAGCTCACAATAGTCCTTGCAATGACCTGAAGCTCGACGGATCTAATTATAACGATAGCATTACATTTTTACTTATTATAAGAAGTAGCCATGTGAACAGCAATTAAACGTTGCTTTTTATATGTAATCCTTTTACCTTTCTTCTTTAGCAGCATTCCAGTAACTTAGCATCTTAGACTCGAATCTTACTTGCCAATTTCGACGGCCCCCTGCAACTATTCTTATCTAACCTGTGTCAGTTATAATGACTTTCTCCCTCGCAAAACTTACTTAAAAATATCTCAGCCAACAGTCCTTTAGTCAAATATTTTTACCGGCAAACATAACGGAGACTGGAATGGCCATTTCTGGCTTATTAGCCATCGTCAGTCAGTCATACCCAGACCCAAGTGATTGAGTGTCATACCTGAACCTCGAACTCGTGACCTGTTGATCAAATTCAAGCCCCCTAACCATTGCGCCACGAGCTCGTTCTCTCGCCGGTTTATATAAGGGAATATTGACACTCATTGATGAAGGTTCACCTGATCACTAACGAAATTCATCTGTTCAGCTCTGCCTTGTGTCTCGACAGAGGCCCTGACAGCCGTAACAACTGGAAGTAGGCAGATATTATCGCCGAAAAAGACAAAGGAGACTGGAATTGCCATTTCTGGGCATGAATATAGGCAGGTCGCGAATCCGAGACTCGGGAGGTGTACCAGTTGGGTCTGGGTATGACTGGCTGATGGCTGCTTATTAGCCATAAATGGCCATTCCAGTTTCCCTTGTCTTTACTGAAAATACTATCTACCTACTTCCCAATGCGGTAATGATTGTGACTTGAAAAGTGTTTACAATAGAATAACAGTAGATAGCTTCCAAAGGAACTAGCACAGTCGCAACAATCAGCATTTATGACGTCGGGAAAAGGGGTAACCGAAAATACGTCTATATTGGATCTCAAAGTTGCTTCAAGGGACGACAGTAGGGCAGTACCAAAATGCAGGTCGCGTAGTCCACACAAGTAGCAATTTATCGTTTGATGTGACTTCCACTAGCAATGTCATATTTATGGGTTCTAGTGTTCAACTTTTATCCCTAACCGTTTTGCTTACTTCAAAGTAGAAAAGATTTTCCTCTCAAAAGACACCCCGTTGGCACCAAACTACTAGCGAATAGAGCATGTTGTATCACGGATGTTTGTAGCGTTATGACCTAAAAATATAAGACCTCTTCAGCATACTTGCTTTCATGTCCCCTTCCGTCTCTTACTCTGCTGCACGGTAGCACATTGAAATTGCAGCCAGCGTCGGCAGTTCAAAGCTTAGAACAGATGACAAGTCAATAATTCCAACAGGTGCCAGGGACACCGCAGTGAGGATTTGTGGCTCATTTTCCATCACCAGCTGACCCTTTGCGATTCCAGAAAGTGAAGACCGGGACTTTGATCAGCTCCGCAGTTTGGTCGTTAGCTCGAAACTCTGCCAAGTAGGTCAGAGACAAGAATGATCACTTTGTAAAGACCAGTTAGTGGATCTACAACACTGATTGGCGGAAATCGTTCATGTGTCCAACCGGCAGGACGGCGGAATAGGAACGCCATCTTTCGCAACATTAATTGCTCGCGTTAACTCTTGGAATGTGTACCTATTCCCGTGTCCTACCGCTAACCTTAAACTCAGTCTTAATTTGCTGGGAATTTAACACAAAACCACATGTATTACGGTGGACTGCTATTCCCCTGCCCTTCCGGAAGGGAGAAGGGTGAATAAATTATCGCTACTCATTGATTTTCCGCGCAGTTCGACACTCTCGCAATTTTTGGCACTTGGCATGGGAGAGCGTTGGGGCTTTAACTGTAACGTTTTCGCCTAAAGACAGGTACATTTAATCAAAATAAGCAGAAGTTATACCAACGCCTGTGGCAGAACAGGGAAAGTGATTTAATTCAGGGCTCGCTGGTGTTACTGACAAAAACAGAGTGATGAAAAATGGGAATTATCTGCCAGTCACCGGCAGGAACACCAACGATTTTCATTCTGATCACCTGGACAGGAGGTAGAGCAGTCAGATTTTCTACTAAATGGTTCGTGAATTCATGCTCCCTCGGCTACAATTGAGACTCCAAAGTTATTTGTAAAAATAATGGTACTTACTGTTTGTAAATACTATTTTAATAGTAACTATTTTACGCGTGTGTGTACAGATGTATCTGACGCATCGGTATGTAATTAATGGTTTTCAAAGGCATTGCTTATTACCCTCACCAAATAAACTGAAAACGGAATATATTCAACCACATGGGAGTGATGTTCATGGATATTTCCCGATTGCGGGAGGCAACTGCTTGTTTGCTCTCAATCATTTGCGCATTTGCAACTTGGCTGAATTTTCTTTAAATCGAACGGGAATTCATGATGGATTAGTTGCTCTGAATGTCTGCAGTTGGAGTTCACATACCGAGCAAAAATTGTCTTCTCAATGTGTAACCTGTTAGAATCGGCATAGATTGCCGCGGACAGTTATTCAACCTTACTACCTACTGCTTACGTTTAACAGTGTCACAACCCAGACTGTTTTAACGCTAAGCGCTTGAAGATTTGCCTACATTTGAGGATCGGCCTGCACACATACCAGTCAACAATATATAACCATTTTTCAAATGTATAAGTGCCACCTCATGCGGATATTTGCTCATAAACTCTGTCATGTCCCGTTGAAATCCAAAAATTTGTGCAATCGCACTTAATCGTAGCTGCCCTAGTAATACCACCCCCACTATCACTCAAGCCTTAATGGGGGCCAAGTAATAATGCCTTCTTTTTTCTGATTTCCAAGATACGCGGTTCCTAGACACCTATGTTACTACACACTCAGTCTGCTTTCAAATATATATTCTAGTTAGTAGGTGTCAACAAATATAAAGCGTGAATTTCCAAAAATTCGCCCAACTTACCCGTGGACCTGAGCCCTGTTCCCGCATTATCTGTTCGGATGTTCGCCTGACCCCAGCAGCCCTGCCTCATCAGCATAGCATTATAGACCTCCGGAGATGGGTTTTGTTCATCCTTTACATTCTTATAACCGGCTTCCTCATCCTGTGCACTTCCCATGTTCCATTCAGCTGTCCGGTTGCGACAGTCTCCTTCAACTGCTGCCGCTGCCTCCTCGGCTACCGCCGTGCCTTCCATCCTTGCATCCTGTGGCTGCGATGACGGCAGTAACCGTTGGTGTTCTTGCTTGCCTGCCTCTTCCACCAGTGCTGAGTCCCACTTCAGAGGAGGATAGGTCCGGTTGGTCATAAAACAGGCCCTGCTGTCAGACGACGTACTGTCGGCGTTGTGGACGCCAAAATCGCCTAGCTGATAGGGAAACTCATAGTTCCATGAGTCCTGCCCCCCTGCCTTACCAGACTCCACTGCGCTTTGTGCCTCTTCTCTGCTCAGACAGTTTACTGGGAAGCCAGCATGTTTGAAGGAGGCCTTGTGATGGAAGGCAACAGCAGCTGCAGCAGCGGCCGCGATAGCTGCTGCCCGCTGGGCTCTGGAAGTGTAATTCGGGGTCACTCGGTTCACTGGCTCCGCCTCCATCTGTGGCTGCAGGTCCTCTTCGCTGCCTCTTGTTTCTGTCCGGGCACAACTGCCATCGACGCGAATGCCACACCCTGAAGCTTCCACCTTGTCTGCGACGGGAGAAAAGGCGAGACAATCGGCTCCCCTGGGAATGTTGCCCTGGGCTGAGTTCTCCCGCTCTGCTGGACGACAAAAATAGGCGTTGTGATTAGCACCTTCAGTGGGTGGTGCTGGTAGTGACATGTCTCCCCCGCCCACCGACAACCGACTGGCCTTGGGCCCCTCCCTAGGGAGAGACTGGAGTGCAACCACAGTATCCAACATTGACATCCGCACTAACGGGGACCTCTCGGTGGAGGCAAGTGGCGGTAGATAGGGGGTATCATTGCCGCCGGCCGACTGAGACCATCTGACGAATTCGATTGGAAGCGTTTTTTTCACTTCCTCGGATGTCGGGTAGGAGGAAACTGAGGATGAGGTGGAGGAGGCGGAGAAAGAATTGGTGCCAAACTCGTGAGGAGGGTCGGCCGAAGAGGCGAAAGAGGACTGATCGAAGGCGTAGTTCAGTGAGTCTCGCAGAATCCAGGGATATCCGGCGGTGAAGGGGAACTTTGCAGGCTGACCACTCACGTCCTCGGTGGGGCGTTGTCGCATGGGGCAGGAGTCCTCAAAAGCTGCCATCAACGGCGTCCTTTCGGGCTTTCGACAGTTGTCCGCCTGACTGACTGTGGCACCAGCAAAATGCATCAGCGGCATCTTAAAACAATTACTGCTGTCCGGAAGCTTGACCAGTGAGGACTTTTCGACCTGCGTGGACTCTTCTGTGTCGACTTTCACCGCCTGTTCACTGTGAAAAAGAGAGGAATTGGGTTGGTGGAAGATATTTTCACACGCTGGCGGAATCAGGGTGGTTGAGTTGTTGACTGTATTGACTAGAATTGGTGGTTGGGGTGGAACCCCAAGCGGCAGCCTGATTCCACCATCCTTATTGACTTCTTGTACCACCTCGCCTAAAATTCAGTAGAGCAAGCTCGTGAATAAGAAGTTTTTACAGCCTTATATATGAATCATAAGATATTGTAATTCAAGAGTTGCGGGATCTCACAATCAGTTTACTAAAATGGTTCATTTATGGCCAGAAAAAGGGGGTCCATTGCCATATCCGTACCGGTAAATTGGCGAACAGGCCCTGAGATCTCAGCGCTATCCCCAGCTTGATTGACCGTCTCTGAATTAAATTAAACCAAGAAGCTTGCTTTGAGGATCTTAAATGTATAGTTTCAGAACGAGGTATATTCATTAAACAAACGTTCCGATCTATAGGTTTAGCGCAGAAACTCAGAAAATTTGCCTTTGATCTCATAATATGCTGAATCAAGATACTCAAGAATTGAAAAGCCTTGATTTAAACTTCAGGCTTTTGCGCGCTAAATTTCCGGTGGTTTACTGACGGTAGAAAGTAGATTGAAAGTTTTCATTCTCGTCTCCTTCACTTTACTCAACTAAACTTCCAACGTATGCCTTCAAGTAGAAAATACTACTCATGGGACTTTGCAGTACCATTAAGAATGAACCAGCATAAAAATCAATTCAAACGGGAATATGTGCTCTTCTCATTCAGGAGCGATCCAATCATCTTTATCTATCACCTTTAGGAAAAATTGTTGCCTACTTGTTGTGTACCGTTCAAGTTTACTCCAGAGGTGTATACTTTATCGGCATTTCTACGGAAGGATTTACATTAACATTTGTGGAAGACAGAAAGGCATCCTCTGGGACCAGGTGTTTATTCGTCCGACGTTTCGAACTCTCACGCTAGCCCATCCTCACAAAATGAGGCAATTTTAAAACTCAATGCGTGTTTAGGTCGCCTCCGCCAAGAAGGGCCTTCAGCCGAACCACTGATAATAGCATGCAGTCTTTATAAGCGGCTGGTAAATCGATATGCCTACTGATTGATTTTACGATCCTGTAATAGGCGCAAAATCTGGTCTTTTGACTAGTCCAAGGTTCTCACGCGCTCGAACTCAACGTTACGCTCTGGAGAAGACGAGTGGGTGGCAACTGAGGGAAGTTCACCTTTGCGTCTCACAGCCAGTTGGTGACGCCCTGATAAATTGCAATATATGATATAGAAAAAATATACGAAACTATTCCCTGGCGTTTTCAGTTGGTAGCAAATTACGTCTTCCTAAAATTTAATTCTTGAAAAAAGGTTTTCAAAAACGTTTCTGGTTGTGAGATTTTTAGGACTATTCAGAATCTATTCACAAAGCATCCTAGTTGTAAATTTATTAATACTGCTTGCAAGGTATAAGACCTGGTCCACATCCATTGCAATATTTTATCAGTATTTTATGCCGTCCTTCTAAAGCACAAAACGAATGAATGATTTTTCGTAGACGGAATGTATGCAGTTTGGGGTTTGGAAACCCTGAATGCAAGTGTAACTGTGGCTTGGGTTAAAAATTATTCGAGAATCGGGAAAAGTTTTAAAACCGGAAGATACTCTTTCTTCAAGCATCGAATTTAATGAGAACGTCCTTGGCCACCAAATAAATGCAAGAAAGGATCGTTTCGTCCATGATTTTTGTAAAATATATTAGAATATATAAGGAAATTAAAAGTAAACGGGGAAAATGTATGCTATTTGAGTAGTCATTTTTTACGAAGGTGACCGGGAGGAAACTCGGTCAACAGCAGGATTTCTGCTGTGACCAAAAAACCTTCGCACAATGCTGCATGACAATTAACCTGGCAACCCTTTTTTCAGCAACGTTTCAGGTGGAAAGCTTATTTCACAATTTCAGCTAACAGTTCTCGAACTACCGCATCTAGTGTACATCAATTAGCTTGCCATGATACATCTGGCCAGTCAGATTGCCAACACACTTATGTAATATTATGCAATAAAAAGAAGGAACAGAATCGCTTCTTTTCAGTAACGTCCTTCCATTACATGGATGAAAAAGTATACCATGGGGTTATGATATGCTGTCCTGTGGTTTTTTTAGAGTTTGAGACCAGCGTGAAGAACCTCAGAGCAATAACTGAAATGTGGAATACCCCGAGGATTGAAAGTTTTAATACCACGCCTTCCAAATTTAAATTGTGTTCCTGTTTCCGGTATGCGTGTTGGAACATGCCGTAGGCGTGTAAGATCAACAATAATATCAGTAGCCCTCATGATTACAAGCGGCCGTGAAACCTCGGTTAACGAGTGTAATCTATTCCAGCACCAAGCTCGACATGTGAAACACTCGTATTAAGAAATGGAGCCAATTAAACGGCATCAGTTCACGGATTGACTGCAGACGCTCGAAGACCTACGCCTTGGAAGCAAGACTCAACGGCAGACACAAGCTCACACATTCACTGACAGCTCGTTAACTGGGCAGAAGCTCGTCAATCGAAGCAAATTTCCCACGAGTGGCTTGCTCGTTGCCTGAAATGCTCGTAGATGGAGCTGCTTGCCACCCGAAACTCCACTGTATTTATAAACGAAAATATTCCCTCCTCGATTTACAAAATTATAAGAAACCGCAATCTCCCACGAAATAAGTATGCTGTTTGGACACGGCAATAAACATCCCCGTACTACAGGTGACCTCTTGCTAATTTACACGGGATACATATATCCGTATTCTAACTTTGGCCTTAAAATTAACCTTCCGAACCTTTCTTAAAGTTAATTCTCCTAGCCCTAATCTAAACCCCTCCGGAATTTAGCCCCCTACCATTTTAATTAAGGGGATACTTAGAACTAAGCACTAACAAGTATGCGAAATGAATTTCTTGTAGAGGCGTGTAGGATCTGTGTTTAAATTCACATAGCCATCAAAACGTTTTCAACATGCAACGAGTACAGGTAACTGCACTCGTGTCAAAATACTAATGTTTGGGAAAGATTTTGGAGTAGGTTTCATGCTAATATACTTTGCAACCCTCCAAGTAAGCTATTAAATTTAAAGCTATTTCGAGGGATTTTGTTAGGGTTTCAAAATTACGCCGTGTGCGATTCCATTTCAGTTTGGCATCCTTGCTTGAAACTGGAGAAATGACTTTCTAAGGTTCCCAGAGAAGAAAACTTTAAAGGAATTGCGAAAAGCCCGAATTTTCAGCAAGAGGTGACAATCGGATGAGCTGATAATTACTTGAGTCATGGTTCACAGATCCCCAGTCTATAAAGAAGTGCAACGACTTGCCCAATCCATATTCAGTGCTGAGGGGCAATTTTTCCAAAGCAAGTGACCCCTTGGGGAACGCACAGGCATTCGCATCGTCTTACGCCAACACCGGGGGGACCAGATGGCCGAGAAACCATCACGTCCGATTCCACCACACCTGAGCCCACATGCCGGTAATCAAGCAATCAACACACAAGATAGCAACTGTCGTTAATTGTCGTTATTTGTCATGCGTGTGTGGTAACGACTGTCCTATAAATACTGAAAATGTCTGTGCATGTGTTACCCGCTTCTGCTACTGCTTTTTTGCTTATGTCTCTGATGAAGAATCTAAGACGCACGTCGAAACGTCCAGCTATAAAAATGTTGTTCCAGCGATTGAATCTTCTTTTCAATTACTTCCTGGGACTCGTATTTTCGCTTGTGTGGGCAGTTTAAAGAAATTAACAGGATGGGCAAATTGAGGCAGATAAAGTGACAGAACACGGGAATAAAACCACCCACCCCTGGGATCTTTCGCTAGTTTCCAGGACATTTAGGGTTAGACTTAAGGCCTAGGTTAGGACGCCAGAACATAAGCTCTTCTTGCAACTTTAGGAAAGGTCAGGTGTGTCACCATAAAGAGGGGTACTGTCCCTGTGCGTCATCAATAAAGTAGTTTGGCGTAAATGTAATTTACCTCTATTTCGGATTTTTAACAATTTCCTCGTCATAATTTTTCACACAAAACCTCTCATCTAAAAACAAAGTTGAGGAAAGTCTTTTCAAAGTCGGGCAATACAACCCGAATGGAAGAAGCTGCGTCTGCTTACGATATCTTGTCAAAATTTTGCCTAAGTGGCTTCGTGACACAAAAGTATTCGCGCTCATTGTTTTTCAGGCAACTTACGCAGGTTCTTCTCGTTCGATTTGCGAAGCGTGATCAGGATGCATTGTTGACAGATGCAGTAGTAGAAGGGGCACGCCTTCTTGTGACCTTTCCAGGGGTTGGTCTTCCCATGATTACGACACCGCCGACAATGCGGCCCCTCCTCTTCTACTGCGCTGCCCTTCATGGGCTTCTCAACAGGTCCCGCCAGCAGACGGTCCTTCCCTCCGCCTCCACGCCGTCTCCCATCCCCTGCTGTCTCGCCATCTCCTGCCGTTCTGGCCGCCAGGGCCAACTGGTGATTCTTTTGATCGCGATACAGGGCAATCTGCTTGGCCACAATGTGTCGCCCGTAGTTGACGAGGGAGCACACAGAGCAGTTGCAGTGCTTGTAGGGGCAGTTGCGCTTATGCTGACGCACCGGGACCAGACAACCATGCGCGCGACACTTTCGACACATGTAGGAGGAACGTGCCGCATTGGCGGGCGCGACTACCACATCGGCAGCCGCTGGGGGGTTCTCCACAATGGTGCCGCTATCCTCGTTCCCTCCGGGCGGTCGCCGTGGCCTCGTAAACGTCTCCTCACTTCCCACTAGTTTCGCCAAAAAGTCGCCTGCATTGCCCTCCTTGGTAAACTGACCCGCAGTCGCAAACAGGGGACCACCGTCGAGCTTCCTGTCCGTGTGAGTATCATCCAACGCTGGCCTTCGTTCGTTGGTAGAGGTAGAGCAGGAAGAGGCCACAGTCAAGGCGGAGAAAGAGGAGGAGGAGCCCTGGCTCGGAATACCCAGGAATCCGTTCTGCGGCCGCAGTTTACTGACCTGTTGCTGTTGCTGCTCCTGTCGTTGTGTGGTTAAAGGAATTTGACCTAGGCCTCCAGAATCTGGTATGGTTTGGTCACCGGGGTCCCGAATGCGGTCATCCACTTTTGGGCCTTGTAGATGAAGCGGGGCAGACAGTTGCAGCATGTTGGCATACTCAAAGGGCTGCCCGACGGCCGAGTTCCCAACCATGGTGCCACCCTCGTCATCGTAGGCAAATTCTAGGCTGCGAAAATGAAAAAAAAATTATTGGAAGGTTAGCGCTTATGTGGCAGTGCAAGCATCAGAGTGCTTCAGTCTCTGAATAGCGGAATTTGAATGACAAAAATTGAAAAGGCAATAAAGGCACTCGAGGTAGTTGACGACATTCCGTGTTCGCTCAGCATTCCGGCTCTCTCCCTGCTCTGTCACCAGAAATCATCAGTAAAGAGTGATGTCCAACAAGAGGACAAATGCGATTTAAGTACTTAGTTACAGTATCAACCATCCGACCAGCCGCAAATGCAGTTGCGTAAGGACGATAAAGAGGGAGGAATATATTGAGACGCATTGTAATAAACCAGACGACTAGGTCGCCAAATTGAAATATCTTCAGAGTGCAATACAACCTGCGTTACTTCGTAAATTTGTGCGTGCGCAACCGGGTAAAAACAACTAAATCCAACCAGTGGCCAATTTTAGTGAGCGATTCCGATGTTAAGAGTGTCTCGGAGGACTTCAGCCACGTTCTAACACTACTTGAATTTGGGATTGCACACAGACCTGATGCATCTATCAGGCGCCAGGTGATGAGGCCAAAAGACCCACTGCCACAACAGGCAAGGTCGAGAGTCGTTCATTGGATCTGGTGCAGTTGTGGGGAAAAACAACTCTCTCCGTAATTTATCCTGGACGCGGATGGCCGAGCACGCAACAGGAGTGAGAGGGAACGGTGCAAGCTATCAGGTCGCGGTTCATTCGACGAGACCTGCTCATACATTAAGTTTTGAGGATTCCGACTTTCTCGCTGGGAAGGTGGATGGAAACTGCGTGAACCACGAACTGCTTAGTCAGGGATTTCTGAATTCCAGTCGATTAGCAAATGCAATGGCTACCGCCTCCATATTCTATGCAGACTTGAACTGGGTGCGCAAAAGTGAGCGCTTTCCCAGCGCCAATATCAGTTAACTGGATGGCCGATGAAATTGCGGCAATTTAAATAGTTACCGCATCGCATACAACCATCAAGAGGACGCGACTCCTTACAAAAATAGTATAACAACTAAAAAGTGTGTTTCATTTCAAGGAAAAGAATTTAATTCATACAAGGATCTAAAATTACAAGGAAGGTGCACACGGCTGGTCATAAACATTTTCATCCGAAAACCTGGATTAACTTTCAATATTTTTCCCACGTATCAGTATTTTAGCGTCACGCGAAAAGTGACACCCTATTGCAGGCACCCTGTGATACTTTCCACAGGAATTCGGGTTAATGTTAAAGTTAGAGTTACGACTGCCGTTAAGGTCTGGTCTAAGTTCAGGGTGAGAGTTGATTGTACGGTTTGGGATTTTGTTAGGGCTAAGTTTACGGCTCAATTATATCTTCCCTGCCCGACGAGAGGTTCCTGTTCCACTGTCTTCCCTTTACTATTTCCGGTTACGATTTCAGGAGAGTCAGTGCTTTCTGTGCGCATGAAAATAACCGCCCATTCAACAGTGTATGCTGAAGTCTGTTAACCAATGGCACTGTAACATTTACCGTTCTGGACGGCATGGCACAAAAGACCCTTTTCAGTCGCCAGAAAGTTGTGATCTCAGATGTGAAACTAAATCAATCGATATAAGCATTTCTTCCGCCACCTAGCTGGCGTAGCCCGTCGGAACTGCCGCTCATTTCATACTTACTGACTTACACTGAACAGTCGAACGGTTTAGGCTGGCAGTGAAATTTATCGGTAATTTGGCCGGAGTAGGCTTAGGGAACACAAGACAAATTCACTTCTAGCATCGAGATGAGAGGGATGAGATAATTATACTGAAGTCTCAAACATCTAGCTCAAGAGAGGAAGTGACAGTCAACAATTTTTTAACGAAACCTCGCTATGGATAATAAGAATGATTCCTTTAAGTGATCTACTTTATGACCTATTTCTCGTAAGCGGTCTCGGTGTCATAAACAATTATGAGAAAGGAATGCCCGGTAAGAAAAGTAAGACAGGGGTGGTTATTTATGGGTTATTTCTCGCTACCAGCACCACTAACATAAGAATTCGTGGATCCGATTGCAAAGAACAGGACAGGTTCAGTGGTAGAGCGTCTGGCCTAATAATCATTAACCAAAGAGGCCGGACGGGAAACGCGGATTGTCCAGGCCTGAAGTGACTGTATGACTGATTATGATTAATAAACCTTAACTGCCCTCATATTCTTCTTTATCTTCATCGTTTTTCTGCTCTTCTCATACTATTCGGTTAAGTTTGCTGTGGAATTTGCGAGACTTTCCAGAAAGTAAACAAGCGTGGTTATAAAAAGACAGCCACGTAGTTCTGTATGTAGCAGCAAAAAAGAATCTTCTTCACGCCTCTTGGCCATCCCTGTTGGCTGAAGATTAAGAGTAGATGTAACTTCATATCCTTCATGCGGCACGGCTTTCTTCGGATCAGAGTAACATGGTCCTTTAACAGTGTGACATTATACAGACAATGAGCTCACATCCAGTCCCCGGCGTCCAAACCTTGTTCTGTTTTTTTTTAGTGCGAAGTACTTGGGGGTCAATTCAGGCGATGCGGAGCTCCCTCATGCGCTGGGCAGCGTCAGCTCACCCTGAACAACCGACAACAAACCATGCCTATGTCTGCGGAAACAAAGTTGTGTGGCTCTTACATATTTCAATACAGATATTTTGAGAACTAGTCTGAGCGTTGTGTGGGCGGAAAGGTTACGATGACTTGTATGACCGCCTAAGCAGGACACATGGACAGAAGCCACCCGCAATACCTGCGGCTTCGCAGAAAATTCCATGCAAATTAGGGTTAGGGTTAAAGTCAGAAGGAGGGATCGGCCATCGAGTTTGATTATGTCCACCATATACTCAAAGAGCAGGGATGGTAACTGTTGTCACATATAGAAGCGCAGTCATCTACCACATCCTAAACCTTCACCCCGCTTGAGCTGCTGACAAGACAGAGTCGAGATGACCGAGCGGGAATCAGGCTTAGGCCGCTGTCTCTAAGGCAGGCCAGAAACAACGCCTTACTTAGTCTTAAGTAGCAGTAGCCTTTTGCGCTAGTACTACTACACTCATCTTCAGCTGGTGTCCAGAAAGACTTAAGGAGACCGGGTCTGATATTGCTACTACTTTTACTACTTTTTATACTACTGCTTACTAGCAGTGTAACTGAGTGATGGTATTATTACTGACGCTGATAGTTGGTCCGAAATTGAGCTGATTAAAAATTAACGCCTTTGGCTCATATCCTCTTGATCTCAGCAAAGAGGTTAGACTGCGATGACTAGGATGCTGCTTCTAGGAGTGCTATATAATACGGCACGTTGGAAATCGCAGGCTAGTATGCAGTCACAACCTATATCGGGTAAATAGTAAACTGAAGGGATAAAGTACGAAATGTTTAGTTACTAATACTTCTAGTTCCACAAAGCCTTTAGGTCCCAATGTAAAGCCATTTGTCGTTGGGTTTAAGGCACAAGGATATATGCCCTTCTCGAAATTTATTGCAACGCGGGCGTTCCTTTCCTCACGTCGCGTCAAGGTGACTATACAAGTTATCCTTACTGGCAGAAGATTCGTTTGTTTTCTGTGTATATGTGCACATTTAAGTTATTCGAACCTTGGGTTCTAAGGCAAGTCAATTAAAGGAACTATTCTAGCTATCGATAGCAAGGTTTGATGGAAACAGTTGTGTTCGGTTGCTTGCGATAATTTTTGAGAATTCAGCGTATGTATATGCGATAGTTATTGAAGCATCGGGCAGTGTTTATGCGGGCTATTTTGTTTTGCGATGAGGTTATGCAGAATGATGTGTACCTGTGATTAACTAAACTGTACAACTTTGTCCATAATCTAAGTATGTATGCTGCCGATCTTCAGTCTTATCAGACCTCAACATGTCTGCCATTATCGAGCTTAAAATTAGAAATTGGAAGGACAAATGACTACTAAAAATGCTACGTAGGATGTTCTTGTAAAACAAACTAACTGTCAAATAACATAAATAAAAGAAGTGGGAAGTGATCGTTAGTATTCGCAAAGAGCCGTAGTAAACGTCGTGCAATCATGGGAATCTAACCCAGAACGGTAACATTACGATGAATATGTATCTCTTCAGAAGTGGGTAGGTTTTTTCCAAATTCTACTCCAGTAAAATTACAGATACGTTTCACTAAAAAACCTAAAAAAATTCGACTGTTCACTGTAAGCCAGTAAATATTAAGTAAGCTGCGGTTCCAACGTACTACGCCTATACATGTACATGCCGGGTCGGTGGCTGAAGAAACGTTTATATTAACTGATTTAGCATCATAATTGTATTCACAACTTCGGTAAATTCTAAGGACGCAGTTCAGAGTGTTTTGACTTAATCCACTTAAGTTGGTACGAGTTTGGAGGCTCGAGTGAACATCTGAGTTAAACAGAGTAAGTAGAAAATAACGGCCATTTTTGAGGTAAACACGTTTGTTTTGCGCAGGCCTAAAACCCGTTAATAGTGCACCTCCCTATAACAGGCTTAGTTAAATTAGTCCAGCATACAAGGTAACAGCGTCAGTTTTTCTGCTCAATACATTTTTAGGAATTCGCCAGCGGGTCGCTATCTGCTTGTGGCCGTGACAAATCCAGTGTTAATCCCAGTTCCATGACTGTTTTCGGGTTGTTGAAGTGGGGGAAATGCGAGGAAGACTATAAGGAGGAGGAGCAGCATTAGAAGTATCTTCTATGCCCCGTATGTTGCCGACGCCAGCTGTTTGTGCTCTGAGACACCAGTACGTCGGAACAGTTTCGGAAAAGCAAAGTCTCTCAGGGAAAATTATGAAAGTGAGATGAGGTCGGCATTCTGCTTAATTCTCTCAAACGGCTAGCGATGAAGCGCGTCAGTCTGTGAGGAAGCTTTATCGACGATAACAGTGAATGTTGTCTGTTCTTCAGAAAAACACCTCCTCGTCTATTAGTCACTGTGGTCTCATAGAAATGTCAACGTGACTGATTTTCAATCACTAGTATGACTGGCTGACGACGCCCAATAAGCCAGAAACGGCCATTTCTTTCGCCAACCAGAGGTTTGCTCGCGAAAAGCTATGATGCTCCGAGAATTCCTAGACAAAATGCTCTCTCATTTAAAGGGAGAAATCATCCCACCACTGGGCTATGCTTCATGATTCAGGTTTCGCAAGTGGCCCTTTGTCAAGCCCAAATCAAATTTCTAAAGCGAAATTTCACTGATCTTCAGACCATAGACATTTAACAGTCATCAAATTCGGAAAAGATAAGTGTCATGCAAATAACTTGAGACTCTTTCTCTCCTAACTGCAAGTCCTAACTATTTTACGTACCCAAACCTATTTAATCAAGAAGTCTCCAAGGTTAGAAGAAGAATACATTTCCCATCTTGATGTACTCAGGAGTGGTAACAATAGCCCTTGTTTCCGTCCCAGCAGGTTACCTAAAGTGGTGATCTAGAAAACTGAGCGACTTCGTAGTTGACCCGTCCAACTGTCGAATTTGGTTGGGTCTTCAGCCCCACACTGAGGCAGTTTGACCTAAGGACCACATGGTAGTTAATATTTTGTTTCGTACGTAATCAATCATACGAAAGGTAGATCGCACTGTTGCTTTCACGTATCACTCGAACGTCCAATTCAGTTGACCCAATTGTGAAAAATTTGCGGCCTCGGTGCGAGTCGAGCCCACACAGCAGGGAAGGCTTCTGGGTAGTTAACACTTTATCATCGAACTGCGAGGCTCACCGTGAGTCGTGAATTTGATCACGCTTGGATCGATTTTACCCACCCAACTTACTGCTCGTATGGAATCCACAATTATGGAACAGCAAGCTGACTTCCTAGGTCGAATTTACTAAGCAATCGTCTAGAATCCACCAGCATAACTACCAGGCTCCCTTAATTCTTTGGGGGATTTGCCAGATTTGCTTAATTAAGTGGCCTTGGTGGAATTTGAACCCACACAGCAGGGAAGGCTTTCGCGCAGTCAATTCTCTACCATTGAGCCGCAAATTTTTCATAATAGGGTCAACTGAATTGAGTAAATCTTCCAAACCTCCGTACCAAAAAACGTTCAATTAATTCACTGCAAATACTCAAAATTTATTTCGCTCTAGTCCAACCCGCGAACATGATGGGAGTAAGAAGGGGGAGGAAATATCGATGTGGATTAAAACACACTCAGGAGGCTACAACTCGGCATCACCGCCTTTCTAATTGGCGGATCAACTGCAAACAGGAAGTGGCCAATTTTTCTGAGTTGAAGAGCTTCTTACCAAATTTTGATTGAAGGCAACATCCCAAAAAACACGTTGATTACTTACCTTTGAGTGACGGCAATCTTCTCCGATGTGGTTGGAGGATAGAATGCAGGCCGATTAATGTTGCTAAACAGTTGACAAATCCTAGCGGTAGAGGCTGTCTGTGGGGCAACTGGGAGCTGAGTCTGTGCTGGTACCGTCTGCAGGTGCGGTGGTGGTGGCTGTGCTGGCGGCAGCGAATGCGACTGCTGATAGGCAGGCACGCCAAAGTGTGGACTTCTCAACCGGCCGAGACTACTTTCAAGGGCGACAACTGAGTCTGCGGCAGCTGCCGCGGCGGCAACCGCATCACTGCCGAGAGCCATTGCAGTGTATAGCTGCGTGGGCGCATGAAATCCCGGCAGGCAGGCCGAACTCTTTGAGGCGTCGAAGTCACAAACCCTGGCGACTCCGGTCTCCAGAGGCGGTAGCGGTGGCGGAATCTCTGTAGCAGCAGCATCACAGTACCTGCGGCTATCGTCTCGAAAGTGGGGGAACTGATGGCGCCGGAAGCCGAAGTCCGTTGCCTGGGCAGGCGAGGTGCTAGCTGGGTGGAAGAGCGTCTCGGTAAGGGTCAGGCCAATGCCGCCAACCTCGGCGGACGAGGCTGGCAGCAGGGAGGTATGACTCGTCGTCGGCGCATTGATATCCGATCTACCGTATACACTCGCATTCATAGTGGGCTGCATCGTGAAATGTATTTATGTGAATGTAACTTTTATCGGATACTCTTGATCAGGCTGTGTGCTTTATGGAGGGAGAGTGGGAGCGGCGGTAAAGAGTAACAGTTTGATGCTGCGTGTGAGTGGGTGTGTGTGTGTGGTTGTCGTGGCGTTCGACACTAGCGTTCCCTACGCACTGTCCACGCAAAGCCTAGCGTGAAGGCGTGTAGATACGGTGTCTGTGTGTGCGCGCGTGTTTGCGTGGGTGGGTCGGTGCGCTCAAGCGCTCTGAAACAAACTTGCAACTATTTCTTTTTGTTTCCAGCTGGTGCTTTGTGCACGCTATTCCCAAGCGCCGTCGCCCGCGTCGAATCCCACCACTCCGGCGCTGCGAGCAGGCCCGGGGGTGGGTCGGACGAAATTAGCAACAGTGCGACACTGCGCACTGATTTGCTAACGCAGCGGCGGCCCGAGCATATTAACCAACCAGAGGCGCAGGAGCGCGTGCAACCTGTCGACGCATAACAGCCAGCTGCGGCCAGTCAGAGCGCGACTTATAATTGCTTCCTTCTCCGCTCCGCTCCGCAGAATTAAGTTGCTTCCAAGGAACTCTATGAGCTTCCTGTGTCGAGTTTGAAGTAGTCTTACGCGTTTGCACCTGAAGAGGAAGACTCAGAAGTCGCCCACAGAAACAGTATAGTTCCGAAGAGTTGTAAGGAGTAACGGAACCGCTAATAGCAAAGCCTGAAAATGCTTCCTTCATTAGGAAATCATATGTTGTTCTAGCTGATCGTCACATAAGGCCAAAATAATTTTCCAGAAAAAGAGTTGTTTTAAATTTGCGAAAATAGATAGGCGAACATACGCTTGCTTTCGATAAATTCTCTTCAGTTCTTTACATCTATATGTTAATGAAATAAATAAACTACGCTGTTAAGTGGAAAGATGTAGTGTTTTTTTATCAGGGGCGATAGGGGAGGGGATAATTGAGGGCAAAAGGGCAGTGTGTAGGTGGACCGGCGGCCAAGAAAGGTGGTAAGGTGCACGCGGTTTAATTGGCTACTTGTCCGCCTCTGGGGGGAACCGTTTACGATGCTGGTGATAAGTTTTCGCTAATAAGGGAAATGCCAACAAGTTTGATTTACTTATCTTCTTTTCTGGACAGTGGTCATCTCCGTAAATGGTGTGTGGAAAGGGAAAAAATTGTTGAGTTTTATTTTACCGATTGAGGCTTAAATAAGATTATTGACTTCCTGTTTATTGTCTTTTCGGTGGCTTTGTTTTTTAATGTGTGATGTATGTTTGTCATGTCTCTTTATGATCATTCTAATTTGCTTTTACACCGAGGACAGTGTTTCGAAATGAATTTCGAAATTGATACCTGAAGTAACATGGAAGTGTCACTTCAAAAAGTTGGTTGGAGAAGAAAACACACTCGCTTGTTTTGGCTTTTGATTTCTATGCGAAAAATAGTGGTCATCAACGAAATCCGCATTCAGATCTCAGGTTGTACGACTGAAATGGCCGTTCTTGACTCCCCTGCCTTCGTCTGCATTTTTTTCTAAACCAGAGAAGTGATTACTCCATATAGGAAATTCTCGTTAGATGTTGATTTAAATAAGACTGTTTACCGAACGACGCGACGAATATTTTAAATAAAAATTGAAAAAAATGTGTGTACGGTTGAGTCCCATCAGCATCGTCACTATTGTATTAATCCCGCCTAATCTGTTCTCTGCGCTAGCTGGCATGAGACTTGGAGATACTTTGTCCAGTAGCCAGTCGCACCACTAAAGCATTTCATTTGGCGTTGGTACATTCGTCTTGGATAGAGTTTGGTATTAGTAGGAGCTTAACCAGCCTTATAATCATTCTTTGTCAGCAATTTGTTTCACACTAGAATGACGACAAAAGGGTCCGGATTATTTGGGGTTAAAATGGCCACATAGGGATTTTTAGTCCCCGAACTATATCACTGTAGTCATAGGGGAAGTTAAGTTCGCATAATCAGAACCAGTTTGAAATATTTGTGAAAGCCTGATTAACTGTGAGTTCCTGGTAACTTAAATATAATAAAAGTTCCCAACACAGCTGGTCACGATTAGGTGACCCCTCGAAACTTACACTTCTCGTGAAATAATACTTTGGGTGAAATTTAAAAGAAGTAACTATAGACCAATATCTTGGTAATGCAACTGCTGGCCTGTTCAAAATGCCCAGGAGACATTAAAAAAGGCATCCTTTATCATTTTCTCAAAAATCGAAGTTCACTGTTGCACCAGACGACCAAGTGACGTCCGCAAGTTTCTGCTTATGGGAATGGATAGCAGGTATGCACTTTTTTGCCAATTTAAGTGACAAAAGGCAGTGTGCTCAAGTGCAACTCCTCCAAGAAAAAAGGTAGGTATGAAATATACGCAAGAGGTGTAGCCCTTCAGGTTTTTAATCTCCACAGAAATTAATTTCTGATCGCGGTATATATCAGTATATATAAAGTCTATAGGTGTAGACCGAAATTGTAAGTGTATATTTGTGTTGAAACCCGTCAACCCCAATGAAATATACACCTGCTGCCACAGGACAGTCTTAAGTAGTATAAATTGACGTTGTCATTTACCATACACTTACACACCATACACTTACAATGTCGGTCTACGCCTATAGACCTTATATATACTGATATACCGCGATCAGCAATTAATTTTTCTGGAGATTAAAAACCTTAACTTTCTAAACCAGTATATCAACCAGAAAGCAGATAGGGAAATCGATGACCCACTGATGAGCCGGACCCCTCGCAGCTGTGTCAAGCAGCGGCAGAATACCGGCGAAACACGTGTCTGAGCCTTTGAGCAAGTACCTAGCCTGTTAGTATGGTAAATGAAAAGGTGTAACCCTCTCCACGGAATATTGAAAAAGTTCTTCGGATGGTCTGTATGATGGGAGAGGGGTGGTGGCTATGAGAACCGCGTAGCAAACAGATACCTTTGAAAGGCTCGAAGGAACCAACGCTAAACACAAGCATCCCGTGTAACTCGTGTGGAATATATATTTTCAACAATACTAGCGAAAATAACATATTTGAAGTCGAGCTGCCTGTAAATCAACACCCAAAACTCCAGTAAGCCGTGTTCATTGTGTTCATTGGCACAAAAAACCTTCTCAGTAAATCAGTGCCAATAGCCTTCAGAACATGGTCTTCTCAGATCTGTTGGTCGGAGCCCAAATACCTAGGCTTCCTATCCTACAGGAGGTTATGGTTCACTGGAAACCTGAGCAGGCTATTGCGCTACCTCCCTTCCGAAGTTGTTGGTGAATCTAGCAATACGGAGTGAGTTAGGCGTGAGGGTGAGCCACATACATGTATGGTGGTCGTTTAATAGGTTATTATACCCCGACCGTTAATGCCTAGTCGACTTCAATCGGCGGGTACTTACAGGGAGAGGAAACAGCGCCCGAGGAAAACCCAGGGCGTTCTGCCCGCACTCAGGAACACCCAAAATTCGTGTTACCTACCACGAAGACTTAAAAGTCATGGATTGGAAGGTAAGAACCTAGATGAATAAGTCGTTTCTTTTTATCCCACCCCCTTTTTTATGTAGCCATTGGGATAACTCTCTTTGATGAGTAAGTTGGTGTCTAATTGAACTTAGTTTCATGTACCTGTACGAACCAACACGTATCTTGAATGCATTTATGTAAGTTTCGCTTCGCAGTCACTGTAACAACATCCCTGTATTATCGTCTCAACACAACTTGACTTTATCGAATAGTACTAAATTTTCCGGTACCGGCGCGACCGTCCTGATCAACCCAACACCGACGGTGGGCAGGTGGTCTTACTAATGCTTTTGTAGGAGGGGGTGAAATGTAGACTGCTTTTTCAGACCATACAAAATACTCAACCAGCTCCACTCCAGCTGCCTGCGAAGAATACTGAAATGAAGGAGGAGGAAAGGCTCCCAGACACTGAAACCATCAAAAGAACTAGCCTTCTTCAGAACTTCACCCTTCTGAGTCAAATACAATTGTGTCGGCTCAAGCGGCTAGTATACGGCGAGATATCCGTAGGTGGTCGCAACCAAATTGGACAGAAACTGCAACCATGACCCCTTGCATATCCCCTTCAACCATCCGCAAAGCAACTCGGAGACGTGAACCCGAAGCAGTCATCTTGGAAGCCAATCGAATAGCCGTTGCATTCGGCTGCATTGATCGACCTCGTTGGACGTCAGCAGACACAGAGCAACTTTTGAACCACCATACCGTCTCTTAGCTCATAACGCACCACCATTATCGTCATCAATAGTAACATCAGTGAGGACACGTCTATCAAAATTCAAAATATCACCACAAACAATGTGGAATCAATTCTAACCTGTAACCATTACGACATCCCCCTTATCATCATACATAAGTCAGGTCAGTAACATGTACCAGTACCTGCAACCCTGAAATGTGTACACTTGCCATATACACTTTATCTGCTTACGATGTTCCGAAAATTTGAACACCGAATGCGTCTAATTGGCTATATGCGCGTCTAAGCCATCGCAATAGGAAGCTGGGGATGAACAGAGCTGTCGCCTTATATGTACTATCCTGCAGACGGGCGAAGTAGACAGTCGACCAAATTCACTCAAGAGACGTGAAACAATTTCACCTGAACTGGCTCACGAAGTGAAATGGGAGACGAGTTTACCAAAAACCTCTGGTGAACTTAACATCTGCGCAAAGCTAAAACAGTGTAAACTCCCCTGAAGTGGCCACATTGTCAGGATGGCTGATGTATGCCCATCTAGACAACTCGCCCGTAGTCACTATATTAGAAATGCTTGTGGACAGGGTAGAAGAGTGACGATGATGGCCGAATTCAAAGCAGGGGCCTGAAAAACTTCAATGAAAAGCTTGACGATCTGTTGCGAAAACGGGAGCAGCCATCCTCGGGGACAGACGAATACAGGAAGTCATGTCAAGCCGACTATCGGTGACAACTGGGACACCTTCAGACCAACGCAGTCACCAATGCCCAATCCGTCTCAACATGTCCTCATGATCAACTAACGTCCAGGTTACGGAATGACCTGGCTGGGCACTTTCATATCCACCACAAATTCAACAGGATCCTCCCGCATCTAAATGCTAAAGATAGCCCGCCCATCTGCCCCCACTCTGACCGCATGCAAAGGTTCTGGCTCACCCTGGCCAAACATTCCCCAAAAGCACTGCACTGAAGATTCAGTGCAACCTCCAGTCGTCTCTGATGCCCTCAAAACCAAGTCTTCATCAATTGAGACCTTTCAACAAGAAGAAGAAGACCACACCGGCTCACCTAATCATGCGGTGTCTGCGGTTCCATCTGGGGGTGTAATGGTCGGGCATACGATGTAGCAACTATAAAACCTGAAGCAGCGCACACTGCTCTCTTCTGAAACCCACACCGCTGCGCTGTCTAGAGTAAACACGTTGCTACACCTGATTGGCGGCCACCTGCACTGAGGCCGTGTGCAGAAATGGCTGCATGTCAAAGATCATTGGTCCGCTCAGAGAATTCATCGCAGTATACAACCGGGGAACCAGCGCTATGGACCCTCTCTGGTACTTTTCGTGTCCGTCTTACCTGCACACATGATTCCCACATATACTGTCGTGGTAGAGGCTCATTCAGCTTAATGGACGTACACGACAGTACGCGTCACGGCCTAACCCCTTAAGCACGCAAAAGTGATGTAATGCATTTTGTCCGTCTGACTAGTGACACATCCTATGTTTGCATGCGGTTAATGTTAGATGGAAGCTTCACGCCACACCTGCCAGCGCGTCCAATCGCTCCTCCAGTTGGCCTGACTCGGACAGGCAACTTGCACTTGGAGAATAGGGCACAGCGAGGGAAGTCAGTTTCAATGCTGAGCTTCCCCTGATGAGCATACTAGCACACGTTCAGATTTTCATGAGTCTATAACAGTCCTGGCTTGAGAGGTTATAAACTGACCCGAGAACACGTTCCCTCTCTGATTTGAAGGTGCGACGGTGATGGTAACTTGCAAGGTGGCGTCTGTGGCAACTCTGTTCGATGACAGTTGCATTGAAATCCCCCCTTCCTTGAACCCTGATTAATATGGAATTAGGCACGAGGTTGTGTAAGATACATACAGACGTGTTTCTATCTTTGTTTACAACTGCCACCGCACTCAGTTCTGATGGCTCGGGCTCTGTCTCTTCGGTAGAGTATAGTTTATCATGAGGCCGCACATACTGACATATATAAAAAAAACCTATTACTCAAGCAAAGTCTGCGCTCAGGCTATGGGACAGTAATGACTCCCCATCGAGTTTGACGGGCAATCGAATTGTTAAATGCACACAATAATCCAGCCCTTTAGCGGCAATAATTGGACACGGAAAGGATATTTTCTTGCTGATTTTCGGCGCTAGCCGACTATACCAGTTTTCAAAGACCCAGGGTAGTGACCTCTGGACAGTACGTCGTTAAAGTCTCATTTTAGCATCAGATCACCCTCGGAATTATTTAGGGTTCATTAGGCTCTTACGACAAGCAACAAGCAAGAAACAGCTCTTCCAGTCTTATACGTATATCGGTTCTCCTCTTGTTCACTCCCCCATGGTTGAGATCGTAGCTGCTCCTTTACCCTCCCCCCATTTGTGTGAACGCTTGGTGTTTTGGGCGTGAGCATGTCGTATGTATCACGCGTACACAAATTGTATGGCTTTTTCAGCCAATTGCGCCTAATCCCTCTGTCAGATGACTGACCGGGTCGGGCAGTAAACTGGTGCCTGGGAGATGCGATAGAGAAAGTGAGAAAGATTTGAGGGACTGCATCCCATGGCAATTAGCGCATATGCCTCATTATAGAGAATCAAACGCGCTTTTAAACTAACCCATTACGCTAAAAGCCGTGGCTCTTAAGTCTGCCAGGTTAAGAAGTAAGTCGATTTTCTTCTCAGGAGGGAGAGTAAGGCCACAATGGCTCCATTATATCATGACCTCTATGGTATTCCAGCTTAGTTAGGATCCTGATCGACGCTTGCACGTTTATGTGAAAACCTGGACCATAGTGTGTGTGGCGCATAAGAAAAGTTGCTGTTTCCCTTTGTCAGCTGTCGCAACCGATCTCGCGTCCATTCTTTCCGATTTTATCTTGACATGGGGCACATGTGAGCTAGAGAGGCAAGATTGAGGTAGATGCATCAAAAGTCATCTACCATTATAAAAAATAATTCACGCGCAATTCATTGTCCATGCCTCCATCATGCTGTGGAACACACACCGGCCATCATCAAGCGCGATGGTCGAACTGTTGGTTAATCATCACTATCAAGGTTAACGAAAAGCCAGGTTGGAACTCGAAGTTAAAATGTATCTTCAGTTTTTCGTCTTGAAATCACGTTAAGGCGATAAACGAAACTTTCCTTTTCATCTATTTAGCAAGCAGAAACCCTTTAGGATTCCCGTTCCTATTGGAACTGTTCTATGCTGCTCCCGCCCGTTTTAAATCCTTTTTACAATATGAGATTTCAACAGAAGTGCGCTCGTCCTCTTGAACAATAATTTAATTGGTTTACCGTGTCAGCTTTAACCTCAAACCCGGCACTAGAGACAGCAGCAGGCGTATAAAATTGGCGCCATAGATGTGTAACCGTGTAGAAATTACGCTTTTCTATATATCACATCTCTCACGTGCACTTTAATCCCATCGGCTGTGCTCTGGGATCCTGGATGTCAGAGGGATTCGAGGAAATCAGTCAGTTAAAGTCCCAGTTCCAGCATTAGACCCCAATCGCGTTCTGGCATGCATCAGGGATGGCAGCTTTACTACTGCAAAGAGTCTGAGATGAAGGGTCGCGTCGGCATGCGTACGACCGCAGACAGTCATTGAAAGGGGAAAGGGGCCCTTACACCTGCAGTGCTTTCGACGAAGGCAGAGAAATAATTCACCGATCGCCAGACAGGGTCTGTGGTGAGCCCGCTGTGGACCACCAACGAATTCGCACGCGCAACATGCGAAAACACATTTAGCATTCGCGACAGATTGCGCACGGTGAGGGTTGTCGCGGAAGGGGGGGGGGGGGGGGGGAAAGGGACTTTAAGCCGCCCCAGCGAACCCCCCGCCCCCTGGCAGCCACTTGTGGTCGCACCTCCAGTGTGGACACTGTTGTCACAGTCGTATATGAGCAGCAGTGACAAGTAGAGCGGTAGGCGACAATCGCACTGGAAATTCCAACGACAAATACAACTCGCCCTGCCACTTCCGTTCGCCTGCCTGTGGTGGGGGGAGAGTGAGGGGAGGGCAGGGTGACAACCCCTAGACCACAGGATGTCCTCTCACAGTGCCAGTGACGCTTGGGAGAAGGGGGTGGACGGGAGGTTATACATACAGGCCTAATGTGTCTGGATAGGATCCGGTTCGACACATTGCGCGAGTGATTTATGTGTCCTAACCTCGGTGTGTGTCGGCGGCTGGGGGGCGGGAGGGGGGAAGGGGGGTAAAAGGAAAGCAGGCTTATGTGGGGTCGCCTGGCGGTGGCAGGGCGTAACAGGTGCTGTGGTCGCCCCTGTGTGTGTGTGCGTTCGCGCTCTCCATAGTTAGGAGAACTGGGACGTTGTTTAGGCTTCCAACAACCGCGATACAATTTGTGGGAAAATTTCACAACAGAAATCATGAACATCCATCTCCCTAGAGATTCTCCTTTTTAAATACCATGGTTCACGCAAAGAAGTATAGGCGAGAGCACAGGAGAGGCATGGATTTATTTTTAGGGAGGATAGTTACCCAACGCATAAGTGGTTCATAAACAGTAGTCGACCTATCAACGAGGAGTAGAGGTCTATATGAAAGAACATCTTCTAGTGTCTAAGGCCTATTCGAATGCCGTTAAATGGCAGAAAAGCTGGATTAACCTTCTAGGTGTTCAAGTAAGGTGATACAAAAGAAGACCGGAATGGTCGTTTCGGGTTTTCCAGCCGTCATCAGCCATTCATATCCTACCCCACGCGTGGAACATCTGAAATTCAAACCTGGGATCCTCGGTCACGGAGTATAACGTTCTACCATTGAGCCAAGGGCCCATTGCCTTAGCCTTTATGCCCCTGGGATTTAGCGCAAAACCGTCTGTATTACAGGGGGCTTCTTCCCACCTCATTTCGGGGATTTTGTAAGGCAATTCTTATTTAGATTATTCTCAATCAACAACGCCACGCCACCAAATCTTAGGTCCTTCCAGATTGGGGTTGGACAAGGATTGAATGAGCATGATACACTTTCAAATCTACAGCAGAAGGCTCCTGTTATTACTCTGAAACCGCTATCGATAATCTTGGCAAGATAATATAAATCGACTAGACAAATAATCAGCTAGTCAATGGACCAGAGCGTTTGACTTAAAATCAACAACTCAAAGATTCAGGTCTTGGGTGGAGCACCACCTGGGGTTTGGATATGACTGGCTGATGACAGATAATAAGCCGGAAATAGCCACTCCAGTCTCCCTTGTCTTTGTCGGTAATGTTCGTCTGCGTAAGCTAAGCTATTAGTTACCGCACAACAGGGACTTCTGGGTCTGAATTTTAGAAGTTCATCATAAATTATATATTATTTTATAGTAAGTCAAAGCCAAATATGTCAGGTGAAAAGGTCCCATTCTCTCACCTGCAAAATTAGCAGTGAAATATTTTTCCAAGAAATGTCACGTACTATGTTGCTGATACATGCGTTTCACTTATGTTCTTCCTGCCTTTTAGAGGCATAACCAGAGGGCTTCCTCTGCCTTCTTTTCCCCAGACGTTCGCAGTCTGACTTTAGATAAACTCCAGATTTAAAAGTGTGCACTAAAATGCTCTCAAATATCGTTTTAGAGATGGGAAATACTAATCGGGCGGCCCTGATGCACACGCAAAGTTTTCGCAAATACTCTCGTTGACTGTCTTCTTACTACAATCTGCCAGGGCTACATGCAAACAGCCCACTTTCCTCATTTTTCACATCAGGAGTCTCTGCGCTCACAGTGGGTCGTCCTTCCAATTTCAACCATCCTGACTAACGGATACGTTTTCTCAAGTTAGTAGTAAATTGAGCTCCCAAGTTTACGCGTGGATTGCCAAACACGGGACAGTTTACCCTCCGAGTTGGCTACCTTTTTATATATATGTATTTGCCGAAGCAGAGATGTCTGTGGTTCGGTGAAGAATAGTGTAAAACAGTGAAGAGGCTTCGGATTTTGCTGGCACGGTACTAGACAGTTTTGTTATTTGGGAATCTGTGGGTTATTTTGATTGTCGAATCGGCTGCCAATGGTGTAGAATTAAACAACTGAGTGAACTCACGTTCTCATTCTCAGACAACTCACACTTAAGTGTCTTGTATTGTAGTTGATGCACTGTGCTTCAGTATCAAAGATAGCTTTGAAGTACAGCGTCATTTGCGGTGTTACTCAATAATGTAGCCGTGATAAACCATAGGGAGCAAATATTTCTGCCCGTATGACAAGCAAGCTTTTAGAAATCCTGTTGTGCGAGGGAGCCAGCCAATTCCTTAAGATGATTAGGTCATCTTTAACAGGGCAGAAGCAGGTTTTAAAACATGGAAAAAGGATGACGAAATGCGTCAACAACGGCCAAATATAAAGGAGAATATTTAGTCTGACGAGATTTCAAGGAAATTGGCAAGAACTCTCCGTACACCTCTAGAGACGTCAGGTGTTTGAGAGTTTAAAAACAGGCCGACTCAAAGGGCAGTGGCTACAGCTTTCACTAAGGCACTGTTAATAACAATCCGACGTTTAATGCAATCATTCGGATATCTACTGCACGACTTGACTGAAACCAAACTTTTCTAGAGTGCGTTATGTTATACATTTGCGACAGGTTATTTTCTGAGAAAACTCCCTCACACATGGACCTCCAAAGCAAAGTTAAATGTTCTGTCGCATGCCCTGAAGGAAAGAAGGGAAATAAGACAGGTGTCTTACTGACCACGAACCTCTTCTCCCAGACGAAAGGTGTCCTTGTACCATAAAAAACCCCCCCCCCCCCCCGGCTCCACTCATATGACAGTCTTTGTGGTGTACGGAATTGTGACGCGCAACTTCTAGGCGGTAGACGTATGCGCGCGCAAACCCACACGTAAGTGCGCGCCAGAAGCAGAAAGCGACGATCGAATTTCATGCGATTAAGTGGGGCAGCAAGCCAGCCACTTATCCCCCTCTGCCCCCCGCCAGCCCTCAGAAGGCGAGCGCAGTGCACACACTCTCCTCTTCCTCACCTGTAACGATACAACTCGACAGGACGGTGGCGGTCGGTCACAGACGCCGACACTCATTTACGCACTAACCTGCGTCCACCCCCGCCCTCCCTCCCTCGCCCCTCCCCTCGAGCGTGCGTGCACACGTGCACGCATGCACTCGAAACCTTTTTCGTACGTGTGCGAGCTGTCCACGACGCAACAGCAGCGACAACGCCGCCGCCGCCACCGCCACGACGACGACGAGAAGTTGCGTGGCCCTCTGCGGCGTGACACCTGTACACCGCCAGCGGTGGCGCGCGCGCGCGTCGTTCATGGGGTCGTTGATTTCGCACGTGCAATCCAAGCACACACACACAGCCAAGACACTCTGTGCGCGGGGTTATTGATACACTTTCACTGCGTTACATTCTTTCACCCGCGCCTGACCACCGCACCGGTTTCTCAAACTACTCTTACCCCCCCTCTCACCGCCTCCTCTCTCAAGGACACCAAAACACGCGTGCTCCACACTTGCTCTGTCGGTTACACCGCAGGGAGGTGAACACGCCCGCCTTTGTGCTGCTTTATGTGTCTACCTGTCGTTGGCCGGTGGCCCAAAGGCAAGCGGTGGAAAAAGATTGAGGGAAATCTGTTTTATTGACCCGATTGTGAAAAAATTCGCGTCTTCGGTGGGAGTCGAACCCACGAAGCAAGGTGCGCAGCTAACGCTTTACCACTGACCTACGAGGTTCACCAAGCGCCGTGAATTCAATCACACTTGGGTCGATTTGCCTGCCCAGCTATACTGCACGTATGGAATCAACCAATACGGACGCAGTAAGCTGTCTGCCAGACAGGATTTCTTAAGTAATTGCCTAGGATCCACTGAATGGACTACTAAGCTAACCTCCGTTGTTAGAGTAACATATGTACACGTCTGGTTTTAAGTTACCTTTGATCTCGTTTTCTTACATTGTAACAAGATCACATATGAACTTGAATTTCCCACGTGTGCGGCAAATTCACGTTGGGCTAGGTCTGGATGGATTGCCATCTGACGACGAAATTAAATAAACCACGTACGTCCAAGCTCAATTACTACATTCTCAAATGCCGAAACTACAGTGCAGCTGCAACGGGAGCTCACAGTCTTTATGATGCGAGAAACTGGGCATCAAACCCGATTAGCTAAGTCCCGTTGGTCATGCATCAAAACATCGGCAGATATAAAGGAGGCCAAAGTTCCTCAGCGAGCATTCTTATGTCCTTTTATCTCAGTTTTTAGGCCAGCCTAACTAAAACTACCAGCACAACTGGATGAGATGTTTCCGAAGGTTTCTGAGCTTCTTATTTCAACTTTCCGACTGGCGCCAAACTTTAAAGTCCAGGGACGCCGGTCTATCGTCTTCTCCGCTGGACTGACACTAATCTGGAAGGGCAGGGAGCAGAATCCACTCGCCAATTTTGTGGCCCATAAAAAGTTATCATAAAAAGAACCTAACAGGACCGTTTTTAATCCACAGTTTGAGGTCTCTGTGAGGGAAACAATTTTGAAAGACAGTAAATTTGCGCACCTTGTTGGCGCGTAAAGGAGGCCAAAGTTCCTCAGCGAGCATTCTTATGTCCTTTTATCTCAGTTTTTAGTCCAGCCTAACTAAAACTACCATTACAACTGGATGCGATGTTTCCGAAGGTTGCGCAAAAACCTTCGGAAAGGATTTTGTGGAAGTCTCTTGGGCGATGATACAGGTAGGCGCATGCTGTCAGAACTTGCCATTATCTTGTTACGCTCGAACAGCCGACTTTTGCCGTCCCTCCCCTCCCCTCATCCTCTGAACAGTGAAGTAGACGGGACATCAGTGCGCCAGAGAGGGCCGACTCTGCTATTACCCCCCCCTCCCCTGTCCTCGCCATCTTCAAGATGGTGCAAACGGAAATCGAGAGAGAGCGAGAGTTAAGAGACGGGGGCAGGGGGGGGGGGTGAGGAGGGAAGGAGGGGAGTTAGATGGTCTCTTCCAGATTCGGAAGCGAGAAACTTATGATGTGAGGGGATGGCAGTCGTCTGGCTCAAGTGCAGCGTGGGACGGAGAAAGGACAGTTGAAAGCGAAAGATGCGGTAGGAAGTGATGGTGTCGGGGGGAGGTGGGGAGGGGGGCAGGGTAGGGGGGAGACACGTGGGAGTACGGATAGTGGACAGCGGCGGGAGGAGGAGGGTGATGACCACAAATCACGCACAGAGTACGTGTCATTTAGCGATTGAAGGGCCGCAGAAGCGTGAGAACGCTGGCCTTCATCTGCAGCTGCTGCTCTTTGCGCAGCGCTGCTGCCACGAGGCTGTTCGACGGGGGAGCGGGGACTAGGAAAGGGGGGGGGGGGGGCGGGAGAGGGGAGGAGTCGCATGCTAAAATGTCGAGGAGATGGTCATAAGCAGGCAAGTTAGAGTCCAGGGGAAAATGTTGCGGCGTGGCAAAAAAGCAGGCCGCAGATGGGGCAGAAGCGCAGCCAGGACAGACCAACCGAAGAAACGGCCCGAGTTGAGACGACTGGAGGTCTCGGATGCGAATGTCTGGAAAAACTAAAGTACGAACTTAAAACGGGCACGTGAAGGAGGACAACATGGATCAGCAGTAAGTACAACAGTCGGTTGGCAGCAAGTGCAGAAGTGTGCGTCTCGTCAGTGGAAACTTTCGAATGCCATCTTGATTGATCTGAGAAGTTTGTGGAACTAAGGTCCACTTAAATTCTTTAAAATTAAGTTCGATTCCTGCATCGTTTGGTAGTCATCGCACATTACGGTAGATGCCTCCAGTTTATTCCAGGTGAGGTTGATATTTTGGTTTACATTTTGAAAGACGGTAAGATGTGGAGCCCATGGAGTCACCGATTGGACGTCTCGTAACTCCGGTGGTTAATCTGCTGTACATCACAAGGAGGACCGTCGAGGGTTGCATAATATGTCAAGTCAGCTTACATTCTGACTGCACACACGAACTTACCTACTGCACAACGGAAGAGTTGTCAGCAGACAGACAAACAATGCCTTTTATTGATTCGTCGAAGCAAGTAAAGGATAGGTGTGAATATATGCACACCACTGCAGTTTGGCGTTCGATGCCCTCTAATACGGAAAGGATAGTGAAGGAGGTTTTGCGAGTGAGACGTTGGCAGTTTTACCAAAAGTTCTTTGGACATTTCCTTTCCGCATCAGGTGTGTCTCAAAAATGTGCGTACCGTATTTTCTTCATGCGATCGCGTAGTTTCATGCTGGCTACTTCTTACGTCCAACGGGATTTAACCCAAACTGCTTCATACATATGATGTAAATATGATTTCCTGGCTCGCTATATAACTTAAACTATATCCTCTGTTCGTTTAACAGGCTCCATCCCCCTAAAACCATTTAGTTTTTACCATCGACTCCCGTTTAAGAGATGGTCTTGCGGCAGAGTTCTGCGAGGGGCGGGTGTATGTAGTCGTATCCGACCACTTATTTCCCGGTGTGTATAAGACACCCATCCAACAGATGCTAAGGCGTATTAACCGTTTTACTTTTTTGTCTAGGACAGGAGAACTGAAAGTGCAGTCCGCTGTAGGGATGTCTAAAAGGCGTTTGAGGATTATCCCTACTTGACTCAAACAGAACACTGTGGTGAGATTGATTAGGCTGTAGTGGTCCTTTCCACCCGACGCCCACATAACTCTTGACGTCACAGAAAAGATCCCTCAGACCAGGCCCTTGCGCTAATGTACTTTTCGGCCTACCTCCGACCAGACGCAAATTTTTGCATAAGAAACTCCCCACCCACGCCAGTGTCTACCTTCGTGCGATCCAACCAATCACAATCAAGGCTGCGAGAGAGAGAGGATGCGGCTGCCACCCCCGATCACCGATGCCAGAACTCACTTGGGATTCTGCCCCCACGCGGTGGACGCCACGTCGCTGCTCTCTCACATGGCTCTCACGGTCGAACACCTCGCCAGACCGAGTCAAACCTTCTATTCTTCTAATTATTCTGTACAGAATACAACCTTCCTACAACTCTGGTTTCCCACGACTTCTCTCACCGCCTAAGAAACCAGGCCTGGAAGGTCGCAGCCGTTAGAGTTAAATCTTCGTAACCCTAACACCTTTGCGATAAGGCCATACGACCCTTCGTCATGACCCCCCTCCCCCAAACGTTCATATCAAAACAACCAATTCTCATCTTTTTGGACCAAGACTAGAAATTTAAAAAAAAAAGATAGCGCAAAATAAGACCCTGCCTTCACTGGCTAGAAACAAAGGGAGCTACAGCAAAAAACCTTGGAATTCAAAGGCAGCCTCCTTCTAGAAGGCGTCTCTCAATTCGACTAAAGAACGGCTTAATTGCGAATCCAGCTTGGCTTTCTTCTTGCTACACATCCTCCTTCCCATCTTGTGCATCATCATCATCATCTTTTGCCCTGGTCATTTCATAAATCAGGCAGCCGACCACATGGACCAGAAGGTTTAAGTCAGTAAATCACCGCGTACAGAGGAGATGGGCGATGGGGAGAAGGAGAGGTTGTGTTTGAGGAGAAAATGCAAACTCGCGGCTTTTGACTCAAAGAGGCTCTTCGCTGGTGTCCTCTTTTGGGATCTGCGCTGCCGGTCTACGAAACGGGTGCAGGCAGACGTCACAGCTACCACCGGGAGACAAAGTGTTACAGCGAACGCGAGTAGGGAGGATGATGAGGAGGCGGGAAACTAGGAGAGAGAGAGGAGGAGGAGGTTGCCAAAATGTGACCAAACTAATTTTCCTAATAATTCACTTCTCACGAAAGGGGAAGGGACGAACGAGAAGGTCGAGTAGTTGGGACACCGGACGTGGCAGTGATTCACCAAGGCAATAGAGGGCGATTCCATTCTCTTCGTTCAGTACGCACGAAACTTGGCCACATTTCCAAATGCTCATTCACATAATGTATGAAATAAATGGAATAACGTCACTCAAAAGTCAAATGTAAACGGATACAGATTCATTTATAGAGAGAGCGCTAGTTTGCGGTACAAGACAAGACGCCTACATATCCCTAATGCTGTGTATGATGCAGTCAAATTTTCAATCAGGCTTCTTCAAACGTGCAGCTGAGCATAGAAATATTTCTCCTAGACACTTCATTGGCAATCCATAAAAAAGTCTGGATTAGTTTACAAATTCTGTAAGGACGGCACAGAACATGAACCAGCACAAGATGACAAAGAAAGCCACCGAATTTTCACAACCGACTCAAATAAATTATTCACGTCCGCCGAACACCCCCCCCCCCCTACCACCGTTGATTGTGACGAAACCGGATAAGAAGTCTCTGGTGACTGCAGTGCCCGTATCCAGAGTGAAAAGGCTACCTCTGAGGGAATGCTATGGCGTCACGGCATCCACAAGTGCAACAACAGTGGTCTTCTCCCACAGACTTGCATGGAGCACAACTAATCAACACCTGCCATAGCTTTCCGATCCAGGGGAAAACTGCGCGATGCATTCTCTTTCGTACCACTGGTGGCTGCTGTATTTGTCCTTGTAAGCAGACTAGTGTGTTAATAACCAAAACGACTTGTGATTATGACTGCTGGACGAACCACTGCCTCCAAGACGAGACAACAACCGTACAGGCGACCACAGATGAGCTTTCCCCAGGTAAATTAAGTGCTCTATTATTGAGATGAACGACCACCGATTAAATGCAAGTTCTGGTAGCGAATGCCACAGTTGAAACAAAATGGAATTAACTATTGAACGTCATCCGTTACACCGATTTAGACATCCAGGATTGTGGGCGCTGTCACCCCTTAGTTCAAAGCAGTATTCGGAGAGGTCTCCGGTAAGCGAATGACTATAAGCTACTTAGGTCTAGGAATTGCGGCCCTTGAGGACTTCAGCGCAAATATTGCTCGATAATGTGTACGCTGATACTTTTCGAAGAGACTTAACATGCAGTAGTTTTTTCGCCTGAGGTGCATAGCTTCCCTTGCTTCGTTTTAATTATTCCTCACTGTACTTTTCCCCATGACTGTCGAACTCTTCAGGTGTCATCTAATCCAAGAAAGGACACCGCAATATGAGTGGCCATAAGGTCGGGCGGCAGCCGTATTTTGGCCATTCGGGTGGCTCCTATTTAAGTCAAAATACTTGATTTTACAAACTACGAAAACGAAACAAAGACGCCTCCGAAGCTCAGAGGCGGAAGGGGCAGGGAATCACTGAGCGATCCACAATGACCGAGTTGACAGGCCTATCTGCCACCTTTCTATCTCATATCCACTGTTCCCTCCTCCCAACTTTAAAAAGTGTCACTCAAAGTGAAGTAATAAAACAAATTTCCATACTAATGCAATAAAAAAATGGGATAGTTAAAAAAGACAGAACTTTCGAAAGGAGGGCAGAAAATGGCCCTAGGAACAATAATCTGTACGCAACCAAAATTACAGGAAGCGTAAAAATAAAGAAATTGGAAAAAGGGAGTGATTGACTGTCGTCGTCCACAGACACTAAACAGCGTCAACTGAAGGAGAAGTCATCCTGGAAGCGGGTGTGCGCCTAGAGCGTGGGGTCCTAGGGTGAGAGGAGAGCTGCGAGGATTGGGCAGATTGTGGTGAGGCCAAATGTGAAGAGCTCCTGCGTCGCGTCTTCACCAAGTCCGCAATGCTTACATTCAGGTCATCCAGAGCCTCAACAGTGAAACTGGAACCAAGGAAGGAAGGCGAGGACTGACTGGGCGGGGATGCTGGTGCCTCCTGCTGCTTAGTAGCACGTCTAACTGGAGTCTGCTCAACTGGCTCCTTGTTCGCAGGGCCGGGAGACATCACAGTGGGAGGAATGGATTTCACAGCCTCCTGCGAAGCTCTCAGACGAGTGCGCCTAGAAGTCGAACCAGCCGGAGTCGCCATCGAGAGTGCGGACGCAGCGGAGCAGGGAGTTGGTGGCAGAGTCTGGCGCGAGCTACGGGGTCTCGATAGCCCGGTACGTGTTCGACAGGGCTTCGGAGTAACGGAGACGGTACTGGGGATAGTCTCAGGGGCCAGTAACTTGCAGGGTGTGGCAGCCGAAGCTGCAGACACTAAATCCCCACGGAGGAGGGTAGAGAGACTCCTCACAGCGGTGGTAGCAGAACTTGGAGCCTGGAGGTTTCCACCACGTCTCTGAATGGGCGTTGAGGCAGATATCGTGCGGGATGTAGTTATCGGACTCGGTTTGACAACCGGAGTGGAAATAAATGATCGCGAAAACGATTTTTCAAAGTGGGCGTCTGCGCAGGCGCGCATGAAAGCAGTGAAGTCGGAGGACTAGAATAAAAACGATAGAACAAGAAAACAGTAACCCCCAAGATCGAAAAAATATTAAACACTTTTTTCACAGTGAAAATTCTTGAGAGAGCATGTACAGACTGATATAACACACCTATACGCAAACAATAGGCTAATTTTTAAAACTGTGCTTATTACCCTCACCAAGAAGGCTGAAACTAAATACTCCAAAGTTTAGGCCCAAAATTGCTGAGAAAATCTTAATTTGAATATTTATTAGCGTAACCTAGAGGGCCTGCCACAAAAAACAGAACTTACTTCCTGGCGCGGTGTGCGGAGCTGTCTGACCGAGCTAGGACTTGCAGCAACTGCATAACTGGCGGCGGTGTAATTGAGGTTCACCAGTCGTAGCTCACAACTGTCCGGGAAGTAGTCATGTTGCGGTCGAAAAATGCAACACCCACGAACCTGTACGTCAGTGAACGTGACCTTGTTACTGAGACGGAGAACACCCGCAAGGCAGTAACGCTATTAACAGAGAAGAACAGAATTCGGTACGTAAGTCGTGACTCTATTTTCAAGGCTACTACCACCAGGACCATCGGTGCTCGATAGGTCAATCTTTGTAGGCAAAGAAGGTTGGCAGAAGCACAATAGGCGTTGCCATTGGGAAAACTGGTAAGGTAGGTTAGTTTAAAAAAGGGAACTCTGGTAATAGATGTTTTGTGGATGGGGCATATTGGGAAAGCGTAAGGAAAGCAAGGAAAACAGCCCAAAATTATGGTGCAGACCTTAGCAGCAGGCTTTGTTAAAGGAGTAAATAATTAATTGGCATGAGCCCGCGTCTTCAGAAAATAAAAATTGAGAGATTATAGCAAAACTGAAGGGAAGGAGAAATTTGAGTAGCCCAAAAAGAGTCAACATGAACCTAACATAGACTGACCAACAGGAATGGAGGTGAAGATCCCCAACCAAAAGGCTTGCAAGTGGGATCAACGGAGAATGAAGTCGAAGAAGCATCTTTATATCGAATGTCCTCACCCGCCAATTATATCCCTAAGTCTACCCTAAACTATATACCTAAATCTTACTCCCCTGTCTAGCACCCATATCAACTGCGAAAAAGTCTTTCGCCGTTCTTTTTCAATCACCAGAACACCTACTGAAAATAAATTCAGCAGTTGTGTAAAATAGAATTGACCCAGTGGCGACGTCCATCGTGCAAAAAGGTTTCCCGACCTAATGTGTCTGTAAGGCTCATTACCCATCCTCTCTACGAACAAAATGGGTATTTTATGGTAAATCGTTTTTCTTCGATCACCAGAACGCCTACTAAAATCAATTAAGCAGCGATGTAAAAAAGAATCGAATCAGTGGTGGCGTCTATAGTACTTCCAACAAAAAAATAATCTACCCGATTGAGCAATTATGAATTGGAAGTCTGACGGTTGACTAAGGTGTATGAGAACTACTTTGCTGCAATGGTTTGCGTGGACGCGGGTGTTCCGCTGCTTCTATTTGCAGGCAACACTGTGTTGGAATTTACTGTTATCGAGAGACTGATTCAGAAAGTACACAAATACATGGCAACAGTCAAAGTAGGCGCCTAAAAGAGGTGGCCCAGGTATTTAACATATGAATGACTAATCTGTTAGCTGAAGGTGCACGGGTGAACTGACCGACCAAGTTATGTGGCAAACTGCAGTTGATTACAAATCGACCTGTCACTTATCAGCCACTTTACGAAAAAAGTTATCATTAACCAAGTAAACGCTATAAAGGAGTTGACACACAACAGTCCGATCTTTCTATCGACTAGAAACGTTAAAGAGAAAATACACAGAACTTCCTACAAAGACTACGAAGACTACAAATAACCATTTCTGACTCAGTAACCATCATCAGCCGGCCATATCCAACCAAAGACTTGCAAAACCTAAGGCTCAAACCCACACTCGCTCGGTTGTTAGTCCGCCGCTTTAACCAATGAACGACGGGGTTGGTGTCCCGCTAAAGGGGACTAGGAGTTGACTCGCAAGGGCCTTCTCGAAACAAAAAATCAACCTTGATACTGAAGTCTGCACTAAAACGCAATCAATAACAATGGAAGTTTGCGATAAATAGCAAAGTTTAACTGAGGGGTCAAGACATGAGTTAAAGCAAAGGGAAAAATATAATAAGAGGAAGTATTTGTAACTCTCACAGAACAAAAAACGCATGCAAGGGAACAGAATATTTCCTAGAGTGACAAGCGAACGGATAAAAGTCGTTATTCACATAAATTCACAAGCCACGTACACATAGATTTGATTTTCAAAAATATGGAATCAAAACTAGAAGAAGGATAACTGAAAAGCATTTCACATTTCATGAGAATAGTCGATCAAACAAAAAATCACAGAGTGGCTTGCTACACCTCTACAGTTACAAGTACCTCCAAATAAAATTACTTGAAAAAAATGCAATCTCGAAAGTGGTCACCTTCCAAATTCCAGATATTGTTTTACCTAACGAAACTTGGCGAATTATGGTGCGACGAAGCGGGATATTTCTCAATAAATTTTCTGAAAACCATGGCAGTGGCGAGAAGGGGATATTTTTGCATATTTGTCCACTTAACTGAGTGCAACGAAATTATATTTTAGCTGGTGGGGGCAGATTTTCATTGAGAATTTCGATTACCCCAAAAGGAGCATTTTAAAACGGTCAATGACTCTCAAAGTAGACATAGTATACGTAGCGTTGGTTTTGAAACCGGTTAAATCAGACGTAGCACATGCGAGAAGGAAAGCCAGGGATGATATAGAGTGAAGACGATTGGTGACACTGAACGGTACTTATTACAAATTTGTTCGCTCGTTAAGCCATGGAACGTATTTATTCCTTACCAAACTCTCAGATTATGATAAGGATGGTGGAAATAAAGTACGATAGTTCGTAAATCGCATTCATTGAGGAACGGCGGTGAAATGCGTAGGAAACTACCTAATTCATAATACACCAACGGTAAGAAAAACTAAGGGGTTAATTACTGTTCAAAGAACACAGGAATTAAGCTATGGCAGGAGAGAGTTGTATAGTACTAATGTTGCCCTCCCTCTCTGGTCGCACGACAGTTCGACCGTGGGTTTTGATGAGGTCAACCACGGGTTCCACAGTAGGGTGGTAGAGAGACGGTGACGTGCGCTGGAGACTTGTGCTGCATTTACCAAACTCGCTTTTCCAGTCTCTTCATCGGGACCAGGTGTCATGACTAAGTCAGAAAGACCAGAGGTGAGAGTGGGCGCCAGGGGCTGGCGCGACCGGAGACGCCCCTAAGCCTGCCACTAAAGCTGTTTCGGATCCCACGGAGTGGGAATACCACAAAGGCCATAGTAAAAGGGAATCATTGGTCTCACACACACACATTCTGCTTCCATAGCAAGACCAACTCAACAAGACTGGATATGCCTATGGGCTCAGGGATTGACGTGAATGAATTCAGATCCACGCATGTCCCGTGTGTGCTGGTCCCTTCATGTACACGAACCGGACTTCAATGGGGAGTCTCCGATGACATTCAGGTGAGAATTGCTTCCAGAGGAGCCACTGAAAACTGACTCTCAACCAAGACGGGGACGGGATTCTCTCATTGACGGCAACCTGAAGAACCACGACTGGTAGCACGTAGTGATAACCTAAAAGGGCATTTAAAGTAAGCGCAGTGCAGACCCCAACTAGGGTCACACTCACATACTTTTTCCCCACTTAGTGACAAGATCGAGTTAATTCGACTAGAGACGAGCTTGGACAAGGAAGTTGAAACCACTGTTTCACACGCGCCGCATAAGCATTTGTTATCTACCCGTTTATGCGGCCTAGGTTAGCATACATGGTGCTTGCGGCAGATATGGGTTCCCAATCGGCGTCATGCAAACGCACAGGAGACAGTAAAACTTACCATCACTGAAAAGTGTTGTTAGAAGATCTTAATTCGATGTTGGGAAAATAAACAAGAAGAGCTCAGCCGCTGGATAGGCCGAAGGTTGATTAGTAGGGCTTTTTATAATCGAAAATTGTAGGTGAGAAATACGAGGGACGGATAAACAGTAAGGGGGCGCCAGTATTGTACAAAAGAACAAAAACTCGCCTCCAGGCCACCCCACACACGAAGAACACCCATTGAACTGGAGTCCTCTTCAGTATGGTGGGCCAAATAGACAATCGCGAGGTCGGAGCTAGTTGCTTCAGTGGAGTTCAGCGAGGGCATTGACGTTTTGTGCACGCCAACAATCAGAGCCGAGAAGTCGGTGACGCTTGAGCCAGCTAAGAGAGCGAAAAAACGGGTAACAATAGCCGTGTAAGCATTTGCTTTGTAAAGCAGCATGTTCACAGTTACCATAATAGAAAAGTTTAAAAGAAGGGATCGGTTGCGGACAAGTCATACCAACAAAACTCTACGGTAAAACAGTTTTGAACACAATCAGGCAGGAAAATTGTGGCTAAAAGTCACGCACACTCGGCTACAGGAATATATCCAGGTTGCCGCCTTTGCGCAGTGGCGCTGATCTAACAGAATGGCCTCTGTTTTCAATCTCGTCAGAAATTAATGCGCTAACTTGAAGGGAATCCTTTATGAGGATATTAAAAAGCTCAAATTTCAAAAATTGGAGCACCTAAATGAATGCACAAGGGGTGTTGGGTGACACATTGGTGAGCCGAGTCCTTAGCGTTTGTGCCACGCAGTGACAGAAAATCGGTAGAACATGCGTCTGCGATTGTCATTAATAATATGCTCTCAGTATAGTGAATTACGTAACACACGAAAAAGGACAGTTCATATTTTCATTGGGAGTTACCACAATTTGACTATTTTGCACATTTACAACCTTCTTTTTGGTTGTTCACCTGTCACAATTAATGACAGCGATCTTCGTCTGTGGTTTCAGATGCGTGCAACGTTGATTTCACGGTGAGTTTACAGAAGTTTAACAATTGCAATTCTACCAACCAAAGTCGGCGAAGCTGGACCGGTGTGTTCGGTGCTATTGGTCAGAAAAACATCGAGTCTAGGTTGAGACCGGACAGAAGCAAGTGTGGAGATGTAGACGTCAGGGCTGCGAATTAAGTGGTAGTAGGGAGCGACGTCTCTTAATCTGGATTTCAAAGTCTTTGCATAGTACGTTCCAGTAATTGTATCTCAGAGGGGTAGGAGAGTCAGCGTGGTCTGCCTCTGACCTGATTGAGTTTTATGGTCTCAGGTAGTCGAGCTGCTGAGACTAAATCCCTGTGAGTAGTGAGTGACGCACATATTCTGTCTGTTGTGCAACAGATCCTGCAGCTAAGTGCCTGGCAAATAGTTGAGACAACTTTCGAATACTGTTAGTTAAAATTTTAAGGGATTCTAGCTTTATCACGAATTCCTCTATTAGTTCTGGGCCGGAAGCTACAGTAGAGGCGTGGACAACAAACGGAAACATTGTGCAGCGGATTTGCACTAGGCAGACCAGAAAAGAGGCTACGAAGACGGCAGGCAAAAATGAGTGGCACACTTAACATCGTCCTATTACGGCACCAGACAGGATGAGCGCTGAAAGTCCTCCCTGGAAAAGCGGACCGATATTGGCACACATTGAAGTCTACGTACTTGGACGAGGACAAATTTTGCACACTTGCCTAATTTTAGTTGTCATCACATGTCTACTTATTTGATCTAGGTAGAAATGTTATATTAGGGTTACCTTTCTGCCTGAGCTTAAGGAATGGGTGAATAAGGTAGACAAAGGCACGATCACTGGGGCAGCACCTTTGTCTTCTTTACAACAAGAACCTGGGGCACGCATATTTGCTTCTATTTTAGATAGGTTAATGTTAAAGTTGCGGTTAATTTTTCCCCTCACAGACCGTGTCACTAACTGTAACCTGCTTTACCCAATAATATCGAGTTCCCGTTTTTCGCACGTCTACTCACCCCTGATTTTTTTATTTTATATTGCGCGTCTCTTTCAATATTTAATGGGGGTGGTAAAACAAACGTGTACTAAAAATGCGAATACTTGGAATACCTTCAGCAGACTGTTAAATACTTCGTTCATCTGCCAAATCAATAAAACTCATACTACCATCCTGCCGTTTTACAGAATTCCCTGTGTTCCATATTTTTTAGTAAAATCACCTATAAGGTCCTTACCTAAATCTTCAACAAAGAGCGCTACGCTACGAAGAAGAGGAATAAATAAAAGTTTGTGGCCATGTGCAAAGAAAATGGCAATGGAAATTAGAGAGGGGCTGTTTGAATTATTTTCAATCAAAGGCGTCGGCTAATACCGAAATTAAGTCGGATCGGTAAAGGCCCTAATTACTGTCTTTACTCGTGTCGATGCAACACAGACACAGAGACTGGGATGCAGACCAACAACCAAATTTCAGCCAGACACAAAGGCGTAGGGACCAAAAAGCATTGTTTCTGCTACTGCTTTCTGCTTATGTCTCTGATGAAGAACCCGCGACGGATGTGGAAACGTCAGACGTGTAAAAGTGTTGTCCCAGCGATCGAATCTTCTTCGTCTCAAAGTCTGTGTATCCGTTCCGGCCGCTGACAACAAAGCTGCCAGGAGTGCAAGTAGCAATTTAAACCAAAAATCTACATGCAAACACAAATGCCTTTTAACACGGTCACAGAGTTCTGCCTCTAAGCTAACAGTTCTAAATCCTGTCTCGATAGCCAATCGAGCTTATGGTATTAACGTGCAGATAAAACAGAACATGAGAACCAGTTACAAAAGAAAACAACGAATGGGACAAACCAGGACCAGAAGTGCTCGAGTTTGGAGCGAATTTGAATAGATCAGTGAGGGAATGAACGACCCTTGGACGATAGACCTTCTCCACGAGATCAGCGACTGACTGGGACACTGACGGGCCTTGAATCGTGCGAACGGAGGAAAATTTGAGTGTAGCCTTCTTGGGGACGAGACGAAAGACTGTGGAACGACCACCTGAAAGGCTTAAGAGTTGTGCCGAGGCGGGGAACTCTGTACTAGAGGCTTTAGCACTAGCTGGAACGGTGGTGACTGTAGGCGCAAACGGATCGTTCACTCGGGTAGTGGAAATCTGAGGGCAGGGTTTAAAAAATATAATTTATGAGTTGTGTACAAAAGTATTCAGAGAAAATGAGCTCTCAACCAAGCACTTCCTTGTAAATATGAAGCCCTAAAACGACAAGTTCAACCAACAAAAAGTAAGTATTCTGGCGACAGACCAACTGTTCGCACAACTGATTCAAAATTGACCTCTAGGAACTGCACGTTTTATAAATTAAGAAGTCAAGTTCGGCAAACGTAAGCTATGGAGTATTCATCGTCAGGCCTGTACAGTAAAAAGGCGCAGAGTAGAGTAGAAAAAGTTTAAGTAGCTTATAAACAGCAACAATGGGAGAGCATTGAGGGCGTTCAAGCGCAAATGGTTATGGTCTGGTTCTGCACGGGCTCATATTCGTTCGAGGGAACCTCAGAGTCTGTATAGAAGCTTTATAGGATTGCAAGGTCGGATTGGCTAGTCATATGACCACTGCTTCTGCCGTCGTTAGTATTTGCTTACACAGGAACTTGGGGTGTCTCACGGGCAGTTTAGAGGTGGATCGGAATAACTGGTTGAAAGTTACTCGATAGCCGCTGCCAATCAAGTGAGCAACAATTGCGCTAGAGATGAACTTCTCGATGCCTTGATTTATTCAGAAAGGATGGTACTCTCGCATCCATGTGGATAGGCACCTAGTTGTTCGACAAATGTAGACTGTCCCGCAGGAACAGGTGAGGGCACAAATTCACACTGAAGGAATTTAAAGGGCAGAATATCTCTGCTGTCAAGATGAAGAACTGGAGTGTTTGGTAAAAGAAGTCATATCGTGTAGCACAAGAGCAATTCTTTTAAGTTTCCGACCGACATTTCGATTAGGAAATCCTGCCTTACAATTCCTTCACATGAAAACTCTATCGTGTCCGTGAGGAGAATATAAGGGAACAAAGACATCTAAGGACAACACCACTTTCTCGCAGATCTTTGCATTTCCTATGAAATCAAAAAATTCAAACATGTATCATAGGCTATGTGGTGCTACGTTGTGTCAAAACGCTTTGGGCCTTTTTACCAGCCACTTCGTACTTGCGTGATAAGGTCAATTACACATGTCGGCCGCATTGGAGGGTCTGGAGTGTGAACCATTAGCAAATCATATAGCCTTGAGAGAATTGCGCCCGTGGATTTAAGAGTTTCAAAATCCTGTTCCCTAAAAAAACCTTGACCTTTCGAGTTCCGAAGACATTTTGTAATTTCGACTGCTACGTTCTCAGCTTGGCCCTTATTTTGCCACTCTCCTTTGAACTTACTGGAATTACTCAGGATTGACTCAATAATGGAAAAGTAAAAGGTTTTGTTCAATAGAACGAGACCAAAACAGTTTTCCGGTTTGGTGCTGGGCATTTCGGGTAGACGAAGATTGCCGCCCAAGACAAGGGAGACTGGAATAGACAGCCCTGACTTATTAGTAGGCATCAGCCAGCCCTATCCAATCTCAGGTGGTGCACCGCCCGAGGCTCGATCCTGCGACTTGTTGATTTAAAGTCCCGCGCCCTAATCACTGAGCCGCGGGCTCGTTGTCTTACCCGTTTCGACCTGAAATAGTAACATTGCCAATACAAGCGAACATGCGAATCCCAGGAGGTAATTGAGAAGAAGACGACCCGATCGAGTCATCCTCTTCTTCTCAATATTAACATTGATGGATGGATGCCTAGCGACCGCTTACGGGAATCGCTCGTCCTGTTCTGCTTTGGGAGTTCACTCTTGAGCCCCGCCAGCAGCTAATGAACAAGAAATGGTCATCCCAGTTTCTCTTGTCTTTCTCGGTAATGTCTTACGACCCCTAATAGTAACCGCTGTAGGGCTACTGGCGGGGACCAACGGTGAGCCCCAAGGCAGAACAGGACGAGCGATTCCCGTAAGCGGTCGCTGGGCATTCACCCACAAATATGAGTGGTTCCTCGTTTTGGCGTTATTCCCTGAGTTTCTTCAGGGATTCTTTCGTGATATGCTCGACTATTAGTGATTTTTCTCTGAGGTGTTGGCAACAACAGTTCACGAGCGTTGATTTGAAATACTCCGCCTCTTCCGGCGTTATAGTTAATAGATCGTGAATGAATGCTTCCAGCAAGGTTCCAATAAACAACTGTAGATGAGTGCTCAGGAGGTCTACAGAGATACCACACGAAACTGGAATTTCTACGAACACCCCAGTAAAAAGTATTTTGGAGAATAAAACCAAGCCGGCGCTTCGGTAAACGTTAAGTTGGTCACCCACCTTAGATACGCCTAGTCCCAGAATTCTGTCTTACGGGATCAGTGTTATTCGTTTAGCTTGGGTTTTAGTTTAATTTTGTTCCTTTTTTAAGTTTTTTTAACTAAGTTAAGCTAGTTTAGTATAAAGTACTTATTGAAACATATTTATCTAACGTTGGCGGTTTCTAACTAAACTAAAATCAAACTAAACTGGAACTGATAAAAGTAACCATAGGACTAGGGGTATTTAAGGTGGGCGGCCAACTTAACTGCCATCCAAATTCCCGCCTGCCGATTTCTAATTGAAGATCACGGTTCTTGCTGATTTCTAACTCCGTCAGAAGTTAATCGCTTACCTAAAGTAAAACAGGCTGATGTGAGTTTTATAGGCGAAGACAGAAATTTGGGCCACAGCGGGATGACCGCGTAATATTTTCCTTAAACTGCCAACAGACAGGCAGTAGTATATACTGACGTTACACTTTACAGAATACTAGCAGTAGAGGCACTAGACAGAAGCCTAGACACGTGTTCCATTTATTCCAATTAACATTAGGCGATCACACGGATGTGGGATTTAATCGTACCAGGAGTCCGATCCACCGACCCACTACTGTTATCACCACCCAACCCTCGATATAATGTGACTCAAGATTTTAGTTCATCCACAACAGAACTTGTGCATTATAATGAGGAGCGACTGGGGAGGACAACAACAGTGGCAGCAGACACAACATAAAGAGGGAACAAAAGAAGGGAGCAATGGCCAACTGAAAACCACCAAAACAGATACTGCAAAATGGCCGCTGATTGCGGTTGGACGGTAAATCCAAGAATTTCTCAAGTTACATGAAACAATTGAAACAAAAGATAACTACCTGAAGCCGGAAGAATTGGACGACCGCACCCTCCTTTAGCGTAGACAACATTTCCTCAGATGGATTCCACAAGGTGAGAGGCAATTCTAGAACAGAGAAAGGAAAATTGACTATTACTTCATTAACCTATGTAGTCAGATACTTACAGAAATGCTCACTTTTCAGTGCAGTAAATCATTGAATCGTGGAAGTGGGCCAGAGAGCATTATTTTAGGTATGTTAACAGATGAGGAATCGGATCAGCTCTACTGTTAAATGACAAACACGTACAAATTGTCGTTAAGAGTAAAAAGCGCATTGAATGAGATGAATACAGCTTTCTCAAATAAAAACGTTGGTTGATCCAATAAGTGAAGATAGCGAGATAAAATAATTGAAAACACCGAAGAGGGGACTGTGCAACCAGCCATAGACAGTGAATCTTGCCCGGAACGGGTTTTTGTGGCCCAAATAAAGGACGACTAAAGCAGGCAAAAGTAAGAGGACCGGGAACACGGGCTCGGAGTGCTAATGAGTTAGAAGTTAAGAAGTATGATTTAGTGAACTGCTAGATCATTGCCCAGCGTCAAGAACTGAAGTGCAGAAAAAAACTTAAACCGAACTTTACAGCGTCTTCCGAGTTGGCGATCTTTATTCCTAATAGCCTTTTTCAGCTTCGGTGCTGAAATCGCATGCTTTAGTCTAACTGTCCTTACGCCACGAGTTAGACTAACGCAGAGCTACCTACCCCATAGAAGCTCCTGTTAAATTATCAATGATAGTGATTTTGTGACAATCATGTCTGTATACGTGGGGTTGCTAAAAGTAGTCAGCAGGGAAAGCCGGAAAGTTGTGGTGATAAAACCTACATATTATTCGTGTATTTTTAGGCGTATCACTAACTCGCCGTTTGCTGGGATCCTATACCATCAAAGGTGAATCGTGCATGTCGACTAATGAATGCACAAATCGGCCAACGTAGTCGTAATTCTAAGAACCGGCTAATTACGTTGGTACGGTGACGGAAATCTACATATTTTCTGGGGAAGGGGGGTATAAGTGATTATAAGTCAGTAAAATTGGTGAAAATTGATTCCCAGGTAGTAAGTCAGAAGAAAGATTGTTCACCGGACGAGGTTTATTTTGTATCTAACGTGTCAGGTAGTTGTCTCGTCTACTCATCTTCAGAGAACTAACACTCTGGCTCATGATTCTTGTCTTTATGCCGCTCCTTCTTCCGTCTGCGTGTCTTGCCGATCTCGTCTGAGCCACTGTGTATGTCTCGCGTCAAGCACACTATACCGACGGATAGAAACCCACTGCAGCACGCCAACCGCCAAACCGGACGAGATAAAGCTCCTTCAGGATTTCTTCAGAGCTAACGGCTATCCACGAGCGGTGATTGAATGGAAATGAAAACCATCAAAAACGTTGACCGAGAAGCGTTGCCCACCAAAGTCGTGGCGGAGAATTCCGTACATGAGAGGGGGCTCCGAAATTGTGTCTAGATCCCTCGCACACCTCGGAATAGGAGCTGCCCACAGGTCTACCTCTACAATCCGACAACAAATAATGCGACCGAAAGACCATATTACGAAACAGGAGAAATCAGGCGCTGTCTACCGACTTCAGTGCAGTAGCGGGATGGGCAATTATGTTGGAGAAACCGACCCACGGCTACAAACGCGTGAGCATCAAACGGCTGTAAGAAGGTTGCACCCAAAGTCGGAGGTAACAACTGATGCTGCAGGGATGGGGCACGTCTTAAACTTTGACGCCGTCAAAATTGTGGGCCGAGGTGCCGATCACAAATCAAGGCAGATTAAAGAAGCCTGAATGTCAACCGACGGTTCGGTAAACCGCCACATAAATTTGCCTGTCCCCTATTTAGTATTAACAGCTTTCTCATCAGGGACAGTCACAGCGTAGAACAATCAAGGACGCCAACTAGCTGTTGCGAGAGTGAGCTGACACGAAAAACGCACGTGGGGGCCAGAAGAACATAGGGAGGGGGAGACGGGCAAGTACAACACTGCCATAATAGAAAGTCATAAAGTAAGGTGGCAACATTACATGGCTATTGAAAAATGTCGTCTAAAAAATCCAAAAGGATCTGGTTGGCTAAACAGGGACTAACTAGTTCACATTTTGGATTATCAGAATAGGTTGGCGTGAATATCGTCTAAACAAGAGTAGACAATCACTTAACTTTTTCACATGGCACAGAGCTGGAATTCAGAAAATAGTGGCCTTAGAGACTCATTCCAAGTAAGAGTGACATTTTTACCGTCTAGCCGAACAGAAACTGTGATATGTCCGCAAGTGACTAAACGAAACTGGAGCCTTGAAAAAGACCACGTAGAAACACAATCAAAGAAGAAACAAATAGGCATATAATGTAAACCCACCAAATTTTCTCTCGACGTCCTTTGGATGAAGACCTGCCAGGTGAAGGCGAAGAAGAGGCGTGACCTTATGGGAAAAAAACCAAGGATAAAAGGCGCGGATCGACACGTAGACGATTTTGTGAAAAATATTGGACGCGTTAATAGTCATCCTGATACAAAAATAAAGCGACCCTATTCCTAAGAACAGGAAACTCCCAGTTATCCATGCAGGGTAATATGTTGGCCTTTTACCGAAAATTCTGGATTATTTGCACAAAAAGTAAACATCAAAGTTTTTATCAGTAAAATATCAATCGTGTATTGCTCTGTACAATTAAATTTAATAATGGATGTTAAAAAATGCATGACACGAATTTACACAAAGATGTACTAGAATTCGCAGTTGGTACGGCTGCAGTCGACACAGACCGAACCGGCCTCAAACACGTTCCAGATAGTGCCTCTCAAATCCGCTACAGCAGATTTAGTGAATTCTTTCCACCCAGAGACTGAGGCTCAATGTCGAGGATTCAAGAGCCGCAACAGTATCTGAATGAATCGTGTCGAGCCATATTTTGAGCTGACTTCCTCGTCACCTTCGACGAGATGACGTCGTCGGAGTTGTAATAAGAATATTCAGCTCATGACGGAGGGCGGCAAAGAACGTTTTCAAACCATTTTAGTTGTTGTTTTGATGATACGGTCACATAGCGACGGACAATCACTGAATGGAAAGTGCTACCAAAAAAGAGGGTGACTGCGATGTTCACCTCCAGCTTACTCGCCACTGTCAGGCAGCCAAACGTACGTCACATGCTAGGAAAATTCAATTCTCGAACTCTCAGTAGACGATGGGAGAAAATTAGCCGGAAGCAGCCATTCCCCTTATTTTTTTGGCAGCACATATTGAGCAATACAACGTTGTTTCCGACATAGTTAATTGCATCTATATTCTCGTAACATCAGAATGGTAATGTTTAAGCAGAACAGGTTAGCTGGGAGCCTTGAAGTCTGAGGAACACTCAATAGAAAGGATGGGCAATCCTGTTTGACTTAAAACTGGAGCCGAGGTTAAGCTCCGAGGTGAAGGATCAAGATAAGGCTATTTCCGGGAAGTAGTCTTAGGCCTCACACGTACCGACATCGTTTGGACCGATTCGATCATACATGCATACATGCCGACAATAATTATCTACCTAACAGTCAGGCAATAAGTCTGGGTAGGACTGTCTTTAGAGGTCCTATTTGCCGTTGAATTATACTTATAAATTACTTGTACATTTGCACTAGCACACATTTCCATTTTTTGGTACAAATCCGCCAATATAAGGTTGAATTGAGAAGAAGAAGAAGAAGACTCGATCGCTGGGACAATATGTTTATTCGCCTAGGCGAATAAACATATTGTCCCAGCGATCGAGTCTTCTTCTTCTCAATTGCTTCCTGGGACACGGATGTTCGCTTGTATTGGCATAAGGTTGAATTTTCATCAACAGTCATCAGTTCCCTGAGCAACAGGAGTTTATGTTGATGGAGTTGACTATATTTAGCTCATTAAGACAATTATAAGTGGCTTTCGTTTAACATTTTTGATCAATTTCAACACAGTTAAATATTTGTTTACACTCATCAACCAAGAACTAAATGTTTAACTACCAATATCGTAAGATAGTTGGGGGAGAAGATATTTAGGTGGCCCTACAAGACTGTTTTGCGGAAGTCTGTCAGCGTAAATAACGACTGGCAAAGTTTGTGTGTGGAAAGCATTAAACAGAAGCTTCAAGCTATGTTTATTACTGTGCTCAATTCCATCTCCAGTTCGTCTGATCCGGAAAGATCACTGACACTAGGAGAGCAGGGAACAACGAGTGAAGTCAACTTTGCTCGCACCCAGCTTTGGCTTCCTCACAACGAACACGCAGACGCGCTTGTTGATTGGCACGACTCAGTAGCAACGCAAGCCTGGGAGGTTGCCAAATGACAATATAACTCACTCTTCCTTGAGATTGAGGGGACTGCAATGGTGTGTTTTAATGTGATTTGTTTGAAAAGTCATTTGAACCACTTTTTAAAAACTCGGCGACCTCGGCTGGATTCCACCGCACGCCGAAAAAAGGAAAGGCTTTAGTACAGCCAACCCTCTAGCCAGTTAAACTACTAGTTAAATCGCATTTGGGTGAAGTTATCCACTCAGTCTACTGCAACGTGTAGAATTCACCAATTTTGATACAGTAAGCTGACTGTTTAAGCAGGGTTTCTTAGACAATCAATCTAGAATCCACCAGGCGCACTTTATTAGTAGGGGGTTTGGCAGATTTTAATAATGCACATGACCTACTTTTGAAAAAATTGGCGGCCAGCACGGATAAGACTTTAGTACAGCCAAAACTTAAGTCAGCTGAACTCTATTTGGGAAATGGTCCGACGATTTAAGATTAATAAATTACCTCTCTGTTTGGTGCTGTCTGGGCTAGCAGCTCACGCATTGTAGCCTCCTTGAAATGCAATACTGCATCTCGTTGAACTGTGGAGAGACTGGCTTCTGCGAGATCGGGATCCGGTGCCCCGTTGATAGCATTCCAGAGGGCTTCTCCGTCCAGTCCAAGAGAGGCTAGAGAGTCTGGTGTTGGCTGACTGCGACGAGGACGTTTTGAACCTGACAAAGAAAGTAGGTAAGAGACGAAAAAGCTAATAAAAGAATAATTCGTGTGGGGAAGGCTGATGCCATATGCGTTTCCATAATGGAACTTGCGGGTTGGGCAAGTCAGCACAGGAAACTTCAAAGAAGTGGGCATTTAAGCGGCAGTTTAGGCTGCAATCAAACAGGCAAAGGAATTTGCGCATCGAAATTCGCCAGAGATGGCAAATAAAATTAGCTTAAACAGTGTTCTAAATCGGCGAAATCTGCAGCATCCTGTGCACGCGCATATGCGGACATAAAAGTCGGAGTCAGCGTATAATAACTTACACCAGATCCCGGAAAGAATTATAAGCCAGCTCCGCAATTACCATACATTGAACCACTACTAGAAAATCGAATACTATCAAGTTCTTCTAGAGACTGGCATGTAATCCAAGGTACTTCAGAAAGTGTTGCGCACTGAAATATCTCTTGTTTGCCATGAAGAGCAAAGCCTACGATCAGATCATACAAAGTAGCCTGGAAGCTCATTCGATTTTGGAGAAAATGGGTTTAATCGTTTTTATTGAAACATAACAAGTCGTATTTTAACTTGGCGTCTGTGTTATCCCTTCAGTCACATGAGAATAATATATGAAAGTGCTCGCCCTCCGAGGACCCAACCAGGACCAACCCGTACGATATGGCATACGCTGCCATACATCAAGGATGTATCGGAAGCGACCGAACGCATTGCTGCGAGACTAGGCGTCGAAATCGCACACCGTCCCAAGGCTACCATGCGCAGTTGAATTATGCGAATCAAGGACCGCTTAAATCCCAGTGAGCAGTCAGGCGTCGTGTATCGAATACTATGTAAAAATTGTCCACGAAATTACACAGGACAGACAGGGCGTATGCTTGGTTCGCGCATACGCGAACATAAGCGAGCGGTACGACTGGGTGACGCATCATCGCAAGTGGCCGCCCATACCTACGAGACCGGTCACGAGTTTAATTTCGCAGCTGCGAGGGTAATCGCACATGCCGGCAACAAAACAGGCCGTGAATTGATTGAAGCCTGGGCCTCGGATGAGAACTCAGTCAATCGATTTATCGATCTGGCGCCGGCATACATCGCGCTGCGCAGGCATCTCCGGAACGATGGTACTGTTCCCTCTCCCCATAACGGGTATTGGTCCCTGCGTCCTTTAACTGTTGTTTGTCTTTCGTGTACGCCTTTTATCTCTGACGAAGGACTCTAGGAGCCCGAAAGCTCAGACATGTAAAATTATGATTCCGGTGATCGAAACGCCTTCCACTTCTCTATCTACACCTGGGATGCGAACATTTGCCTCAATTCATATAAAACTGTGTCAAAAACCATCGAACCACAACACAATACACAGAACGCTCCCAGCCATTCTTACTTGACTAGGTATGAGGCAAATTTCAGTAAAATTGCAGCATACAAAGAGACTGCACACTAACTAGCAAGTAAAGGGGGAGATCTAAAGTGAACGTACGACTTAATCCACATTCGGTGACTCCTGATACTAGGCACAGTTAGAGTGAATCGGTAAGCGCTATGCCATTTTTGTGCCAAGATCCCACATATTGTGTCGATGTAGATTCGTCGTCGGCTCAAAGACAAAATTGTCCTCCAACACAAATAAATGAACAACTCAGAAGAAGAGGATGTGATCACCGGGACAAGAGTTTGATTTTCCTGACGTTGCGGATTCCGTCGGGAATCCTTTGTCATAGGTGATAGCATAGTCATGCGCAGATCCGACGGAATCCGAAACGTCAGTGATCCATTCTCTTCTTCTGAACAGCTTTCTGGAACTCGCATACTCTCCACTATTGGCAAATGAATAACTGCTGAATGAGAAGGGTATGACTAGACAATCAGAAATGTGACTTCCAAGCTGTAATCTGGCTGTCAGATTGTCTAACGGACCCTTAGAGAGAGAGAGGGCAGAGAGGAAAGATGCGGCGTGCGACCGAACGGAAACGTATAGACAAAGTGGCTGTAGACCGGCAATTTTGATAGAGTTTGCTATAGGTAGATATTATTACCGGCGAAGACAGGGGAGACTGGAATGGTCATTTCTGGTTTATGAGCCATCTTCAGTCAGTCATACATAGACCCAAATGGAATCCCACCCGAGTCTTGAAATCCCGACCTCTTTGATTAAAATCAAACACCCTAAACATGGAGTCACGAGCTCGCTGTCTTGCCGGGTTCTGTCGAGGGATATTGACACTCACACTCTGGGTATTACGGGCTGACAACGGCTAATAAACCAGAAATGGCCATTCCAGTCGCCCTGGTCTTTGCCGGTAATACTGCCTGCCTATACTACCAGTTGTTACGGCTGTCAGAGCCTCTGTCGAGACCCCAAACAGAGCGGGACAGATGATTTTCGTTAGCGGTCGGGTGAACGTTCGTAAACGAGAGTTTGCTATAGTTTGTGGACAGCCTTCGAAGATCGAAAGGAAATGTTAAACAAACCTCCTGCCCTACAGGAAGTGTTCTAAAGTAAGCCAACCGCAATGGATAATTTCGAAGTTGTTTAACAAAAGCTCAGAAATTGTAAATATTGGTTGTGATAAGGTAGAGGTACAGGCAAGAAAGGGCTGCACCAATGCGTCACTGAAATCCAGAAAAGACTATTTCGAAAAAGGCAGGAAAATACATGGACGATCAACAAATTGCCAACTTGTGCTAACGAAGCTTAGACAGAATGTGATGGTAGTAAATTTTTTCCAATGGAAGAGAAAATCGATAAAAAGAACCGTAATATATTCTACCAAGGGGCTTTTAACAGTAAAACGCATAACCTTAACCTTGGGTTTCTCGATCTTTTATATTTGAAAGTCTCCTTGGTTTCCAGATACGCTGTTCGGTCTGCATGTTCTTATGAAAGCCATTCGCATTCGGTTAATACGGAAAATTTGAAGCAGTATCAAGGAAAACATTCAATTCAGTGCATACGTTTGGGTGAGGAGAAGTCTCCAGCAGCTTTATCGAAGGCCAACTGGCAGTTTTTTTCGTGCTCACGGGCGGCGGCCTCTTCGGACCGAGGATCACGGAAGATACGTTGCTTACGTTCACCATCCGAGTCCTCAGAGCGGGTTTCCATGAACTGGAGCTGAAAACGACGCTGGCGAGGTAAGAGCGTCAAATAAGATGACGTTAGCCCACTCTGGCCTCATATATAGGTCAATAAGCACGCTACTTTTTTATGAAAAAGTAGCGGTAACATAATTGGTTTAATTTACTTACTTGAACAAGAACGAGGATGGAACTAACGGGACCACCATCAGCGTATAGTGACGATAAAGGGATCGGACAAAGGCTAGTCATGTGGCCGGAAGATGAAGCATAACCAAGACGTGCAGTAGGGTGTGCAATTCGGGTCGAGTTAGCACCCAGTCGTAAAACGAGACCACTCGAAGGACCAAATAGATGACTGTCAGCGTCCTTGTTCACTTCTCCAGTAGCACCCTCTGGGGGGTCAAACCCGACAGGTCGTTGTACTGCCTCGGCGCCAGCGCAGACAAGTTTTGTGCCAACGCGAATTTTACCGCGTGAGATTAGTTGGGCCAGAACTTTATCGGGAAGCCAGTCCATGTGGTACCAGCCATCTGTCAGACGACCCTAAAATGTGAATTCAGATAATACAGGGGGCGGGATAAAAAAAACCTCCAGTATGTGACCGAGGAATCAGCTTTTACATATGAAAATACAAAAAGCGTGCAAGGCTCCCGAAAAAGTTTTGATAAACTAGGTAACATATGCATAATAAAGGCCAGCGAACCGCAGATCAATCTCACGAGTTATGGCCAGTGACCAGCTAGGCACAACAGAGGAAAGATCCGATCTGGTGAAAAAAATGTCATCTGCCTTTAAAAGTGTGGAGACCTGAGTTCAAGAAGGTGCACGAAAGAAGGAAAAATTGCATAAATCATAGACTGGCATGTCTGAAACTGGTCATAACATTCACATAACTCTGATTAATCATGCTTTCAGACAGGAGAGCAAAGGACTTATAAATACAGTGCTGGCCATGCTCTTCTGAGACCGAGCACTTTCGCCATAGTGAAAATCATAATTTTGTTCTAAATGGTGGAGCAAATCAGAGTTGTGTCAGAAACCGCCAGAGAAACCCACTGGTAATAACAACTCCTTACACCTCCATCAGGCAGACAATTCTTAGGAAAACCTCTATCTAAGAATTTGGCTAGTATTCGAGTTTTAAATACTGCTGTACGCTGAAAAGGGTATTTGTTTCGGCACAATGCTAATTTTCAGTCACAAACCCGAGAAAAAGATTCTCTAATGCAAGTACTAGATGGATGTTGTTTTAGGCTTTCGTTTAAACTAACCCACGCCTCGTCTTCTGGCCAAGTCTCAAGAGTTCTAAGAACCAGTGGATGATGGTACAGTTCTTCAGAGAGCTTTTGAGAATACTACAATCCGAGTGCTCCTTGGTCCGCGAGGCGGAGCGGAATGTAGAGCACGGTCACTGCACAAGGGATGATCACCTTCAAATGCGCTTTCATAAAGAAATTGCCCGAGAAGGCAAGCACTTAGTTTACATAGACCAAGCTTATGTGGCCCACATGCAGTATATGGACATAAGTATAGCTCCAATGAGAAATATAACTTTCTGTTGACTACAAGGGAGAAAATTTTCTTTTAAAACAGGAAGTGTTCAAAATAATACTTACAGCACTGGGAATCCAATGTCGAAAACTTACTGTAAAAATTTACTTATTTTCCCAAAGGACACCTTTCCTTGAAATTACATTTCTTAGGATGCCTGCTTTTCAGTTAATACGAAACTTACAGCACTCTCATGCAGGCGGGCACCGAAACGTTAAAAATGTCTAGTAACCGACAGTATATATTCTGGGGAGCGCTTTTTGATTTGAAATACTTAAAAAAATGAAATAATTTTTAAGATTGTCAATAAGCTCAGTTAAGTAACATAATATTGACCAACAAAAATCGTAATTAACAGAACAGTCATCTAACACGAACCATACGAATACTGCGACCGTTGGAAACACTCAACGCTAGATTCCTGCCACTGCAAACGTCACTACCCTATAAAAACTACTAGAACCTCCACTAACACCTGCAAAATCAGTTATGTAAGCATCACCACGGTAGTATTTGCACATGGACTAACTGGAACCCGTGCATAGTTGGTTGGATTTAAGGCTGGTGGCGCTAAGAACCAGTGCAGTTCAAGCCCTGGGACCACCGGTTAGGCCATCAAGACTCGTTATTTTGCTGAAAATTACTTGCCAAGTACCGGAGACCGCTGGGCCAACACCCTCGCCGTGTGCGGCTTAACCACGTTTGTTGACGCTTTTTGCTTGATGAGCAAAGCGACGACGTCAATTCAGCCGATGACCCAAAGAGAAATTGTGGACGGTCTAACCTTCGGAGCAAAAGGTTGGTGTTTTGTTTCACTACCATATGCAGCTGCCCCGATCAGCAGTATTCATTCGAGACCGGCTGACCTGAGACCACAGTATTCTCCGGAGGCGCTAGTCAGCAAGCATCCAGACAAACGCTGATTCAGCAACACACAGAGGCCAAGTTTCATAGGCTTACAGCAGGAAGATTTTGACCGCAACCCTGCACACTACCTATCGATACCCTTAAATAAACTCTAAATAACTAATAATGAAGGCCGTTTTTTCGTGCAATGAGTTAAGGGCATACCTTCCCAACATACGGCGCAAAGGTGCCTGGAAGAAATTGAGAAATCAAGCAATATTGTGCCTATAACGCTAAAAGGAAGAGAATGTGACGCATAAGAAGCCATTTGGTTATAAAACGAGATTCGATGAACGGAGTGGGAGTGGGGTTGACTTCGGAAGTAAGTAGTGTCCACAAAGGAATCTTACCCGGTACATTGCATTTTGGAGGGGTTGCAGATGGCTGACACACAGGACCATCCTTTTAGCAGGCGTATCGTCAGTTTCAAGAATTTTGTGCAGAGCGGATCTTAATGATAAAAGACGCACACCTCGTCAATGGGATGATAGGAGCAAAGATAAAAAGGGGGACACATCAAACGCCTAAGCAAACTGTGAAAGGAAGGTTTGTTCATCTTGGAATACAGAAAAAGCCCCGGCAAACGGTACGTTGACGGATAACAGATGGGGTTATGAAGGGCTATGATAGCGCCCTGATCTAAAAGACTGCGACAATGCCGCAGAAAATTTTACTGTGATCTTCTAGCGAATATTAGTTGTGGAATTAACAGGCTTTTACACCTGGGGAATAAGACTGGGAGTAGCAGTGCTACGAGGACTTTGAGGAGCAAAATGTGACAAGGAACTGCCCTAGAAAACGTCGTACAGTGCGATGAAATTGCTGTGATAGAGCGACTATGAAGCACCATGATGTAAGTGCTGATCTTATCACTGCCTAGCCGTAATAATTCAAGAAGTCAAATTGCTCCGGGAGATAACCCTAAACCAACAATCCGGGTAGCCGTTAGAAGCCAAATATTTATGAATGCATCACATGAAAGACTGGAATGCACTTCTTAAAATCGAGACATGTGTAGAACGAACGCCAAGGAAAACCTGCATGGCTAAACAAAGTGAATGACAGAACCTGACCAGCTATTCTTAGGTACAAATCACAGTTACCTCGACTGAGAAACAGATCTCTAAGATTACCTGTGGCCATCGCAGGGATCAAGTACAACTGCGGCTGCTTGGCTAAATTGTCTGTGAGTGCTGGCCAGGTTACTCTTCCGAATACCTTACATATTGGGACCGATGCAAAAGTTAGTAGTAAATTAAAGACAATGCCAAAGGAAGGGAGGGGGGACAGAAATGCCGGTATATATATATATATATATATATATATATATATAGCAGTAAGGGGGTATGACAGCGTCTGGGGGTAACTTGATACAGAACTGTTTCGGGCTTATTAGCCTTCATCAGCCAAGCATAACCCTGAACACCAGCTGGTCGGACAACACAAACAAACGCACTTACAGACGGCGCAGTTGGTCCACCACTGGTGTCTATCAGATGGGTCATAAGCACTTCATCGAACCGCAGTTCATCAGAGCCTCGCCACAGTTCTGTATCAAGTTACCCCTAGACGCTGTCATACCCCCTTACTGCTATTATGACTTGGCCGGAATCGGCCTGGCAGGCGGTCACCCGTTGGGGACCTCTGACCACCACATGAACTTTGTTTAGTTCGGAAGCCTATTCGATCGGTGTTCGCACATTCCTGAGTGAATATATATATATAGATTGCTGATTGAAGCGAAAACGCGTGTCCCCGGACATAAATGAGAAGAAGAGGCGATCTCGGGGATAATGGGTATAATATCCTGACGTTTCGAAAGCGTACAGGCTTGCATCGTCGGAGGTTGGTGTTTGTACACGCTTCACAGTCTTTTATAGGTGTTACAACTGACTTCTCGTTCGCTCTCCGTCTATTGGCGCTAGATCCCCTGCGGGGGCGGGGCTGGAGCTCCATCATCGTCCTGCTGATCAGGGTTCCTCGCCGTCACCTCGTCGGAGGGGGAGGGCAGTGTTCGCCTGCTCGCGTCTGCATCGATCGCGTTGGTGCCGCATGTCCTGCTGGCTTCCCCCGTTGGTACTTTCCCGTGTTCGTCCCGCCGGCGGAATATCGAACTCCGCCATCAGTGCTTATGCCGAGGCCGTTGTCATGTGCAACTGCGTTCAAGCCCGACAGGAGGTCTTGTTGGTTCACGTTGCCCGCGGCGTCGCTGACGGCTGCATTGGTGTCTGGGGAGGTTCCCGGACGCCTGTATTCTGGCACGGTGTGGGGTTGCTAGTCGTTGCGACCCGTCTGACTTCCTGCCGGCAATTTCGTTGATTGAGCCGCATGCGTAACGCCTGGTAAGCCGCCGGGAGAATCGTACAGCGGTTGATGGAATTTGGTGCAGTGTGCCATGCTTCGAGTGTTTCTCTGGTTGTCCGGTCACTACCTTGGGCTAGGATTTCAGCATCATCAAAAGCGGTGTGTCCAGGAGCCGAACAATGATCCGCCACTAACGAGCGTGGATCCATCCTGTCGACTGCCCTTGCGAGCTCGCTCATACGCGTCTGTAGTCGCTTTCCGGTCTCCCGAATGTAGTTGGCCTCACAGGAACTACACTGGATGCGATAGACGACGTTTGCTGTTTCTCCGCGGGACAGAGGGGCCTTTGGTCTCATGACCAGTCGTCTTATTGTTGCCTCGGGTCTGTGGGCTACGCCGATACCCAGTGGTTGTAACAGACGAGCGACTGCTTCAGAAACATTCTCTATGTATGGCATTGCTCTCAACAATGTCGGTTGTTCGGCCGCCGGTCTTGCAGCTCGTTTCGGTTGTCTGCTGCGTTCTAGGAAGCTGCGAGGGTAACCGTTAGAGATGAACATCCGTCGAAGATATTTAAGTTCAGCCGCTTTGTCACCTGCCTCGTTGCAATGTGTTTTTGCCCTTTTGTAAAGCGTCCGCACACAGCTGCGTTTGTGGCTCAGCGGATGGTTACTTTGGTAACGGAGTACCTGACGTGTGTCGGTTGCCTTTCGGTATACCGTCGTCTTTAGGCTCCCGTCGGTCTTGCGGTGGACCAGGACGTCTAGGAACGCAAGTTGATTGTTGCTCTCAGCCTCTGTTGTAAACTGAATGTCGGCAAATATGGAGTTCAGCATCGTGTGAAATTTAGAGACCATTTCACGCTTGAGGTCGACGAAGGTATCGTCTACGTACCGCGCCCAAAATACTGGTCTATGGTTCGAAACGTCAGGATATTATACCCATTATCCCCGAGATCGCCTCTTCTTCTCCTCATATATATATAAAGCCAAGCCTACCTTTCAACTGCCTCTAACTCTCTGTCATAACGGTACTTCAGTTCCAGAAGCAGGGCATGGAGTAGCAAGCAGCCCAAAAGTGTAGATCCACCAGGGCCTAGAGTGGACTGGGCGTGTACGGGAAACTTTGCAAGAGAATCACGAAGGCAGTTTGGTTGCAGAATGGCGCAACTGCCAAAGCGCCAGGCAAGTTGAGTGAAGTGGTGAGTTATCCATGTACGCGAAGCGAGGCCGGCCATCACTCCAGGTGAGCAGACAAAAGCTCTGTTTAATGTGAAATTAACTCAGAGTAAGCATTTTCACAGAAAGACAAATGGTTAAGAAACGTCACGCAGCTGCTTTATCACTACCGGCACTCCTTCTTACCACGGATCGGTTTAATAGGTTGTTTTTTGAAATCAATATGGAGGCTCCGCTGGAGACGGTAGCAATTCAAGTTACCAAATGTACAGTCTAGCAACAAAAGTCTTAACCAATTTAGCGCTGCGGGCCAAGCTTCATCATCGATTGTGGTGTGAATTGTACAACCATGCCTTTTACAATGCTTCGCTGAAACAAAAGGGGCTCGCAATAGGAGCTTTATGCATAAATCAGCAGAGGGGAATCCCGACGACGCCAGAAAGCATTATTAAGTGCCCGCAACAAACGTATAGTTTTAACTGGAGTCGTCGTCCGTCGATCGAACAGTGTATATACTTATTTAAGCGGGCAGATTATGTTATGTGGAATAGTTAACGAGGAAAGCCTTTTTTAAATCCAATACATTTGAATGTGTACTCGATTGTGCTCTAAACTAAAGATTCGGATGTCAATGATTGCTCAAGAAGGGAGGCTGCAATTAACCTTCAACCTTGCTATTGGCCTAAGATGGTTTCATATTTTTATAAGGTCACTTTGAACAGAAACTTTGATGGCAGACGACCCTCAGCTTTGCTTAGAATGCGGCTTATCTAGCGAAACTAACCAGTACCTAGGCCCTGAGGTACCTTGCAAAATAAGTGTCCATGTACTTTGCTATTGCAAGCGTTTATAGCACATAGTATGTGATATTTAGCGACAAACCAATGCCTGTGGTTTAAGTCTGGAAAGATTATACTTCCAACCGCTAGTAGACTACAATCTAACCGTTACGAGCAATTATAGCATCTATACAACGGAAGATCCGCAGGTGACAGCAATAAGAGACACCGATGTTCAGAACCAAGTTCCCAACCGACCGACAAAAACTAAGATAGCTGAAATAGTTCTCACCTTTCAACTTCATCTACACCAGCCAAACCTGACTCGTTTGGAATCACCTCGACGCTATCGCCAAGATTATAACTCAGAGGATATTCAGCTGAATCGGGGCTATCCAAGCGGAAAAGCAGGTATCCGGCCGTAGACAGGGACCAGGAAGAAATGTCCTTTGGCAGTTCAAGACAGTCGGGTAAAGCAAGACGTGCGTTAGGGAGTGACACTTCGTCAGTCAGACAAGAGATATTCAAGAAGGTTGAAGATGTTGGAAGACGGTGTCGAAGTCGCCATAGAAGTCCTGGCGAAGTTGGCTCTCGAACAACCTTCTGTGGCTGGCCTCGGCTAGTAGCAACAGAACCAACCAATGGCGTTCTACCAGCAGCACGCGATCGGGTGGTTTTCGGGGAGGGTGTTGTGTGCGACTTGAATTTAGCCAGAGCCATGGTTTCCTGTTGCTCACGAGCCAAAGCGCGATCCTTAGTCCTGAGCCAAGAGGAAAGAAAATAAAATCTAAAGCTCTAGAGCAGATTTCTAGAAAAACATAAAAAGTACTTCAGATGGCTATCTGTCTAAATAAATTCTGTTAAAGAAGCAGTTTTCACCCAGCGAAGCGGATTTTTGACTAAATGAGTGCAATTCAGCGTGGAGTGTTTGGTACACAGAAATATCAGGCCGTCGACAAAGGGATTGTGTTATGATCACGGTAGTATGGAACAGACGAAACAGGCCGATGACTTAAAAAGGTCAAAGGGCCTCAGTAAATTCACTATTTGCGGCCAGCTGACAAAAGACCTTAACGCCTAAGACCAAAATAGACGAGATAAGAGACTAGGAGAAATGAGTTGAAGAGAGGCAGAGAGGGCTGAGTAGCGGTATCACCAATAGTTTCGTGGATGTGAAAACAAGCAGCTGCATCATTACATGCACGCGTTTCCCGTGGAATAATTAGGTGCCTCATTGTTACTTAGTGTCTAGTATTCTACAGAAAATTTCATTTTAATCCCCGTGTTGCTCATTCGCTCTCGACTTAATATAGGATGTGCGTTAGACAGGGGTAGTGTACTTAGAATATGTGAGCTCCAAAACAAAAGGCTCTTGTGGACAAATTTTATGCATATAATCAATAAAAAAGGCAACAATAAAGTTGCCCGAAGTACTCAAATATCCCTAGCCTCAGGATTATGTCTCACGCGAGTGGTGGTAATATGGATTTTATGGTTAGGTCAAGCCACAGGAAAGAAAAAGTAAATTTAAAAGTAAAGCGTATAAGAGCAGAAAATAATAGGAAATACTTATTTAGCTAACCAAAAATTTGGGCGCAATAATTAAAATGACAATTACAACCAATAGGAAACAAGAACTGCGCAAAAGTATTTTCAAATAAGTCAAAATTGAGAGATAAAATAAAACCATGAAAGATAGACTTTTCTTCCATTTTTTAAAACCCACAGTAGTTCCTAATGCATTTGGAGAGATATTGTAGTACGATGCGCCGAAAACCAACCGTATGTCGCTTAAAAAATTACAATGTTTTAAATAGTAAGCTACCTATAGGTAAAACTAAAACGAAAAACTAAAATCAGACTAATAAACTAAAAAATAAACGGATGACCTAAATAAACTAATAAAATTAAAAAGAAGCTCTGATAGAGTTGTAGGCATTCTACTGATAAATGCGCAAAGCCTGCTCAACAAACTGGCTGAATTACATGAAATTATCGCACAGAAGCGCCCTGCGATTGTTGCGGTGACAGAGACCTGGCTATTTGAATCCGCAAAGGATAGTGAGATCAATATGCCCGGTTACCGAGTGTTCCGTTGCGACCGTAACGATAGGATACATGGAGGTGTCTTGTTATATGCGACCGATGGACTCATTGTGACACTGTTAGAACGCACAGGCACGGAAGACAACTGGGTTGAACAACTCTGGGTGTCGGTCAAGTCTACTACTGGTGCAACCACAACCAAAGGTGTTATATACCGAAGTCCTCAAGCTGACGGTATAAACTGGTTGGCTACAGTCAAAAAGTATGCCAGAAGGTCACGGGTCTATATTGTCGGTGATTTCAATTGCTCACATAACAACTGGTCTCATTTGAACATCGAAGGCCCTACCTCTGAAACAGAGAACGCGTTGTTAGAAATGACAAACGAAACCCACCTTGTACAACATGTTGCCCAGCCTACGCGGATAGCGGACTCGGGTATGGCTTCCTGTCTGGACTTGATATTCACAAATGGCCGCACAAAAGTATCTGATGTACGTGTCTCCGCACCCCTAGGCACCAGTGATCATGCTACTGCCTTTGCAGCACTCCACATAACAGGATCGCCGTCAACGCGTAGATGCTACAAACCGGCATACTGGAAGACCGGCTACGATGAAATGAGATAGAGCGCTATGAACCTATCCTGGGAACCGAGCAGCTCGGCCAATGTAGAGGAACGCTGGCGAGTGATCAGTGGAAATATTGAGCAGCTCTGTACCGACTTTGTCCCCCTTAAGCTCTGTGGATGGGCAGCATGTCGTTTCCATAGATCGATGGTGAGACAAAACGCAAGTTCAAGGCCAGAAAACATGCCTACAAAGCCTTCATGATCCTGAAAACTACCGAAGCGAAAGCAACATACAAAGCACTCAGAGATGAATGCCAACGTATGATGAGGGCAAGGAAAGTAGCATACGAAGAGGATCTGCTGAAAAACGTTGACACTCAACCAAGTCGATTCTACTCATTTCTGAAGAGAAAGCATCGTGAAAGCCCGGGGAGCCGAGGTCTCCACAATGCAGATGGTGTGCACGAGACAGATGAGTTATGTATGACTGAACTTCTAGCTCAACAATACTGTACTGTTTACTTGTCACCAGCGCCTGACAGTGAGGATTTCGAGATCCCTGACCCAACTGAAATCGGCATACTAATCACCATTGAAGATGTGGAGAATGCACTAAGTAGGTTGATACCTACTAAGGCCGCTGGACCCGACAATCTCAATCCGAGGGTTATTAGCGAGCTAGCTTCTATAATCGCACCAAGTATCAAAGCACTGTTTCTCTGTTCGCTTGAAACTGCAACGGTACTAGATGACTGGAAACAGTGTTATAACTCCGAGGTACAAGGGTGGCGACCGTTTTCTTCCCCAGAATTATCGACCAGTCAGCTTGACCTCGGTGTTTGTGAAAGTACTCGAAAACTTCATCTGTCGCGAAATCGATGCCCACATTGGGCCAGCCACAATCCTACCGACAGAACAACACGGCTTTGTTAAGGACAAATCGTGTACCACAAAAATTATGGTGGCACGTGAAGCTTGGTGCGAAATCAAAGAAAAAAGACTGCCTGTTCATGCAGCCTTAATTGATCTTAGCAAGGCGTTTGATAAAGTCGATCATGTGCTTCTCCTGAACAAACTCAGTAATGTACTGGTACCTAGAACTGCAATCAAATGGATCAAGGTGTATCTATTCGGTAGACAATGCCGGGTCAGAGTTGGTGAAGGGTGTTCCTCTTTGTTTGAGGCTCGTAGTGGAGTACCACAAGGGTCGGTGCTGGGTCCAAAACTGTTTTCAATATACGTTGCGGATATCCCACCAAGACTTGCATCCCAATGCCTTCTGTTCACGGACGACCTTAAGGTATGGCGTGTCATACGCAACGCCGAAGACACAATGACGTTCCAAAATGATCTCGATGTGATCCACGAGTGGTAATTAGAGATCAAGATACCGGTAAACGTGACCAAATCGAATTTGTTTATAATTGGGAGAGACCGGAACCACCCGCCATATACAATGAGAAACATGACACTGGTCGTTGTTAAGAGTACTCTAGACTTGGGCGTTATCAGCCAGGACGACCTCAAGACCCGAGAGAAATCAACTTCGGCGAGATGCAAGGGGCAAGCGCTACTTTGGATGTTCAAAAGAGCATTCACGTCCTGGTTCATGCAGATATTCCGTAAGCTCATGGTCACGTTCATTCGATCGATCATGGAGTACGGATCGTCCGCTTGGTTTCCATGTACGAAGAGCGAAATGACTGACATCGAATATTTTCAACGACTGGGGTCAAGAATGGTGCCCGAAGTGAGAAGGCTGACCTATCCGGAGCGCTATAAAGCACTGGAACTGTTTACCCTTAAATTTCCCCGCTCCAGAGGCGACCAAGTCATGACGTACAAAGTGATCGTCTGCGGTGACATACCGGAGGTCGCAGAGTACTTCAAACTAGCCGTTGACATGCCTCCGCGAGGACACTGCTTCAAACTGGTGGTACAACGGAAAGATGGCCTCCCGCACATCTACCGAATCTCAAGGCTCGCTGTGAATGCATGGAACAATCTCCCCTCGACGTTGTTGCTGCCGACACAATTGCCGAATTCAAGAAGAAATACGATGCCCTATTTGAAACATGATCTGTACCGTTCACGGGAGTGTCCTTTGGCGGGGGGATTGGGCTAACCTGAAAACTCCCACATTTCAGGTGACTGCAAAGAAGGGGTGCCCACGCATCTGTTCCCTACTTCCTACTGATGAAATATGAGACATGCAACCGTAGAAAGCTAAAGATTTCAGAGTATTGGGATGCAGTAGTAAACATAACTACGCCTACTAAATTAAATATAATAGGCATATAAGAATTTATATTTCTGGATCTCGGGCAACTTTATTGTTACCATTAAAATTAAAAGACAACTTGTAGAGAACGTTACAGTCAAGAATCCTTACGCAGAAAATGATGCCTTGAACTAGAGGCCGTTGAGGTGTCTGGAGCACAACCACAGCATCGAAGGCCACCTAGAGCAATCAGCTGATTAATCAGCTATGGATAAATTGCTAAACTGTTGGCAGAACAGCATAGCTCTACCCGTACAGCTGACTATAACTTCTAAGCAGGGAGAACGAAATCTCCAGACAGTTTCAACCAGACACAAGGAAGCATCAACAATTGGTAGTTGTGATGTAGGCCAATTTGTTAAATTAAACCAAGCAACAAGAGAAAAATAAAAAAGGAATCAAAGCCAACTTACACCTTGGGTATTGTTGCATTGCGTTGAAGAGAACCACAATTAGTATCCACAACAAGTGAAATGGGTTCCAGGACGTCTGCTGATACTTCATCATAACCGAAACGCGGCGATTGTAGCCTAATTGGGATTTCATTACCAGTTTCTTCCTCGGGTGGGAGGGAGGCCGTACCAGACAGAGTATATGCATCGGCACTTCGAACGGTAGGTTGGGCCCGTATAAATATTTTTCCATTTGAAGATGATCTGCAATTCATGTTTAAACTCGGTTCAACTGCTTCGGCACACAATACAGCTGACGAAATTGGTCCCTGAGATGGCGTATTTGATGGCAAGACAGAGTGAAATTTTCTGGCGTTTTGAGGGGCCCGCTCCAATTTAGAGTTCGGTGATGGTGGTGCATCTATACCATGTAGTGTTATCAGCTTATCCGTAAAAACAAAATCCGATAGATTCGCTTCTTCTGTTGACGATGGCCGAGCACGAGTATCAGACACGACCGGACTCGAACCACCACTACCATTTGAAAAACCTGTATTCCTATTTGAAAGATCTCGTAAATGAGAGACCTTCACTTCGTTCTCGGCATTTGGCTGCGCGTCCACCCTCCGTGTAGCTTTTTCAGTCGGACTGTCACGCACATGCTCCTTGACTAGGTATTTTGGGTGACTACCAGCGTCGACCGATGAATGGGAGATAGCAGAGCCTTTGTCATTTGAATAACTATCAAACACACGATTATTATTAGCGTCGGAGACATTAAGCGCCGGTGAGGTCATGTAATTTTCATTTCGCTGTTGACACCCGTCTACCAAGGGTTCATCTAGACATTCTTTAAGCAGCTCTCTTACACGTTGTGGTACCTCGGCAGATGTTATGGAGATGGGTGCGCCTTTGCCTGTGGAAAAACCCGTTATTATTGGAGCAGAACTTGCATCCTGAAGAGGATGACATTTTACGACGGTTGGCTCCTTCGCATCGGCCTTTGAAGTTTTGCGAGGACTGATGAACTCCGTGATTTGCATCCCTACCGGTTCAATCAAAGAATCATCTACCAAATCTGTTGGTCGACAAAGTTGTTTGGTTGTTAGCAAGGTGGTCCCAGCTTTCTGTTTTACCAAACCAGTAGCACACAAAACCTTGCTTTTATCTGGCGCAAGCTGAGGTTCTTGTAGTACCGGCAACCTGTTTCGTGAATTTTCATTCACGGGGATTTTGTCCATTTTGCTAACGGATTCATTCAAGCAATCGGCGAAAAGGGCTTTTGCGCGCATGAGGACTTCGGTTGATTTAACTGCTATGGAAGCCCCCTTGCCTGTCTGAAATCCAGTACTCTTAAGGGAGCCAAATGACGCTGAACATGGTAACGATTGGGGGGCTGCGCACGGTTGAATACGCTTAGGAATCGATCGCAAAACAGGTTCATGAGCGGACGCGCCAGGTATATTCTTGGCCCAGTGGAGAGAGTCAGATGGCGCTGCCTGGTTTTTAGCTGGCACAAGCTGGGGTTCTTTCAGTACCGGCAAATTGTTTTGTGAGCTTTCATGCACGGGGATTTTGACCAATTCGCTAGCAGGTTCATCCAAACAATAGGCAAAAATGGCTTTTGCGCGTATGATAGCTTCGGTTGATTTGACTGCTATGGAAGCCCCTTTGCCTGTCTGAAATCCAGTGTTTTTAAAGGATCCAAGTGACTCTGAACATGGCAACAATTGGGGGGCTACGCATGGTTGAATACGCTTAGGACTCGATCCCGAAACAGGCTCATGCGCGGACGCCTCAGGTAAACTTTTGGCGAAGTGGCGAGAGTCAGGTGACTTTAAACCAGACCTTGCATCTCCATCGGCGACTAAACTACCTGTCACCCAGGCATTTCCTTTATCTGAAGGAAGAACATGGCATGTATCCGATAGTTTCGAGGATTGACCAGTGCTTGCAATCAAGATGCCAACCTTTGGCGAACAAACATCGCTTATAGGATCTTGAGGCGCTGAAGTTGCGCATATGGATTCCAAATCTCTATTCATGTGTTCACCGCTGGGTTCATTAAAACACTCAGCGACTAAACCCTTTGCGCGTTGAAGTGCAGCAGCTGAAGATATGGAGATGGAGGCACCTTTACCGGTACAAAATCCAGTGACCGAAGGAGAATAGTTAATGTTTTCCCGAGTTATGTCTTTTAGGGGGGAATAAACATTTATCGTTGTACTGCGAGGTTGTAATCCAGAGTTCATATTTGATTTTGTGCTCCCGTGATATCGAGAGATTTCCGTTTCGATGTGCAATAATGAGGCATCAGAATTGTTTGGTGGTTCAGAAACTAAGTTTGTATTTTCTGAAGCGAGGTTTGGTTCCTTGAGACAGTTATCGGCGAAAAATGTTGATGCGGATTTGAGTTGCGAGTTCTGCGACGAGTTAGTTATAATCGGCTGACTGTGATCTGAAAATAACCACACGATCAATTCAGGATAAAGAAACAGAAAGAAAAAAATGAATCGAAATCTTCACCTTGGTTAGGAAAGTTATAAAGTCTAGTTTCATCGAGCATCTGAGTTAAGTTAACGGATTCGAAATTATCTTCAAAGGCTTGTGTGCACGAAGGTGGCGTCTTTCGATTGCATAATACTGCATGTTCCTTTTGGTAGACATCTTCGGCAGTGGGGTAGACAAAAGGCATGGAAAAAGTGAACACATCACTTGGTGGAGGCTGAATTGTCTTCCACGAATCATGTCAAAGAAACTCATAAACAAACCTGTCGCAATTTTTCAACACGAGGAGAAGCTAGAAGAATTTAAAGCTGAAGTCATGAGCCTACAAATTTGGTCCTGTGGAGTGAAAAGTGGTTTATTGAGAGACGATGAAAGGGTGTCTACATCAAATGATTAGAAACAATTTAAAAATTACTTTTAAAATTGACTTTTGAAAAAAATGACCCAATTTCAATGGCGTCGCAGGAGTTGATTGCAGCCTCAATCAAACTTTTTATAGTACCGTGCGTCATCCTTCGGCAACACTGAGACGAAACACCCTATATAAAAAACTCGTCTTCAGCAGACATATACTTCTTCCATTTCCTTGATGCATATAAACAATACGATTTGTAAATGCTCCGGCGAAAATGAAGACAACTCTGCTGTTAGTTAGAAGTCTAGGCTTGCTGATCTGCAGTGTACAATTGCCGTTAACTCCTTTAAACTGCCTTCTGAGAATAACGGATCTTGATCTCGGACTTGCGAATACCACTGCAGAATGGGTGGCCCAATTATACAAAAGTAACTTCAATGGATATTATTTAGTACATTAAGTCGGAACTTTTAAGTACTTTTAGTACTAGACTTTCTGTTCCATGTACGCTGAAAAAGTTTTTTTCTAATAACCTCTATGTCTTGATCTCTTCTTTATCTATTGCCCACTTAGGACGCACCGAATAGGCGATACCTACTTTTTGGAACAAATAGAAAATTTGTCAGTCAAACTAATTATTGTTGGTGCCTTCAATGCAAAACGAATTAAGGGGATACCTGCTTAATCCTCGGGCCACAAATACGGTTTTGACTATTGATTTCTACACAAACATTGTAGGTTATGCTCATAAAACACATCCTGTTTCCAACCAGAGTATGTGAAAGGCAAAAGGCTCACCATCTTGACCTAGTTTTAAAGATGAAATGAGGCAGCATCAAAGAAGGCATCTCTATTCCACCGCTTGGTTGAAGTCACCATATTTTACTTATGTAGATTACGCGTCATTACATATTTAACCTATTGTTGACGATAAATGTAAAACATTCGGCAAGGTCAATTTTACCATATGGGAGAAACTTGCATGGGCCTCACCTGGACCTCACTCTTAATGGAGAATGTGAACGAAGATTCGGAGTTCTCCTTGGATCTTCTTCCACAGCTCATCAACAGCCACTATCCACTGACAAGAATCCATAGGAGCGATCCCAAATTACAATGCGTCGGCCTCCGCAAAAATACGAAAAATACACAAATCGCAATACGCTATTGCTGGCGTTGAAATCGCTGAAACAAAGGATAAATCTGAGTGCTTTTCTCAGTTCTTTCGATCAGTCTACATAAATGACGCACGGTTCCTCACGCAGGGATCTTTCTGCTGTCAGACGCGTTCATCACACCAAAAGCGGACAGTAGCATTCTATAATTCGAAGAGCAAACTTGCGGTGCGTCTTTAGATTTTCGTCGGTAGGGAAGACATTATTTAGTATAAAACCACATATCTGAGCAGCCTTTGCAGAAATCCTAGCTGCATTAGGCGATAATGTTAGCTTGTTCGTGTACTTTATGGTGGATCGTTCTAACAATGGGCTTTTTTAAAATACTCACGCTCCAGGAAACATGGCGGGGCCAAAACGCATGAAACTGCACTCGGTTAGAGAAAACTCCACTTGCCATGTAGCGCACCAATGTGACGGTATACGCAAGTCTGCGTTACTTTTATTAACACAATTATTGGCCATGGCTTTAAAATGAGTAAATACAAATCAGGTTGTCTGCGTCCGTAAAATTTTTGGACTGTTGCAATCTCATTTATATGAAGAATGAATAAGACAAGACTCAAGACCCTGCATTAAAGAAACACCGCTCGTGATCAGCAGAGACGTCGAGCAGCCATTACCTACTAAGACCTTCTGACTGCAGTATACAAGTCGGAACCAATGAAATCGAGGAAAGGTGACTGGAGGCCGAGGGCTTCCAGTTCAGGTCAGGTCAGGTCAGGTTTTATTGAGGGAAATATAGGTAAATACCTTTGAACTCCCTATTGGTACAGTTTTTTCAATGCATTTGATCTATAGAACATTTCAGATCAGTGGCGTTGCCAAAAATTTGAGGGCCGACAGTGAAAAAACTCCTTAGGCATTGTTCACAAGTCTGGGGGTTTGAATGCCATTTGAGAGATTTAAGGAGAAAAACTGTCGCCTGGGGGAGGGGGGGGGGTGCAGAGTATATTCGAAGCGGATGGCCTGTGCTAAGAGTGTTTGAAGCATGTCAGGGAGAGTCCATCGTGATTTTCGCCATAATACCAAGGGTCCCACGAATAGAAGGTTGCGGAGGTCACGCGAACCTCATCGAGTGTCGGCGAGGCGCCCATCGTGCACCCTTGTTGGCTTAACGAGTCTGCCTGCTAATTGACAGAAGAAATATAACCGGTAGTTTTCTAAACAAACATATTACTGAAAATTAGCGAGTAGTATGTTTTTTATAATTTGATTATTCCACAATTTGCATTCGGCAACTGGCAGTTTATTTTCGGGGGCTCAGTGGCTATTTGTTCTAACTTTATAGTGTCCTAAACATGCCTACAGATGCGTCTGACGTGTGCTCAGATGGCGACATAACAATTTCCGCGGGCAGAGCATTCCAGGCCTGAATTGGGAAAAGTTTTACAAATCCGCGTAGCCTCGGATCACAACGTTTGGTGGACTCGAAGCTTGCAATCCTTGTCAGTTCTTAACTAACATATTACTGAAAATCAGTGAGTAATATGTTTATATACATATATATAATTTCATTCTCGCCATATCCAATTTTAGTGGGCATTTCGGGTATGAAAATCTAAATTTCGCTTGAACGCATCCACAGATGGGGACATAACAATTTCCTCGGGGAGTGCATTCCAAGCTTCAACTACTCTATTACCAAAGAAGAACTTGCGTGTGTCTAGTCTGGCCCCTGTTATGCGTAGTTTGAAGAGATGCCCTCTTAAGTTGGTCGTTGTTTCTAACTCGAAGAAGTCGCCAGGTAGAAGACAGCAGTCCTGCCCGCGCATTATACGAAATGCTTGTATCAGATCGCCACGTAGCTGTCTGTAACTTAACGGAAATAGATCGAGATTAGCTAAACGTCTTTCGTAGGGTAAAAAGCTCTGACCGGTAACCAGTTTGGTCGCGCGCCTTTGGACCTTTTCGAGGGAATTTAGGTCTTTCGCGGTCCAGGGTTTCCATGCTTGCATTGCGAACTCCAACTTCGGCCGCACAAATGTTCCAAAGACCTTAGCAAAGCAGTCTTTATCGAAGGCACAGAAAGCCCTTTTGACAAGATAGAGGACGGACATCGCAGACTTGGCTACTTTTGCGCAGTGCAGCGAGGGCTTAAGAGACGTAGAGATCCATACTCCCAAATCTTTCTGCGCGTCGACTTCTTGCAGTTGGATGTCATTTAGGCTGTAAACCATGGGGTTCTGAGAGCTGGGTCGGCCAACTCGTAGGACACTGCATTTGTTCTCGTTAAACGGCAAAAGCCAGTCTTGAGACCAAGTTTGAAGACGATTTAGGTTTAGCTGCAAGTGTTCTTCGTCAGCTGAATTTCTGATGACGTTCCAAATCTTAATGTCATCGGCAAACATAGCCACATCGCAGTCCAGTTCGAGGACGGAGTCATTGACGTATATAATGAACAGTATAGGGCCAAGGACAGAGCCTTGGGGTACACCGCTCTCGACTGCAACGTCTGCCGACTGCTGGTCACCAATATGGACAGTTTGAGAGCGACCAAGTAAGAAGCTTTGAATCCACTTCAGCAGATTTCCTCAAACACCTATTTGGCTGAGTTTGTGCAGAAGTCGTTGATGTGGGACGCTATCAAAAGCCTTCTTGAAGTCGATGTAGATTACATGAAGCGGATTTCCTCCATCAACTGCCCGAGTCCAGCGTTCCAAACAATGGAGCAGGTTCGTCACGCAGGACCTGCCTCTGCGGAACCCATGTTGCGCATCCGATAGAAGGTTATGCTGCTCTAAGAAACGCATCAGCTCTCGTTTTACTACTTTTTCCATAATCTTGCAACAGATCGAAGTGAGGCTGATTGGTCGATAACTGTTTGCAGCAACCTTTCTGCCGCCTTTATACAACGGTGTGATCCGTGCGGATTTCCAATCGGCGGGTAAACAACCTGTGTTAAACGAGGTACTGAAAAGCATAGAAAGCGGTTTGGCTAGCTCCCCAGCAAGTTCTTTCAGTAATTTAGGCGGGATGTCATCGGGACCGGATGATTTCGAGTCGTTTAGTGCCATTAACTCCTGAAGAACGGTTGCTTCGGCGAAGGCCACATTTTCAATCTTTGGACCGTCATCTAAGCCATAGTTTGGAGGAAGGAATCCGATTTCAGTTGTAAAGTTCGATTTGAAAAATTGTGAAAGATGCTTAGCTTTTGCTCCATCCTCAATCATTTCTGTTCCATCGCTAGCCTTCCTCTAGAAGACGTCTGTGTGGTACCTTGTCAAATGCTTTGCTAAGGTCAAAGTAGACCAAACCACCGGTTGCTGCCCATTAAGAAGAGGAGTGATGAGGTTAAGCAAAGCTATGTGACACCTTCATTTGTATTTGGAACAATCCCTGTCGATTGGAAATTTGCATATATAACTCCCGTACACAAGAGTACTAGTCCAGCGTCTGTGACTAATTACAGGCCCAAACGCTTGCCATGCATTCTCAGTTATGGAGAGGGTAATAAAGAGTAAACTGATTCAGTTACAGGAGATCACGGTATTTTTCCTAACTGCTAACACGGATTTTGAAAAGGCGGATCCTACGCGAAAATATTGCTGCCATCTCTCCTAAGCTGGACACGAGTACTCAGGGACGAGCATAGAGTTTGCATGGTCTTCATTGACTTTCAAAAAACCTTCGACACAGTGCCACACCAAAGGATGATGTACAAACTAGAAAGAATGGGAATCAGAGGTTACTTCATCTGATGGATTGACAACTTCTTTGCGGAGGGCACTCGGCTGTGTACATTAGCCAAGAGGATTTGAATTCTGTTGCGGTATAAATTGGACTTCCACAGGGTTCAGTTCTAAGGCCCATTCTTTTACTACTATCTGTGGACTGAGATTTAGACTATGACGCGGATATGTTTGCCGATGACATGAAAACAGGTAGTGTTATCAGGCGCTTACGCAGAAGGATCTAGTTCAGATCAACTTTAATAGAATGGAGGAGTGATCGGACCGTTAGATTCCGGGGTTCAAGGTCGATAAGTATACAATGCTCCGCTTAGGCACTCCAGTCTGATCCAACAACAGTAGAAGCTATCTTGCAACGGTGCAGCTCCGTAAGACGTGGAGACCTAAAGGGCCTCGGTGTGCTGAAAAATTCCTTATTTCATTGTTCGAGAGGTATTAATAAGTCGTAGGATGATCTAATAGTAATAAAAGTTATCCCTATAGATTTATTGATCCACAGGCTTCATTTGCTTTCCGGTAGGAGTTTATCTTGGTTTTTTGTCCTTTTCGCAAATGTTTACCCTACAGTTTTATAATAATAGAAATATAAGAATATTTTTATCATGCCAGTTTAAAGGCAATTGTAAAGAGTTGGTAATGCACCTCTTCCAAAACCTCGAAAACAGGAAAAACCTAAACAAACTCCCTATGTTGCAGCAAGCATTGACTTTGTTTCAGGTTTTGTGTTTTGTCAATACTGGGCGAGATAGGGAGTTTGTTTCAGGTGGAAAAACCCTAACTTCAAAGGTATGATACAAACTGAATATATGTACAGTTGTCAGCTGAGTTGACACATCAGCAGGAGAAATGTTGCATATCGTTTAAGGACATTAGTTGGAGATGGATAGGGTTGGCACAAGAACACAATGTTCTCAGTCTTCCTTTAATGGTTGTCGGAAAAGTTGCCTGCTATCGGCTGAATGGTGAGCAGACTACGCGCTGCTGCTTCAGCAGCATTATCTTCAGCATGAAGCCTGGCGGGGTTCAAAGTCCACGAACGCCATCAGAGTGAACGAGAGATTCCACCGAGTCAGCACCGAAAATTCGCGAAAGTTGTCCTGAATGTAGAAAACTATTTATAGCTCTCTTAAACATAGGGTAGCTTTGCTGGGTTTTAATACTTTTTGGCAGCTTATTCCAGATTGATATGGCGTTTACTGAAAAGAATTGCCGGTGCTTAACTGTACGTGCCATAGGAAGAAATAAAAATACGTCTCGATGACTGGCGCGTCGAGAGTGCTCAAGCTGCCTTATTGTACTAAGAGGATTAAAGGTTTGACCATTCAAAAGTTTAAACAGTAAAAATAGACCCTTCTGCAATCGATGAAGCCACAGGGGATCCAGCTTTATAAGTTCGCACCTTAGTTGGTAGGATAAGTTACGGTGTTCTGTAGTGAAAACTCTTCCAGGGAAGAATTGCTGCACCGTTTCTATTTTCTTCCGTTGACTAGTGTGCAGAAGACTGAATAGAGGCGAGCAGTATTCAAGACTAGGTCTCACGTACATATTCTAAAGGCTGGTTCTAACCTTGATAGTTTTAAAATTTCAAAGAATAAATCCGGTGGTTCGGCATGCTTTCGAGACTATCAGGGCACAATGCTCTGACAAATTGAGACTATTAGACAAGGATATGCCCAAATATTTGATAACTACTGGGAAATTTAGTTCGTTGCCGTCAATGCTTAATTCCGGTTGATGATCGTCGCCAACAACCATAACGGAACACTTGTGCCATGCAAAGGTGAGGCGCCATATGCAAGACCACTGCGCGAAGGCCTGAAGATCCTTTTTTATCAGCTCGAGCACGATGTTGCGATCTGCCGGTTTATATCGATAAGCGATTTTTAAATCATCAGCGTACATTAAGGGTCTGCCATACTGAAAACAATCTGAAACGTCGTTGACAAATAGGAGCGGACCCAGTACACTATCCTGTATAACTCCACTCCTCACATGCGTGGGGTTGGAGATAACATTGGAAATTTTTACTCGTTGTGTGCGAGCATCCAAATAGGAAGATATGAAGTTCAGAGGCTTGCTACCTATGCCGAAGGAGGCCAGTTTCAGAAGGAGGAGGTTATGATCGACCCGATCAAAGGCCCAAGTAAAATCCAAATGGACGGTATCAATGGCAAAACCGCTGTATCTAGATTGCAGCACATAATCAAAGAAAGAGAGCTGGCAGGTGTCACAATATGGTTTCTCGAGAAAGCCATGTTGAGCTCTATTGAGCAGGTTGTTCTCTGTCAAGTGACGCATCATCTTTCCTTTGATCAAGGTCTCCAAGATCTTCGAGGCTGTGGGAAGTGTAGTTATTGGCCTAAAGTTGTCGAATGACGTCGATCGGCCATGCTTGCGAATAGGCATTATGTGCGATTCCTCCCACAACGAAGGAAAGGTTTCGCTCTCAAGAACAAGATTAAATACTTTAAAAAGAATAGACGGAAAAATATCATTCGCTTCAGCTTTAAGAAGGCTAATTGAGTTCAGTAAAACAAATTATAGCCTGCTTAATTTATTGTCCTCTGTTCCCTTACCACACAGTGAACACATATTAACAGCTTCTTAGTCAAGCATTCAACCTTTAACCACGATATCTGTCAGGCGTTTGGCTTGGGAAACGTTTCCCATGAGGCGGCCTTGTGATTTATTCCTTTCGGAAAGCCACCAAGCCGGCTAAGAGTTAAAGCTTCTTCTCAAATGCAACTTGCTTAAAAAACTTCATCTGTTTCCTTCGAGTTATATGCGAATTCGCAGGGATATACTACAGCCGTTCCACATTTTTAGGTGATTGCACAGTTGGCTTGCCTTTGGAGACTTTGAATTTACTTCTCGACTAATCTCAAATGTCACTAATTCAAACAGCACTTGCAGCAGGCGAGACTAGATTTACGCAAGTTCTTAATCGCTGTCAGATTGTTCAAGTCCAGAAATCCCCTCACCATAAATGTTTTGTATTTTTTAACAAGAGAGATATGCTTTATTGTTAAAAACGTGCCCCATTCACTAGGAATAAAATAAGGCGCACAAACTCACAAAGCCGGAAAATCAAAAGTGATTCTGAATCGTCAGTGACTGTAACTGTCGACATCGGGGCTAAATGTCCGTGGAAACTTCGTCAAATAGAGACTATATTGGAGTGCTTTCATAACGGTGCCAGCGTCGCGCACTGATGACCTCTCGTAATGAAAATATATAACAAGGGATAAAATCAATTTATGATGGACAAAGTAGGCCAACCGACGTCTATATGACAAAATTGAGACAGGACTGACTTTAGAGGCCCCAAAAATCCCGTCAACCTATAATAAAAACCACTTTTAAATTTTCAGTAGCCCGACTTTCAATTTTTTCGTTAAATTCCACCAATAGGAGGTCAAATTTCTATTTTCGTTTATTTTCGCATACACAAGGTCGAAATTCCCTAAATTGACGTCCGTGTCCTGCGCAACAAAATTTGGAATTTATACTTTTAATATTTTCAGCGCCGGCACGGCACTATCTGTACAAAATAAGTTTCGAAAAAGTAAAAATTCAAAAAAAGAATTTGACAACATGTGCAAGTAGACGTAGAAAGTCGTAATAATGTCAGCAGAAATTGTCCTTTTGAGGCAACATTTACCAATGTTTTGCAGGTAATTTTGAACGAAAAACGAAAACTTATGGCAGTTAAAAAAACACTTACAAGGAAAATGGAGACAGTGTTCAACGGGCCTCCATGTTCAAAAAGTGTGTAAGAGAAAAAAACTGCTTAGGAAGATAGTAGTAGGAATATAATAGTAGAGCAGTAATAGGTGTGGGTGGTCTGATAAAGGTGAGTAGTCAACGAAACAACAGCATTTTAGACTGAGTACTTCCGCGTGGCTTAGTTTGATTCAGCGGTGGTTAATGGCAACATCTAGGTTCTCAAAGGACACGAGGCAGAGAGAATAACTTGAAGCGGATCTCCTAAATTTCCGATGGTCCTTCATTGGAGTCATGGAGAAAGCTGCTCGGAGGAGATGAGGAGAATAAAAGGTTAATAGAATCAGTGTTTAGATAAATGTGCAGTCTCCGTTTGAAAGCAGACAGTCTTGTTAATGACCTAATTTCGAATGGCAAGTTATTCCAAAGAAAGCTATATCTGGAAGCAAAAAACAACGAGCGTTAACATGAGGAAGATGCAGGAGGGGGTATAACAAGTGCCGAGTTTCTTAGGTTGTATGGATGGCTGACGGAGGTAAAGACAGAAGTCCTGGGTAAATTTGTGCTATTATTCAGCCGAAAAAGGAGAAAAAAGCCTGCTTCCAATCTCCTGACCCAAAGGAACCTTAGTTTTGTTAATTGACATCTATTTGAGTAAAAAGTATTAAAAGCTGTCGGATACAGCAGTTTTCGTGTGAACTTTTTTTGAATTTTTTCAATTTTTGAACGGCTAACTTCATTCATGAGACCAAAAAAAGGGAAACAGTATTCTAAGATGGGAAGCACGAACATACGATAAAGGCTTAATTTCATTTCAGGAAGATAGAAATTATAAGAAATAAAACCGCAAATCTGTGCGGCTTTGGCTGTAATTTTATCGGCGTGAGGAGAACGGTCTAATTTATTGGTATAGTTTAATCCTAGGTTCTTGATACTGGAACATTCAGTCATTGGGTAACCTTTAAAAATAACAGGTTGTGGTAGCCTTTCAGGCCCAAAGCACATGTATCGGCACTTATAAGGTGAGAACTCCATCTGCCACGTTGAGCTCCACGCCGAAAGAGCGTGCAGATCAGAATGAATTTGTTCTAGGCATCTTGCGTGTCCGTAGAGTTAGAGAAGGAGTAAACACACTTGAGATCATCTACATAAATATAATATTGGGAGTGTTTAACACTCAATGAGATATCATTTATGTAAAGCAAGAAGAGCAGAGGACCTAGCACGGTACCTTGAAGGACACCACTCAAAATTGCGGTAGGAGTAGAGTATGAGGATCCCACTAAGACCTTTTTTTGTCGATTTGAAAGATACGATCTGATGAAGTCAGTAAGAGGACTAGAAATCCTATAGCCTCTAGTTTGGCTAGGAGCCTCCTGTGAGGAACTTTATCAAATGCTTTACTGAGGTCAAAATAGATAACTACCACAGATAGATGATCATTACGAAGAGAAGTAAGTAGATTTAGAAAAAAACATGTGGCATGTTTCACAAGATCGGTCCGGTAAAAATCCATGCTGTGAGGAGCTGAGAAGGTTATTGCTCATGCAGAAAGCTGTAATTTTTTGGCAATTAGTTTTTCAGAGTTTAGCCAGAGAGGGCGTTTTATGAACACCGCAATAATTGTGAATATCTGATCGGGAACCAGATTTAAATGCGGGAATTATAATCGAAGTTTTCCAGTTGTCCGGGAAAATGCCATTCTCAAGAAACACTGTAAATAAATTACTCAGTAAGGGTGGGAAATCTCTTAATTGTTTGATGAGTAAAATTGGAATGTTATCAGTTCCAACCGAATGTGAATTTTTAAGACGACTTATTTCTTTTTGAATACAAGTGGGTGAAAAATTAAGGGTACTGAGATTTGAATCACACAGCAGGGGGATAACAGGAGTTGGGCTAGTTTCGATGGTTAAGAACTTGGCGAAAAATGAATGAAGCAATGCTGCTTACTCCAAAATCCTCTGTAACAAAATGATTGTTGCCATTGAGTAAGGGTAGAATGACTTTCTGAAGCTTAGCCGACGACCGAAGACTTGAGCAACTGATCTGGAAGAATTCGCATCACTCAATGCTGTGGCCTCTCTACACCTATCTCGTGCAAGCCTTATTTTAAGCGCTAATTCAAATATTTGCGCTATTCTCAAGTGAACTGATAAAGAGCTATTAAACGTATCCTTAAGTTGTTTTTGTAATTTCTTAAGTCTATTTTGGAGAAAATGTGGCACAGTAGAAGAAGCTGAATTTGATTTAAAAATCTTTAGTGGGGTAAGAGCCTGAATATTTTCTGTAAGGTTTTGCAATAGCTCCTGGAAGAAGTAGGGATCGTTAGTTGAAAATATGCTATGCCAATCTAGGGTACTTACGAAATAAATTATTCATTCATGGTTCACGGTACCGAAGTCGAGGTTATTGCATTTTACCTCGGGCTTTTTAGAAAGAGAGACTGGAAAACAACAGTGAATTAAGGCATGGTCACTTGTGAAAATATCACGATGAAAATTCATAAAAAGAGGGTGGACATCATTTGTAAAAATCAAATCTAATATGTTGTCATTTCTGGTCAGTGAACTGACCAGTTGTGACATGTTTGAAAAGTTAATAGTATCAACCAATTTCTGAAATCTTGGTGGACAGGTATTTGCATGCCAGTCAATGTCTGGCAGATTAAAACCACCTACAATTATTCTGATATCAAATGGAGTCTCTGCAACTTTTCCAAACATTTCACACAGCTGCATTACATTACTTGAGTTACAGGGGGGATTGTAGAAACACCCAATTATCGCTTTTTTATTGTGTGGCAGGATGACTGAAATAAGACAAAAATTTCCAGAAAATGACGAAATGCTCAGGTGATACGGAAAATGTACAAAGGATGATTTAATATAAAGAAGGCAACTACCGCCACGCTTTTCAATGCGGTCTTGTCTGTAAAAACTATAATTATCTATGGCGAGTGCCGAGTCAGAAATAAGAGTGTGTCTAAGATTCAGTAACACAGAGCACATCTGGATCAAGCTCAAATGTTACTGTTTTAAGTTCTGCCATCTTATTAACAACTGATCTCGCATTAAGTGAGACTATACTGAGCGTATCCTTCAGATTCAGGTTACGCTCGTCAGTATTTATAAAAAAGGAAAACTTGGTAGCGGAAAGGGAAACGGCATGGGAAAAACAAAAGCCGGAACGCAAACTGGCCCTGGTCTACAGTTTGTCAAGTAATTATTATCAAATGAACGGTGCATATTGTAGAAAGGCATATTAGAGGGGGCTCCATAGAAAGGACGGCTGAAGTGTGGCATGGGAAAACCAGGAGGGGGCATAAAAATAGGATTTTGAGGCATTATATCATAATTTGGCGGAAAATTTGCCTGCGAAAATTGCATGACTGGTTTTGAAAAACGGTTAATTTTGTTAGCTGGCTGAATTATTTGGGGATTTTGATGAGGTTTGGGGATAGGAAAAGCGCTAACTTGAGTGGTTGGGTCTTTGTTAGATACTGAGTTGTTATCGGTAATCATATTGCCGAATTTGAAAACTGACGTAGATTTACTAGGGGCGTTCATAGGTTTATCGGAATTTCAAGCTATCACAGACGTGGTTGGCTTAGAAGGAGAACGACTTGACGAGGCTACAGTCTCACTCGAATCACGAGTAAGGTGAATGGGAGAAGTGTCGGGAAACTGACATTGATCCAGAGGGATGTGGGCTTACCTGAGCGGGAGGGCCAGCCTCAGAGACAACATTTGGTTTTGTTGAATCAGAGCCAGTGTTCTCATTTGCTACTTTGGATAAAACCCGACGCTCCATTGGCGTTTTATCCCTGCATACGTAAAGTTTATTTATCTTAAATAGTTGGCTGACCACTCATGCTGAGAGAATATAAGGTCTACTTCTATCGACAAAAAATCTTTACGAGAATCGGCGGGTTTTTACTTCGGGATGAGAGTCTTTTAGCTTCTGCAACTTTAAAATTAAAGCCACAAGAGTAAAGAAACTGAACAGCAACATCTATAGGTTGTTTATCTTTCGAAACATTTTTCAAAAGAAAATTAAAATTCCTTTTTTGCCGATCACGGGTTTCAGTAGACACCCTATTGGCGAGAGGCTCTAGTTTCTCACATTGGTGAAAAGTGAGCGTAGATACCTTTCCATCAAAAGATGAAACCAAGGACTGTAAAAAGACAAGCATATTGGTTATAAAACTTACTAAAGTTGTCTAAAGCATCAAGATCAAGATTCTTCATGCTTAAGATGGGTTTATCGTTAGGAGGATTGATATTACTGGTTAATTTACGTCTCAGCTGTGGCTTGGGTATCATATTGAATAGGAGGTGAGTGATAGGATATGTTCGGAGCAAAATTATGCACAAAATTTCGACAGAAAATTTGAATTACCGAAAAGGCTACGCAGGATGAAAATTATCTCTAATAGTATATCGAGTATACAAACTATTTCTTGCTGGAAATTGATATATTACCAAATTTTCAGATATTATTCAGTATTTACGCAATAGATTACTTACTTTTTACGTGAATCTACCGGAACTAGGATGAGGCTATGTGGGTGAAACAGTATAAAAATGTTTTTTTTGACCTATCGGTAAAAAAGACAACTACCGATATGTGCAGTTGCTAACGGGTTCGATATACAAATAAATAACAAAAATTAAGCTAGTTACTTCAGCAAGTAACGATCAAATCTGATAAAAATATCTATTTCACTTAGCTTTGAAAGATAAGTTGCGCACCTTGACCTTGATGGAACTTCATTCTATTTTAGCATATTAAAACAAACAAACATTTTAATTTAAAATTTTTGATCACTTCCGCCACAATTACACATCCATTTAAGCTCAGTAGCCAAGAATGCAATGTTTGACCGCAAAATACGTTAAGTGGTTGGGTGGGGTGATAGATATGTAGAGGGGGCCCTACAAGTCAGTTGTGCTAAAATTTACATGCAAATGGAGAGAGAGGAAAAAATGACCATTCAATTTGAAAAGCCCGTTCACGGGATTATTGAAAAGAAACCTTGACATATATGCATTCAAAAATGAATCGGAACCATGAGTAATTTAACTTGAAGATCAACCGTGAATGAGAAGGCTGCCAACTGACGCTAATACCAGACCGTGCCATCAGCCCAGTGTATATTATGTGCTTCGCGGCTGATCAGTGAACTGGGAGTCAAAAGGCGACAGCTCCTTCCAATCCATTGGGTGTGTAAATACTGGTTTGTGTCAGGGGAGACAAGCCGTGCTGTGGCGCGTGTCAACAGGTTCACCGGCCCTGCCAGCCACTGCGCCCACCCCGCATTAGACAACTGACCAGCTCGGATGGTGGCTTGCTTGCGAGGCGGAAGAGGGAGTGAGGTCGACATCTGAGCGCATTTTCCTCACTGCAAACAATCTATCCCGCTTGAATCTTTCACGGTTCGCTCAAGGCCGTGACTCAGAGGGTTGCTTATTGATGGGATAACTCGCACCGCATGGTTAGCCCAGTGCGTGTTGTGCGGAGTGGCTGACTGACGGACTGAGAGTCAGGCTGCAGTAGCTCTATCGCAATGGCGTTTGGCTACTCAGGTTTAACCCTAACGGCTGCAATCTTCCAATGCCGGTTCCTTAGGAGATGAGAGAAGTCTTGGAAAGCCAGAGGAATAGAAACAATATATTGTTTACAGAATGAGTTGGAGAATAGTTCATAGGAAGGTTGACTCGGTTTAGCGTTTCTTCGACCGTGAGAGCCTTGTGAGAGAGCAGCAGCGTGGCGTCCGCCCCGCGTGGGGGCAAAATGCCAAGTGAGTCTAGCGTCAGTTTTCTCGAGCAGCTACCAAATCCTCTATCAGTCTCGCGGCCTTGATGGGGATTTGTTGGACCGCACGAAGGTAGAAACTGGCGTGGGTGGTGAGTGTCTCATGCGCCAGTTTGCGTCTGGTCGGAGGCAAGCCAAAAAGTACATTCGCGCAAGGGCCTGCTCCGAGTGACCTTGTCCGTGACGTCAAGAGTTAGGTGGGCGTCGGGCAGACAGGACCACTACAGCTCCTTCTAAGGGTGGCCTTTATGGCACTCCCACCCAGCGGGGATCCAAGGTGGCCCCTTCTTTGTTGTGGTTTTATAGTTTAGTTGACTCACAGTACGTGCGTCTACGACCTCTCCCAGCTTCGGTTTTTTTTGACTCTGCCTTGTTACCAGGCACAGGTGGGAGGGGGAGTGGAAAAAGTGTGAGGTGGATGTAGCAAAAGTCTATTCTCACTGAAATTCAGTGCAAGTCACCGTCCCTGCATCGCCCTACTGTGGAGCACATGGTGGACCTTGTCGAAACGGACGGTCAGACTGCCATATTGTAAAATTTGTAGGCAATCGAACCTGCAGGTTTGTCGAGCGTATATTTTCGGTGCTGCGTGGAGATGAAACAGCTTTGAACGTGACATTATTCAGAAGGCAGACATAAAAAACGCTTGATTGGACATGACGTATTTTGAAGAAAATCCCGGAACGTCCTTCTTACGTGTTAATCCAATTATTCGCAGGCAGACGTCCTCCACACATCAGCCGAAAGAGGCTCTTCGGAACACGTTCAGAGGTATCCATATTCAGCTACAAAAGTGCAATAATTTACTGACTAGTGGCGATTCCTTGAACGATAATTGTTTTCACATAATACACAATTTCTGGCGGTTCCTAGACGACCGGAACTTGTCAAATGGCCCTGGTTCATTTACTACTACTACTTCGCACATGCGTGATTTGGCGTATGGTGCTGGCAGACTCGTACTGTATTTACCGCCTTGACTGGAGACCTGGCCGGGTCAAGAAGACCACGACGAGAGAGGGCGCGGGTGCGTCCCTAAGTGTGCCGCCACGCCTGGTTCGGATAGCATTCACTGAAAGCACCATAGACGGCACATTAGGGGGGGGGGGCATTGTAGCTTGACTCGAAGTCCATCAGTCGGTTCGTCCATAAAAAACAAAAAATGTATTGACTGCACGGTCCGAGTTATCACGTGAGTTGGCAGCTTCCCGAGCCTTTAGCGCACCATAACAGTCTCGTGCTCGAATCACACATGTAGCAGGGGAGCCACATGGACAAAGAGCCGAGTAACACTTTTATTACTCATATGAGAGGTGCCGATTACAAGCTTACTTTGTGTAGCTTTGGACGGGGACATGAGTGAAGAGGAAGGTGTTGGGGTGATATTGCAGTGGCTAGGTCCACACGAAGTGACTTGTGAACGCTTGCTGTTTCCGGCCTCTGGAACAGCCAATCATAGGCCAATTCACACAGGACCTCATGCGACGACTGCCGGGCAGACCTCACTTCAGACGCCGTCTGCTAACTTGCGGTCGCCTGATAGTCAAATTCCTTTTGCGTATTTCCCCATTCCGTCTGCACAGAATAAACTCTGCGTACTACTCTGGCCTTCCCGTGACTTCTACTTTCCTAAGGACCCGGGCCTGAAGATCGCAGTTCCTAGGATTTAATTCGCATGACCCCCTGCGATAATATAGCCCGAGCTGGTCACCGTAGGTTTTAGGGGAGGTATGTGTTGCAATTGGATTGCTTAATTTTTGATAACCGACGAATTTCATTGCAGGATTATCTCAGGCTAGCCATGCCCTTTGCTTCATGATTTCAATTTATGTGTATCGTACCACTACATTTTAGCTGTAAATATGCTTTTGTAACCCTTAAACGTATCGCGTAGTGTTAAGTCTATTATAATTAACCCTAACGGCAGCGATCTTCCAGATCAGATTCCTTAGGAGAAGAGGGAAGTCTGAGGAAGGCCAGAGTAGAAGAAGGAGTGTATTCCGTAGAGACGGAAAGAAGAATAGTTAGGAAGATGTTTTGACTGCCGGAGCGCCGTGCATCCGCGAGACCGGCTAGGTGTGGAGTGATGTCTGGCGACATTCATCCGAGCGGCCACCGTTAGCTGTGTGGTTTTATGCAGCCTTGGGGGTGATTGGTTGGGCCTCACGGGGTAACGCCACGCTGTGGGCGCAGCCGATACTGGTCGTGTTAGTAAGTCGCGCCAGACGGAGTGCAGGCAGTCAGTGTGCCTGCAGCCTTGGTGTGATGGGTCAGCGATCACGGTTTCCCACAGTGCGGCTAACGCCCACTACAAGAACTCCCTTCCTAGATCGTAGTTCGTTGATGAAAGAAATCAACCGATGGAGGAATAGTGAAAGATGGGGAAGTGGGTACGTACCAACGGTAAAGTTTGAACAGAAGGTGTTCGTATAGCTGACTTAGGTGAGCCAGGTGGAAGGGACGGTTGTGACTTGCACGAGTTTCTGTGGCTGGCATGAGTGAGTCGTGTCAGTGCCCTCTGGTAGGAGGAAGGTCACCTCGACTACGTGAGCAACCGATTCTGCAAGTCAAGCAATGGCAGAATACCAGCGAAACACGTGTCTGGGCCTTTTAGCTAGTACCTAGGCTATTAGAATGGTAAGTTACAACATCAATATATACTACTAAAGTATGTCTGTTGGCAGCAACTGCAAATTTTGCAGTGGTTGACGGGTTTCAGCCCAAATGTACACTTACAATTTCGGTCTACGCCTATAGACTTCGAATATACTGATGTATGCCGCGAACAGAAATTTATTTCTCAGGATATTAAAAAGCACCTGTCTATTTTACATTCCTTCCGTACAGAATAAACTGTTACTACTCCTCTGGCTTCTCTTCACCTAAGGAACCGGGCCTGAAAATTGCAGTTGCCAGGGTTTATCTAGCTTAACCTTCGCGATATATATTTCATACTGTATGCATATCACTGTTTTTTTCTAAATCTCGACTGTACATGAATTGGGTCATCAAGGGCTAACGCCCGTTACCCCGCAAAATATAAATACATATAAAAAAGCCCACCCGGCGAGTGAATGGGCATGAGCGTTGTTGACAAATGAGGTGGGTGCGGTGGGTTTATGTCAGTGCTTCTGCCACTCGTGGCGAGGAGGAAAAGCTGGGATCGAGTCCCCATTGTTGATGGTAGACAGGCCGTCGAAATCGCTCATACTGATGGTGGGATTAGGAGACAGGATAGTGATCGTTGACATGGGGACCGTAGCAAGGGTGATGTAGGTTACGGCGATGAACAGTTGCGGGACATCAGGAGTATGATTGTAGTCGTGGACGCCCTAGAGCCTCGAACAGAGGTGACGATAAAAGTGTTTGCGGTTACAGGAATTGGAGTTGTCAGTTTGTTATTGCATTAGGTCCGGAGATGTCCGACAATGCCGATTTGCGCGCAAAATATTTGATATCAGTGTGGGTATGTTGAAACTGGTTGGGTATTGGCATCTCGGGTCGGAGCCGTTTGTGATTTCCTAGCCACTCTTTTGGCTCTGACAGCGGCGAGCCGGTTTGCGTCCCTCGCTGGGCCTTCCCAAGTTCCGGGTAGTCTAGCGATCAGTTCATTGAGGGCACGACAGCCAAATTTCTGTAGCAGCTTTTGCAGTCCATCGCAATTCAACGCACCAAAGGCTTTCATCAGATCCACGAAAGCAGTCTAGCTATGGATTCGAATCCTCTGGTGCTTTTCTTGTAGATGACGGACGGTGACAGTCAGGTCGATTGTTACGCCGTTTCGTTGGAAGCCATATTAACTTTTGGGGGGAAGTTTCTGTCCTAGATGGTTGTAAAGAATATTGATGCATTTGAGCAGCGAGATGCCTCTGCGGTTATCATAGAGTTGTCAGATCTCTTTCCGCTTGTGGGGATGAATGACGGTCGCATTGTTTAAATCCTAAGGAAATTGTCCTTGCCTCCATCTCTGCTGGATTACTGCTGCACGTTCCACCATCAGCCGTGACTGTTGCGCTTATAGACACATAATCTACAAACATTGTCCCAGGATAATCCGACACCGAAGAGATCTTTCTGGCCACATGCATATTCATCCCGGCGCCAGCCCAGCGACCACAAATTCTACAGCAGAAAACTCCTCTACCACCAGCACTAATAACTCCACCGTAATGGACGTCGTCATCGCCGCACATTTGAAGGATACATCGGCCTGGTTGGTCAGTTTTCAAGACATAGTTTTGAGACCAACGAAATAGTGCTAGGAGGCCTTTGACACACTCCTGTTGTGACTAGCTGGCGTCGAAGTGAACTTTCCTGAAGTCCCGTAGCCGTTGATCTCGACGTCTGGGAACAGCCAATCACAGTTGCCGCATAGATGCCTTCTGGGCCGGCGACGAATAGCAAGCCTGCACGCGTGAACGCTTGTTCTCTGGGCCACGGGAACTTCCTGCAACTATGCCGGACTTCGGATCACGCCACTCTAGCGGAAGGTCGTGCTCTCCGTAGTCAATCTTCTTCCCTATTATTCTTCGTTCCTTTGTGTGCACAATAAACTGTTCCTTTTATTCTAGCCTCAACTGACTTCTTCTCTCCAAAGGAACAATGGTCAGAAAATCGCAGTTGCTGGGATTTATTTTACTTAACCCTTGGCGATACACCCGTCGCTTCAATTTCACCTGCACACACTGTTCCAGGACATGAGGCCATTCCATGAACCCACTTAGCTATGCGCGCCTCCAAAAAGTTCTTGGATTGAACACGCCAGTCCAGACCCCATCACTAGACCTGACCACATACACCTCCCCAGACTACATATCAACCTACACAATAACAAGCGCATACACCCCAACTATGTAACCCCGCACCTCTCTCCTGCATCGAGCAGGCTACCCATTTTGCTATCGCCGATAAGGCGGGCTAGGTGCGGCATGTCAGAACACGTGAGAAGAAATCATGTCTCTTGATGTGCCAAGGTATATGCAGTGGAAAACAAGTCATGCTTGGCTCGGGATGACAACCTGTTTGGCTCTGTAATTCACTGAGCCCATTCCCACAGCCAGTTGGCAGGGGAGCCTGGACAGTGGGTAAAGCATATACGGTTACTGGGAATCTATCTCCATGGCAAATAAGTACATCTTTTCCTATGATTGCACTTATTTGCTTGTATCTCTCACGACGCGCTAAAGGTCGCAACTTGGAAGCCTAACAACTAACGGGATAACTCGGTTTCTATGGTCAGTATAGTGGATTGACGGGATGACTGAGTCAGGCTGCAATACTTCCTCTGATGTAAATGTGAAATTCGAATCGCCTTCACAGAAGTCTGGCAAATGCACGAAGAACAAAGCATTAAGCGGGGAGGAATGGACTTTCTGGCACTGTCCGAGACTGTAACTACGCCCATTTTTATCGTCTTGACACCGTCTTCATATCGACCAAGATGGGTAAAGGATGAGGGACTACGGTTAACGCTGCACAAGTCTGCCTCATGTGCAAATTACTATTATCGCGCTCATTTCATGAGACGCAAAGTGGGCATCGTCGCTGGCGACGATTGAACCGTCGCATTTTGGGGGTTGAAGGAAGGTCGGTCGCGCAAACGTTGTAGTGAATCCGATAGTGAATAACTCGACCAATCCCTGAGACAAACGGTTGTTGACAATGGCGACGTATCTAACGAGGTTGGGCTATGTCAAACTTGGTTCAACAGTCTCCAGTTTTGGTTTTTCTCTGACCTCCCGTACTCGGTTGTCCCGAAGATGATATTTGCCGTCGTTACAGTAGATCAACACGCTTGCCATCCTGCACAAGTGTTTTACAGGACCCTCCGTTGACTTCGAGGCAACTTAATTCATCCACAAAATTATCTTGTATCGTCCTGACTGTCCCCCTGCTCACAACTCGACTATGTAAAACAGCATTGACATTCTAACGGTGCCGTCGTTCCATAAAATGTTCATATAATCCACTAAACCAGCTGTTTCTGGGACATCTGGGAAGCCGGACACCTCTCCTTCCACTTCACCTCCAGTATTCTACAGAAGTTAGGTGACAGCGGTTCATGCTTATTACATGACCACAGCCCACTGCGCATCTAAACGTCCGGTGGGCAACAGCTTTGCGCATCCAATTCCGTTTTGAAAAAGCTGTCACGGCGATTATGAACCAAGTGCTGAAATATACCGAAAACATGGCCGGCTTTCGAGATTCTGGCGTATTTACTGTGCGAAAATTCGTCCAGGCTGTTAGATGAGTAACCTAGACACTTGCCACAAGTTCGCTGTACTGCTCACATGACGCAGCTTGACACCTGACAACAGTATTCTCCGTGCTGACGGTCATTCCAAAATTGGGAAACCCAGAGACAAACAGGTCCAGGTCTGGCTGTATGTCAAATTCGGTCGCGGTTTTGAGCAAAAATTCTTTCACAGACAGGTTTCCGTGAACCTTATAACAGGATACTTTTGCTTCAGTTTGCATACGTCGAATATTAAGCAAATTCCAGTTGGTTCAATAGTTGCTGTCGATTCCGAATCTGTCGTCACGGTTGGTATCCTTCAGCACATCGGACAAAAAGAGGGTGAATACTGTATGAGCGAGTGCGTAATCCTGCGGAGGCTACCGGGCAAAAGAAGCTTATGTAGCCCCACTCATATACTCTTATTTACAGGATTTTGTCCTGCAAAAACGGTGGTTATAGAATTTTGTGGGGTGGGAAAATGGGATAGGCAGAGAAGTAATTTTTTAGAAATAAGTGTAAAGTGAAAAAATGTAGTCGAAGTTGCTTCCCGTGGTCACTGGGAGCAGGTTGTTCCGCATGTAAATTGAAAGTGTGCGCAGCGCTTCGCGCCGCGGACTATACTAATCTAACTCCGGAACGGTAAGTTGGACCACAGGTAAGTTGAAGTAGACGACCTCCTAACCACCATTTTAATTTTTCGGGACATTCAAGAAACCTGCAACTTGATAATCAGGTTTTTCTGCAATAAGTTAAATGATAATGCAGATTAGGAAAACCTACAGATATAAATCAACAACAATTCTTAATACAGTAAAATAGAAATGTATTTATTTAAGTAAATTCTACTGCGTGCCCTAATTCCCCGCACATAAAACCCGATAACCACCGTTTTCGTAGGAAAACATACAGGTTGTAGGGATTAATGAGTGGGACTACATAAGCTTCTGTTGCCGGCTAACGCTATGAAACCGTTATCGGAGACGCCCGTTTTCATCCGAGTCTAGGGCCGTCTGACTTAAAAAGGCTACAGAAAAGATCAGGTAACTGGAATGTTCATTTCTTGCTTATTAGCCATCATAAATTGAGCATACCCAGCCCCAGGCCATGGATTCGTCCCAATTTAGCCGAGCAGCGTTCTCACAGGGCAAGCAAACTGCGTCCACGTTCGATCCTTCACGGTGGCTAACGTACGTGCACGCCTACCTCCCTCGTATGGCCAATCAGCTGCCTGGAGCTGGCGCACACAGGGACCGCTGTGACGACTTCCCTGCGTTCACATTCCGGGCGCGGCCAAATGCATGCTAGTCTGAAGGGCAGGTTCCTTCTACCGATTCTCCACTGCCTCCGGACATAATAAACTATTCCTTCCACCTGGCGTCTCCTTTCTTCTCTTCCAACAGGGAATCGGACCTGAAGGTCGCAGCGGCAAGGGTCTGAACTACTAACTTAACCCACTGCGATGAGTGTACGGAGCGTTCATCATTTACTGATAGTTCCCTTGCGGTAAATGAGTTAAGAGGATCACGCCTGTGCTTCTAAGCCCTCACCTGAATTTGGGCCCTGTTGCAGATTTGCGGTCGTGTTATGAAGGAGACTGCGGGCAAACATAAGGTTTAAAAGCGAAGTTACTCACTACTTTTGATAGGTCTGAGCTTGTAAAGGTTCTTGGTTGCGTGTAATTTTCGGAGAGTTGTCGACTTTATTCGCCGTTCTAATCGGCCCAATCTTCATATTAATATTTGGATCAAACGACTTCCGGAGCGGTGAGCTGGATGGCATGTCCTCCCCTCCATCATGACTTATATTTCGTTGAGACCGGTGTAAGTTTTATTAACGAGTTCTATCCTACATTGAAGCAGATTCAATATTTTGGGACTTGACGTGCTCGACGTCTTCTTACACTGGAGTCGCACAACTGGTTGAGGTTGCATTGTCTTATCTAAGACATGAACTTTTTGGCATTCGCTCACGCCAATCACGTCAGCCGACAAGGACGTGGTGTGGCACCTCTCAAGGATATGAAAATGCGCCATTCCACGTGTTTTTTCTCAGTTTGGAAGGTGGAAGATCGTGTCCTTTACATGCTTGCATCAGAAGGCTGGTGACGTCTCACCGGCCTATGCTTTAAAGACGGAGTTTCTCCCACCAGATTGCATGATATCCGCCAGCGCTAGTGTCAGTAACATCGAGAACAGTTTGCCTGTCCTCCTTGACAAAAAAGGCGGGGGGAAGGGGGGGTACAAATGCTTATAGAAATTGTCTTCCGTATCACTATGGTTCGTCATTGGATTTAGGGGGAGGATGTGTGCACACGTTTCTCGGGACCTCTGTTGGGGTTTTTGGTTCCTGTAGTAGGTAGGACCTCTGTCTCATTCTATCGTTTTTGACGCCGAGGTGATTCCACTATCTCGATGCCTTTTCTTTAATGTGCGATCCACATGATACACCATGAACTTACCTCGAGACATTTTTGGCTGAGGGCAGATATTTACTCCATGTCGAACCAGACATCTGTTGACGACAGTTGTTTCCCTTTCTGGCTGATCAATCATCGGATCGTCTAGAGAGAATGAAACGCCCCAGCTTTCTAGAGCGAACACTCACTTCAGATGCGGATTGATATCGAACGCTGATGTCAAGGCTAGCAGCCACCGCCACCCATGCAAGTTACACAACACAGCATCTATTTTGAGCCCTCCCCTTGACGAGTTATTTTTTAGTCATCCCAGATGACCGCTGAGCTACCATGGTAGGAAGAGACCGGATTTATCAAGAAAACCCTCGTCATAATCAGCGTAGGCTGGCTCGCGGACGAAAATGAAAGTAGAAATGACCAGCGGTCGTCATAAGTGAACTTTGACGGAGGAAACTGATAAGACGGACTCTCATGCGATAGTCCGGATAAAAACCCCGGCAGATGTTGGTTGTCATCAGAGATTGAATCGACTGGGTACAGTCCATATGACAAATTTCCATTACCCACAAACTACATCTTAGATTTCAAAGAATTTCCGATAGGATGACCAAGAGATCGTAATAACCCTCAACACCTATACGGACAGCTTGAAATCGAAAAACGACCCCTGAACCCGTGTCAGGTGACTATCTGTTCACCTTTCCACAGAATCCACTGTAATGATGAGATCACAGTTCTTCCCAGTTTACTTCCAACTGCATAGAACTCGTGACACAGGTGTGTTTCAAGGTTCGCTTGCAGCGATGACCTAGACGGATATGGAAGTCCATCCAAGCCCTGGAGCCCCAACAACACGAAATATACTACTCACTGATCACTCGCATGATTTGTGCGTATGTAGTCATAATGATGATTCTATTCCACCTTTAATCCGCGACAAGTAGAAACACATAAAAAAGGGTGGACGTACTTCTTCCCTTGTCAAATCAATAACTGCCACAAATAACTATACAAGGCGGTCATTTAGAAGTGAGATCACACTAACTCCATATTCCGTTGAAAACCGACCCAAATAGAAGGGAAACAATTACCCTAAGCACTCATTCAATCCAAGAACAGGTGAAGATCACTTGTATTGGCACAGGCTGCATAGTGAATGCACAAGGGGCGCTGTACATCACAAAATAGAACCAAACAACAACCGTAGCAGAGCTGTACAAAAGAGGTTGAGAACACTAAAAAGGCTGCAGGATTAGGCAAACCGTCTTTGATCAGTGTCACTGTTGGGTTAGGAAGGAATTACATCGCAGGGGTGCGCCAAAAATTAGATGCGCAACCTTCTAGCACAGCATTTCTGCGTCTGCGAAGTTTTGATAAAAGGCAGCACTGCTGGTCAACACGGAAAATACAACCCCCATCGCTACCATCGCATGTACACAAACTATACAGCCGCAAGGGAGGCAGGATCCTTCCCCTTATTGACTGCTCCCTTCTTGCGTTTACCAGCCTTGCCTTTAGATTGTTGAGCATGATTCAAGGCTGGACTGTCCACAGCTGCCCCGCCGCTGCTCCCATTGACAACTGACTGCTCGGTTAGGGAAACTGCCTTCAGTCCAGGAGCAAGCTCATTCTCGACGACGGTTGAACGCTCTGCATCACCAGCAGCAACGGTTTGAGGGTATGCACCATAGAGGGCTGACTCGTATGAGGCCTCGACAGCCGATTTACGTAACTCCTCCCATTCTGAGGGAGTAAGGAAGACGGCAGCCAGGGGGAAGCGTTTTGCACAGGCGGCACGGAATTCCTCGATCAACACGTCCGTTATGGGTGCCATTTTCAAAGCAGCTTGCTTTTTGAGGAGTTCCAGGGCTTGGAGAAGATCCTGTAAGACAAAAACAACTAACTAGGTGAGCTGCATCGTAGGTGTCCAAGGGCGAATAACTATTTAACACGCACTTGTGGGCTATACACGAAGTATGGCCTTCCACAGGGTCGTAATGCAGAAGCTCTAAGCAGTCCTAATAAAAAATAGCTGAATACAACGCATTTTATACCTTACTCTAAGAGAAGAGGACGGCTCTAGCATCCAGAGCAGGAAGTGAAGAGTTGTCTTTTTCATAACTTCTCAACGAAAATGGCCAAATTAGTCGATAGAAACACACTGATGGTGATCTAGTGTAACAAAAAACGGAGCCAAAGATAAAGAACACATCTAACCTTTGAAATACCTGATCTAGTCGGTCGGCCAGCGTCACTTCAGTGGGGAAACAATGTTATTTATAAAACCTACTTTGTCTGCACGATAGGATAAAAGGAATGACATACTTCGAAAATTTATATACTGTGAGAACGAAACGTACTCGATGCTATTCAAAAAGTAGAAGGTATATCCCTATCTGCTTTGCTCCAGAGCAAAATGTTTCTAAAATGTTTTTTGGATATTACAGCCAGGCGATCGTCTACTCTGCCACAAAGCGAACAATAGATGCAAATTGAAGAGAGGACGAAAATCAGAGACGGCTCTGTCCCGGGTTTACGCGCGTTTCATTCAGGCAGCCGTACCTCTGATATGGGTGCACGCCCAATCCTATATGAATAAAAATATGTACCGCGGTAGGGAAGATATAGTGAGGCACTTAGTGATCCTCGTTTGGTAGACGTGATGACTCACCAACTAAACTTAATTTTGGGTTATAAATGAAATCAGCACAAAGGTCAGAGCTACTAGACACAAGTATACGCTACCAAATAAATCCAAAAACATGTTACGATCTTTCCGTGCTTATACTAGTTGGTCTTTGCGCTGAGCGTTATATTCATAATGACAGGTGTTCTATGTTCTCAGCGTACCTAGTAGAAAAAGGCTAATTTTCGGTCGAACAAGACGACGGTCTTATCAGCGAGCCTGCTGTTTTCCAGTTTTCAGGACTGACAGAAAACATGCAAGGACACCGGAGGACCGACTTATGAGCCAACAGCAGCGTAAAGTAGACTCGTCTCTTAACTTTTTAATCAGCACTCCCTGCAGGTAATCAACCAATATTTGTATACTACTCATTGTCCGCTACAGGACGTAAAAATTACAGGGTTATTCCGTGAGGCTGATGGATTTCAGTTTTAATATTCACATTTATTTTTAATCCTATGCGAGATTTGAGCTGAAGAATTTATTCCACTTCGCAGATGGAGTTTCGATAGTTAAAAACCCAGTCGGAATAAGTGGAAAAACCAAACGGCGATTTCCACATATGTATAATATAATAGGTTGGATAAGTCGAGTAAACGAACAACGTAATTTAATTATCATGTCCAATTCAAAAATGGTAACGTTAATTTCCTAAGGAATCTAGGAACTGCAGAAATTTAAGGAAAGTATGGGCTTACAGTTCTTTGAAAATTGTAGAATACATAGTTAATTTTCGAGCTGGTAGCACCAACTCGTTTTTTGCGCGTTTAAGTTTTGGAACACCTATGGCAGATAGCTCGGAAGCGATGAGATTCACCAAAGCCCCGAAAAGGGAGAAGTGAATTATGCATCAGTTTACGATGAAACCATTTCCCACATCGTCTATTACATTCTATTTCTAAACCTAAAGTCTTTAAATGGCAAGACAAACAAAATACGACTAGTGGCTACTGGCGCTGAAGACGGCAGCGTTTTACTCCCATTAAAGAGTATTCGCTATCGTACCACGACGCCCGCGACGCTGAATAAATATATTTGTACGAGCAGTACTATAGACAAGAGGTCAGTGAAATATTTATGTTGAGTGCAATGGTTAACAATTTCAGCTATAATGAATTTAAAAAGGGAAATTTTTTATCGCCCTGCTGTGTAACTTGTGACGTTAGGTATTATATGTTTGCTTCTGGTTACAGCCTAAGACGGAAACGCCCCTCCCCTAAGAAATCATTGTGAATTTTTAAGATACTTTATAAGACGAATTTCTACTTTCATTTGAGGAGTAAAACGCATGAGTAAACGCGCTACCGGATACCAGACCTATTATCTTTAGATAAAACTATCAATGTGAACCAATTTGTTAGGGTGCACCTGAGAAATGCAAATATTTGCAGAATTACAGAGCAGTCAATGAAGCGACATAATAGATTAGAAAAGAGCGAACTAGGCGTAAGAGACGCTTACATCCCACTTAATTTCTCCCAGATCTTCGGCTGACGCTTTGGGCAACTGTTTCAGATGGGAAGCGGCGGATTCGGGGTCGACAATGGCCTTTGTAAGGGTGCCTGAAAGAAATGAGAGCTGAGTGAAAGAAGGGAAATTTAAATCACTTATAATTATTTGGGCAGTACTCCCGCATTTACTATAAGTTGGTGCAACCAGTGTGACGCTGACTTTCAGATGTGTCACCAAATAAATATTGATTTCTGATATATCGAGTAATCAAGGTGTGAAGAGATAAGCTGCCTTCTAGAGGTGGGAATGGACTCAATCAGTTTATCTCTAACGCATCTAGCAGAGACGGGAGAGATTCTCTGTAACTTATTTTAAATAAACTGAGGCAGAAACTAAAGGCAGAAAACTACGATTCTTACGTTGTCTATAAAGACAGGGACAACAGATAATATACCGAAGTGCGTGCACGCTATAAATACGACTGCGCATCCATAAGTAAAATATATTTAAGTTTTGTAATACATTAACAGTCACTGTCAATGCATGCAAACAGAATAAATAGAACGTTAGAAGGTACAAAAAGAAACGTATTTTAACTTAGACTACCAGTCGAAGATCGTCAAAAAATTGAGGTAAGAATATTTTATCCGAAAAATCGAGCAAAGTAAAAATAAAATGCACAACAGGTGAATCACGAATAGAATGTTTAGACCATATATCACATAAACCCAGTATACGCGAGTCCGTGTGACACATTGCGTTATTTACTATTAGTTCATACCTCGAAAAACATGCATGAAAGACTTGGAGTTCCTTCGTAGAAACTCCTCGTTGTACTTCAGAGCGTCTGGAAGTGGCGATTTTGTAGGGACTGAGAACACAGAGCGAACTTCCTCGAGCAACACCTCGTGAACAAGATCACCTCCTTCGTCCGTGGGCTTCGGTAGTTGTTTTAGGCGATTTAAGAATCGTACTGTGCATTCGTTGAACCAGGGATGATCGGCCGCACCAGGTAGAGCCAAACCGCGACGAATCGAGCGAAGCATCAGCAACCACTTTTCTGTATGTGAGAAGTCAAGAAAGCTGGATAATGAGGAAAATACACATCCATCGGTCCAACGAAGCATGCAACCAAAACACAAGTTACTAGGTGCAGATCAGAACGCAAGCGGTGTGTTTGCGGCAAATTCTGGTTTGATGATACTACAATAAACTTGGATCGTCTTTTGGTAGCAGTACTACCACCCGATACCATTGTAGTGATGTACGATCCTAATCCAGGGTGCCTGGATCACAAAGTTTTCACTTCCATAATAGCTTAGGCTAGTAGGGTTCAACATGGGGAACTCTTATACCAGTTTCTAGAAGATGAGTTGGCAGAAGTAGGTCCTTACCCACACAGTTGCCCCGCTGGGATAAAAATAAACAAATGGAAGAGCAAGTCGTAGAACTTAATTTAGCCCAATTTAGAACTCTTATCAAGGACCAGTTGGATATTGACGGAAGGAGCATATTTGATAGGCCACCTAACGTATAAAATTCAGTGGAACGGTAAAACTTCGAAGTAAAAACCAGACCTAAACAGATGAAGAGCAGAACAGCTGGCACGAGGTTTCCGTCGGCTTAGACAAGCGGCATAATGTCTGGGCATGATAGTAACGCACTGCAAGCAACATAATGCCCGCATACATGGGCGTTCAGCTTGGAACGTTCAAAGTACAAAAAACAAAAATGAAAAGATGCCTGACAAAATTAGTTACATACTTGGAATAGGTGGCCAGACACCCGCACAGCCACTACGCCACAATGAGACGCATTGGTGCTCCTGAATAATTTAAAGTGAAGCGAACAAATTGTCTGGTCTGTACTCGACTTCTTTTTTAAGTCTAATCAACTCACGAAGTGTATAGCATGCGGCGGCCCAGACAGGAAGTGGTCACTGAAACTTGACTTTACATTTCGATAATTTTAACTGAATGTTGCGGTAACAAACACGGCTGAGTCTTTGGAAAAGTAGTCATTTCAATTCTACACAATTCTTCAGATGGGAAGTTCTTTATGCAGGACGAATTTTTAAAGCTGGGTATTGTCACGAGTAAACGTACCTTTGCGTTCATAAATTTCGTATGCCAGGCAATGAGTTTCGATACGGCTGTTTGACAGTTCTACAAGTGGTTGCAGAAAGCGTGCGGCCTCCGATAGCGCATCAGCAGGCTGAAGAAGATAAAGTGTTGGTATGAAATCTAGAAAGTAAACAAATTACAGCGGCGGAGGAGGCGGATGGTTAACGTGAGGTTTAAAGTCGGAAACAAACCACGGTGTTTAGCGGGGCAGCACCGGCCTGAAAACGGACTTACTAGGTCTCACTGAATCCCCTATATTAGGCAATGTTAGCCATCAAATACGAAAGGCGCTAACAGGTAGGTATCTATGGGTAATATTAAATTCAACCTCACATATTTCAAATAAGGCTATATATCCTGATGGGGCACTGTCACAAGATAAACCAGTGTGTAACCATCGACTTTCACTACATGCAAAAGTAGTTGTGATTGTCAATAGATCCCTTGGATGAAAGCCCTCGATTTACTCTTTTGAAAAAAAGCCTTAACAACTGAATTACTATATTAAAAGACGGCTCTATACCCTGGATGATTAACTATGACAAGGATAAGGAACGCTGCCGTATTGAGAAAACGCAAACCAGCGGTTCGTGTAGTACGGGGTTGTAATAGGGGGTTTATGGGTGTGTTTAAGTAAAGGTAAGGAAAGTCAGTTTACAAAACTGCACAGATTGAAAAGTGGAGTATCGTAACAATTGTATTGCAAAATGTCTAACGCTAAGCAACTAATTTTCTGTAACTGCAACCAATCGGCAATATCTACTATTACTAATTAATGAAGGATAAGATCGATAAACTATGTGCTAATTAAGTTAATTATTGAACACAAACAACCAATTCTACCAGATAATACCAAGCAATAGTTGTTAATACTAGGCATACGTCGGCCAAGAACACGTAGTCCACAAATATTTTATGTTCTCTCTAAAAACAAGTCATAAATCAAAACCGTAGTCAAAAAACTGCTGCAATATAACGACACCAACCCTTTTCCCCCACAAACCGAAAAATATCCGCGAACACTAAAGTAGCTACCAAACGCAATTTCAATGGCAATGCAATAAACTAAGGGCAGATTAGGGCAGCGTTGCCGACCAACGCCGACAAAAATACGACGTTCATGTAAACGTTTACTAGGCAAATCTATTGAACCATGTGCTCTGTCGAAATCATCTTAGCCCGGCAACTTGAAGGTGCGAACTTTTCTCTTGCTTGGCAACTCGGCCAGCGTCGACAGCCGGACAATGGTAAACAGCTCCTCGTGATTTTTTTCACCTTAAGTAAGGTTTACTAGACAATAACATTCCTGAACAAAGCTGGTTGATCGTCAGAATCATTTCTATTCATCTGAGATTTACAAATCGTACAAGAGTCCATCGTTAGAGATAAGTGATAACAAAAGAGATACGAATTTTAGGGCGGGGGAGGGAGGAATGACTTAAAACCTAAAATGGAATTAAGAACGAACGAACAAATTATCATTGTGCCCGCCGATCACTGTCATAAAAGTATCAAGAAAGCGATCACTCTACTCGATGACAGAATTTTACAGACCAGCACAGGGCTCACAAGCCAAAGCAGTAGCAGGTCAGTTTAATAAATTACGCAGATACTTCAAGTGTCAAAAGGTAATCAGGCAGAACGAGCAGCACCACATGAAATCAAGGGACACTACTCTGGCTTGATTCCATGGTCTGTTAAAGAGTCATAAACGACATGCTTAACTGCGGCTAATCGTCGCTCTAAAATGCATCCATCCCCTGCACCGAGCGCTCTAACGCTGTACACACTTCTGTGTGATCATCTTAATGCTATGTTGTCAACCGTATGAGCATTGTCCACCACCAATGTCCAGCCATCTAACCAGTTCACATAAACACCGCAGAATCATTAGAGTCAACAGGACCGGATCGGTGAGATTACCTAGACTGCACTTGGTTTGAAGCTAGTCCGTAAGATAGTTTAATGAACAGGGTCGGTAGAGTCCAAAAAGGTCAGTAAGCGTACCCGAAAAGCGTGGATCTGGTACGCAAATTCCGGTTGGAATTAGGAGGCGTGTTACATCGGTGTTTTATTATATCCAGTTAAGCCACATACGAGGAAGCCATTAGGTTAAGCTACTTGTAAACAAGACAGCGATAGTCCGGTGCCCACGCTACATAGTTCAAACGATGGGTTTTGTTCTAGTCAATGTCGGCTCACAATAGCATTGTTGTATGGGAAAAGTAAAGCTATCTATCAGATTTACCTTAAGTGTGCCATGCGAAGACAAAGTCACGAAGATTATTATGTTATTATTTCGGAGTGAGGTAATATTAATTTCAATCTGGACTTCAATGTTTACGAGCTCAACGCGGCACAGGACAACAGGAAAGTAAGTGCACCAGTCATGAAAAAATAACTTTTCGGCGGAATACTGTTAGAAAATTGAAGGCTTGGTTACTTTCTTTGCCCAACGTGACCCACACGAACTATAGTTCACTGAGGTCAGTAAAGATTGTTGGGGACTCGCGCAACCCAAACACTTTTTACACACTTGAAGTCACAAGCACACATTAAATTTGCGAGTGCGCAAAGCTCTAACGCATTAACGATGCTTCACGAAAAATGGCTAGGTTGAAATCAGAAAATTCTAAATATGGCTACCTAGCATTCGCTAGATTTGAAATTTGTTTAGATTGCTCTTCTGACATGTAGATTTCAAAATGATGTAAGAACTAGGAAACCCGGTTAGGAGCAGAAAAGTCTGTTAGCCAAAATTTTACATGTAAGCAGCGGAATATAATTAACGAAAAATTCTCGAATTCTGCAGTTCACTTTTTGAATAGCGTTAGAGACAGAATCTTTGCGCCGACTACCAACTCCTCAAAAACGATTGTTAGTACCCCCTTTGAAAAATGTGCTCAAGCGACGTTTACTTTCTAGGTGCGCGGAGTACAAATTACTATGGATAAATGGAAAATGGCAGTGCTTTGAAGTAGCCACCACGAGATATTTAACGTGTTCTATGTTTACTTAATTCGAGCTATTGAATAAAGAATTAGAAAAGCCGTGTTAAGGATAAACTCACTCGGGCTAATTTTTTTGGATCCAGTTCTTCAACTTCAGGAGGTTTGTCCGCCTCGGCCTCTCGATCCGCATTTTGCTGGGAACGTTTGCCTTGTTCGCGTCTCTCTTGATCTGCTTTGGAGCGCTGGGCTTCGGCTTCAGCACGACGCTCCGCGCGACGTTGCTTGTTGCGGATTTTCTTTAACTCGGCAGTAGGCATGTTGGCTAAAGTAAACATTGGACAAACCCTCAAAGTTGGTGTCTCACGCACATAACGGGATTTCAACTCTCAAAGCATTCGAATTGTCGGAAATAGTGTGAAAATAGCAAGCACTGCAATCTGAATATCAGTTACAGAACTTTGTAGGCAAAATGAGACGACAGAATACAAGGGAATTTTGGTCCCAGTTGGTCTGCCTGCCTCGAAATGCACACGCCAAAAGGTCTACGCAAAGGGCGGACCTCTACACCACTTGCTTTGCACTGAGAATAGCTTGCCACAAATTCCAACATGCACACCATAGCATCGTCGAGAATTTAGAAGAAATGGACCATAGAGGGGTTTTCTATCAAAATTAGTAAGAATGTTGCACAAAAATGAAACTGCATATGCATTCGTACTACCCTAAGGTTTTGGGAAGAAAAATTTCGCGACAAATGAGACGGACACTAGTATAGATCATTGTAGGCAAAAAAATAAGACCATTATCTCTATTCAATATGCACTGAGTGAAACACTTAAAATACTCGGCAGTTCGACAGTCGTATCTAACGGTCAGCTGGCTTTATAGGGAATGCGTATTCAGAAAAAATGCCACACACGTGGGAAAGAGGGCGCGGGTGGCACTCTTTCGTAGGGGTATCCGTAGTGCCAGCAAACAGCGACCTTCGCCGCCTCTTATCTCGTTGGCTTGCTCACGATACCGGACAAGAATGGGGAAGGGGAGATAACACGGTAGCCAGTCTACTATCATTATAAACCAACTCATGCGCGTGGTACCAGCCTTCCATGGCATATACGGTGGACATGGTCAAAAACGACGTGCTATCAATCTATTTTTTGTGAGAAATTAACCTACAGTGTACACAGATGTGTTTAAGACCCGTGCAATTATGCCCTTTTTGAAGCCATGGAAAAAGAAACGATCTACAGCAGCAAACAAAATATGATGAATCTTTTTTCCAAAGTGTTGCAAAAATGAAAAATACAAAAAGACTTACAGCCAGGCTGGTCGACAGTCTCCGCCTCCTCACCCAACGGATTTAAATGAAGGAAGAGATAAACCTAGAAACATGACAACATTGGAAAAAGGAAGTAGATTAAGTTCAGAACCAGGTTTTGAATATAGTTGGCTTACATTTAAGATCAATGACATTTTAAGTGTCGAAAACACATCTGAAATCCAACAGGTGTAGGCAACGTAGATGTTAATATACAAAATTTAAGCGAGCGAAAAATCTCAGCCGGTGAGATTTTTAATAAACAAAATAGACTTAAGTACCTCAATAGCTAAGGCTGCTGCGTTGAAATAAGCAGGGTGGTCCCGTAGCTTATCCTCAAGTCTCACGGTCTCTATATATGCGCGAAGGGTGCCCTTGCGAAGACAGTAAGAGTGAAAATCGAGCTGATCCTCCAGAACAGCAGAGTAATGCTGAAAAGAAAAGAATGAAATCGAAGTTTCATGAGGGCTATTAAAATGAAGCATACAATAACACCCGAGGAATGAAAGTCAATTCAAGCGGAACAGCAGAGTGAAGGACGAAACGTTGATAACGTATTTCCGATACACGTCAAGGGTAAGTATGAATTGGAAATATGGTTTGAACAGCACAATATGTAACCAGGGAAACGAGGCAGTGAAGCCTTGGTAATATGAACCCCGATAAGACAGAGTCTGAATGTTAAACTAGTCATGCGGCGGATAGTGCAATAGCCTTTGAAAATGAACAGTTGGCACGCGGTGACAAGACACAGATCCGTCGTCGGCAATACTCGCACGCATGACTGTGCACCTATCCGGCAAATCGGTTACCTAAAAAGGTCACGAACCTTGGCCACAGTAAGACCTAGCGATACTCCCCACCATCAAATAAGACTGCCTGTCACCATCCTGCTTCAGTGGAATTCGTCCTCAAATTTATAAATCGCAAGAGTTCATTAACGACAAATAAACAAGTTCCTGAAGAGTAATTTGTCAGCCAGTCAAATAGTATTCATAATTATGTCATTATGCCCACAAAATGCGTGGTTTAAAGCGGTCTTCGAAAAAAGGTCTCCAAAAATAATAGGATTTTCTTATCTACAACCACGAAGTACGTCAGTTTCATCTTGGAAGAGAACTAAAGCTGTTTAACTTGGCAAGCTTTTAGGGCGTCCATATAATTAAAACATCTTGGTAATTTTCAGGGTAAAAACCGGAGTGTTAAAAAGTAGGTAGAAAAGCTGAGAGCAGAATAAAATACATCAACGAACAGACCTCTGCGACCTCAAACCGTTCCTACACTTCAACTGAATTGAATCTCAAGTACCGTTTGCATTCGCTAAAAACTATCGATGGGGGAAACGAGAAAAGTTTTAAGGAAACACGTTTATTGCATTACAAGGGAAAGCGTTTCTTGCAACTTCGTTCTGCCATTGTGATTTACACCGGAATTGTCTTTAAAATCGAAATAAGTGAAACATTTTCAATGAACTGAAAAAACATCTACGCAATGATTCTAGCTTGTATTTTCAGTTTAATGGAATGAAATATAAGTAAAAGAACGAATAATAGTAGCTAGTTGAGGTGACTTACTCTGTCAATTTCATGGCATAGTTTCAAGGCCTCACCGAATCTTTTCATTGTCCATAGGGCACGCGCATTTTCTATTAAGAACCACATGCACTGCATCTCGGAAAGGTAGGCGGCAGCTGTGGAGCTTCCCTAGTTTGTGGATAAGACGAAAAGGCTTCGCATACCCTTGTAAACTTTGATGCCATTGCCTCTGCGTCCTCTAAGCGTTGAGCCTGTACCATGTACTTCGTACAGAGAGCGTTAATGAAGCGATCTGCAGTATCAAGAGATTGTGCCTCTTCCATCCACCGACTTGCCGTGACAACATCACCAGCGTCACGATAAATTTCAGCTTTCAGAACATACAAGTCCACAATGGTGGGGTTTATCTCTAGTTCAGCAGAAACGATATCCAGAGCTTTCTAAAAATTTAGATCTATTGAGTAAAACCTACTTGCACTTGTCCAACGTGGTTAAAATGACTTGCGAGCAAATAATTCAACCACAGCGAGGTTGATGGCGGTTCCTGTATACACTCCTCTGACTTCAGCCCAACACCAGATATTGGTCCAAGAGTTCCATGCAAATCAAGATTTTTCCGGTAAGTAAGATACAAGTTTTCTAGTGATGCAACTTTTTCCGGTGAACTGTAAAAGCGTTTGAGTTGAACAAAAAGCGTCGGAACACCCCTCCGCAAATTATGTTGAAGAAATTCATGGGCCTTTGATACAAACTCGTCGCCTTGCAATAGAAGTCACAAAAGTATGGTTACCTTCTAACAAGTCAAGAAAGAGGAGCTTTGGGAGCCTTGCAGAAGGATATTTGTCCAAACATTTTTGAAGCATCTTATATTTAATTGAGACGTCTATTTGCTGATCATTAGGTTCAGGAGACTCGATACGGTAGAGGAGTTCATAGTATAATTTATTTTCCGGATTTCTATCTAACAAATCCCAAACGTCCTTTTCAGAATCTTTCGCTCTACCTAGCTTGAACAACAAATCAGCTGTGAAGAAATTATAAAATGAATAAACAACACACCATGGGTTTCCAAGTAAGTGACATGGTCCACTATATCCTTCGTACATGACTCCATAAACGAAAGGGCCTCTTCAAAACGCTCGCTTTCGACCAAGATGGTTACGTAATACAGGAGCAATTCGCTATGCTCGTAATTGTAGGGTTCAATGCCCGTCTGCACCTTAAGGAACTCATTGACAACGTTCGCAGCGGCATCCAGGTTCCCAAGAAAGTGTTGTATCACAGCATAGCCGACCCACGAAGCCCTTTGACTCGGTCTTTGAGTAAGCAGTTTAGTTCTAGTTTCCTGGTACACACTGAAGGCGAGAAAGACACAGTTACCTTGCAACCGTCGAGGTCACGTGTGTGCATCTGTAACACCGAAAGATCTCGAAGAACTTGCAAATTGGTTGGATCCAACTTTAAAGCTTGAATATAACATCTGATAGCTTCTTCGTATTTCCGGTCCGACTTCATAATTAGACCATAGATGTGCCAGCCTTTCAAAATATAATGCACTTGTGTAACGTACAGACAAAACTCTGGAGATTGGAACGAAGACCACGTTTTACTAAATCCCTTGCTTCTTCTTTCTTCCCCATACAGTTTAACAAGATCCCCTTCATGGAAAGTGTCTCTGTGGGAGAAAATATGACGTTAACCGGGCACGCTACCTCCATGCTCGGCAAACTTGGGGTTCGAAAGGATTTGATTGGCAAATTTGAGCCCAGTCTTGTATTGCTTTTGATCATAATATTTCTAAGACAAGTATTTATATCGAAATAATCGAGCAAAACATACAACGATCCTTTTAAACAGGGAGGACTCCTTTGGGGGGAGTGGACATGCACCCTGCGACTTCTCCATCGCACACTTAAGGTAGCAGTGCGAAAATAAGGCGTTGGTTGGTTCAAACAAGGTCGGCAATGTTACGCAATATAAAGTTTCAACTCACGATTTAACTTGAGTTTTAAAATTATTTGCGGTAAGCAGGCAATTTAATTCATCGGAAAAGCGGGTTGTCCATATGCGATAATATTGCGACCCCTTCAAAAAAGATTTCAAATACAAATTTTCCTATCGAACATTAAAAAATGTGGTTGGGAGGCACAGTTTTCATAGGGATTTTGAAGAGCATCATCATACTTGTCAATGAAAGCGAAGAGGCGAGACCTACTTAGCAGTGGCGAAGGAGACACGATCGCTGTAACAATAAAACTATTAGTCTGGCGTCAGTCAGTCTGTCAGTGTATTTGAAAAAATGGACTTAAGCCTTTTTCACGTACAAATCCCAAGAAGTAAGTGTTTAAAGGTTACCAAGTCGCATAATAATTCACTATATATGTAAAAGAGATCGACAGAACAATTCGAAACCTCATATAAACATAAATTTTGACAAAGCATGCATATAGTACAGAGTTGTATCGGTACAGCATATCAGTCATTGATGTCTACCAAATATATGGCCATCAAGTGTATTCTAATCAATACTTCTCAAGTCTTCGTAAAGTTGGGTGGATAATATCGACCGAAGTGTTATTAAATTCACGGTGCGAGGTGGGGCGTTTTTTAGCTTAGCGGTTAGAGCATTATCCTCCGGCAAAAGTCTTCTCTGACGCGGGGCTTCTTCAAAAAGTCTCAGCACTTTCACCAAAAACAACAGAAGTAGGTATTTTGTTCCATTCTTCAGTCAACCGATAAGAAAAGAAGATGGACAGCGCTTCAGTTTTGGCGTTATTTGCCTTCAGGCTACCTTAGTGATCTCGAAGATTAGTTATCTTGGCAATTATAAAAAAGACAGACAACTGAAGAGAATGGTCTACTCCGCTGACGAGTTTGAAGACCGTGACCATACCCCATATATGTTGCCTATACAAGATAGGAAAACATGTACGTCTTTCTAGCCGACTCTCATACAGGGGTATTCCTTCATATAGACCCCATGTATGCATTTATATAGACCCCTGTATGCATTCATGTATACGCTGTTTGCATTTATATAGACTCCTGTATGCAGTGTAATATTTTCGTTGGGCACCAAGGAAATTGCATTCGCATAAATTCTCCGGATTTGTATGAGTGTGGGTGTATTTCTTTCGATAGGCACCAATAACAACCGCTTTCTCGAGTTATTGATTTTTTCATGATTCTTGAAACGGTGGACTGTGACGTCCGCACCTGCATGATCCACAATTCCCGAACGATTTCTCTCTCGGTCATCTCGTTTTGAGCATTGACCATCTCAGCAATAAGCTGCTTAGTTGTTTTCCATGTTTGTTTTTGCCTTCTCTTTTCATAAGCGGTTTTGAAATCTCGCTCGTAATTTTCATTCTTGCTCAGGTTTTCTGCAATTTTTTTGACTGTCAAATCAGAAAAACTGAATGTCTCGCCTATCCTCTTCAGAGGGATTTCCTGCTTAATATTACAATGCATACATGGGTCTATATAAATGCATGCAGGGGTCTATATAAATGCATACAAAGGTCTATACAAATGCATACAGGGGCTTATGCAAATGCATACAGGGGTCTTTGTAAATGAATACCCCTGTAAGGTATGCATTCCTATCCACTGCCTAGTTCGGTCGCCTTTCGTTGAACTTTCTCCCGCAAAGTGTAACCTTAGTTCACCTAGGAGCGCCACGTCTTAAGTCTAAAACCGGCTGGAGAAATGTGCAAACACGTGACCAAAAAGCTCCTCGTCAAAAGAACGGAAGGATCTTCTGATTACTTCTACCTATTGCCTTCTTTGCAATTTTGGCACAGTGGCTTGGTGATTTGGGAGTGAGCGTCATGCACACACCTAGATCCCTTATCTCCTCGACTTGCTGGAGTTGGTGACCTCAGATGTTGTACCCATGGTCATATAGCATCATCCATCTGTATTCGGACAGTGGTTAAGTAGCCATCCAGCACACCAATTTTGTAAGCGATCCAAGTTATTTTCTGATCTCTTCGTAGTTTTCGGACTTTCGAATGAATTTCGTAATTTCATATCCCTGTTGAAGATTACTTTCTCACGGGTAAGGGTATTGCAGTGGGCTAAGTTAAGAAGTAAAATGCTTGCCAGTGCGATCTTCAGACCCGTTTCCTTCTGGGAGGTAAGATTGGAGGAGATAGTTCGTTCCATACAGAAGTAATGGAGAAAAGATAAGAGGAATTTAACTGCCAGACGAGTACATATCGACCATTAGACTGCCGGGTCCGAAGTGGTGAGAGCGTGGGCGGTCATCACAGTGAGGTCCTTTATGAGTTAGCATTGAAAATGATTGGCCTGACTGGGATAGACAGACAGGCGTTGGCGTATGCACACATGTTGGCTGGCCGCGCGAGACAGTACATTAACAGTCACAACTATGTCATGCAGCTTTGATATCAGTCGTCTATACGGAACAATTTCGAAGGCTTTGCTGAAATCAGTGTAGATCGCATCGACTGAAAAAAAAATCATTTTTAATAAATTTGTCCAGATTTCTTTGGATTTTGGGAACTGAATGAGACAGTACAAACCACTTCTACATCCATGTTGGTGCGCTCTTAGCAAGCTGTTGTCTTCAATATGCATAGTCTGGAATAAGCTGCCCAAAAGTATTAAAACCCAGCAAAACTTCCCTATGTTTAAGAGAGCTATAACTAGTTTTCTACATTCAGGACAACTTTCACGAATTTTGGGTGCTGACTCGGTGGAATCTCTCTTTCACTCTGATGGCGTTCGTGGACTTTGAACCCCGCCAGGCTTCACTGCTGAAGATAATGCGGCTGAAGCAGCAGCCCGCAGTCTGCTAACCTTTCAGCCGATAGCGCGCAACTTTTGCCGACAACCATTGAAGGAAGACTGAGAACACTGTGTTCTTGTGCCAACCCTCTCCGTCTTAAACTAATGTTTTTAAACGATATGAAACAGTTCTCCTGCTGATGAGTCAACTCAGCTTACAACTGTACATTTATTCCGTTTGTATCATACCTTTGAAGGCAGGTTTTTTTCACTTGAAACAAACTCCCTATCTCGCCCAGTATTGACAAAACAAAAAACCTGAAACAAAACCAATACTGGCTGCAACATAGGGAGTTTGTTTTAGGTTTTTTCCGGTCTTCGAGGTGTTGGAAGGCGCCCAAGAGGCGCATTACCAACTCTTTACAATTGCCTGTAAACTGGCATAATAAACATATTATTATAGTCAATTACTTCTTGATTACTTGATTCATTGGTTTGCAGCAAATGTCTGAGAGGGACTAGCCCAAAGCTATTTATTGAGGTTATCTCCCTCCTGTATAAATAGGGGTTATGTTGGCTAGCCTCCAGTTTGTAGGCAAAGTCTCCTCCTCCTTTGAAGCTTGGAGGTTTTCGGAGAGCGGGAAATCAGTGTTTTTGCGAGCTCATTCATAACATTAGCGGATATATTATCCGGTCCAGGCGATTTAGCAGGCTGTAGCTGCCTCAGAGTGTTTTTGATTAGTCTTTTGTAAAAGACACCGCAGTTATTCTATATGTTGGTTTGGCAATATATTGATTACTTCCTCGTCAAAAGGCGGTGTATCGATAGACACAGGCATAACAAATTTAAATAAGAGGCTCTTATTATCTGATGTATAGGTTCACTTGTTTCCGTGGTCGTCTCTCAGCCAAGGAATGGATTCCAATTCTGTTTTGCCTAATTTACACATGAAAATAACTTTTTGGGTTGTTTAGTATTCCTTTGACTCGTTCTGATTCAAAACGCTTTTAAGTCACCTTATTAAATCAAGAAGGCTTTCGCCCTTGTGCTCCCTACTCATATCCGAAAATCGCAAAAAAGTTAAAGTTTACCAGCAGTACATAAGACTGTATTGAGTTAAGATCAGTGATATGTGTGAGTCAGTAGCAAATGGCTGCTACAAACACAATGTTCATTGTGTGTATCAAAGTTTTTCAGCAACTGAGGCTCCAGTTTTTGTTTAAATGTCCCAACAGTATTGAAAAAAACCAATCCGTCGGGGAGTCCGTTCCACGCTCCAATGACCCTCTGCGAGGAGGAGTTCCATCGAACTCCGCAGTTTAAAGAGTTGACCCCACAGATGATCTGTCCGAGCCAAGTTAAGTCAAACCCACTTCGTAGCGCAGATGAACAAGGTTCTTGACCACCTTCGTAGCTCTCGCCTGCACTCGTTTCAGGTGCGGGTAATTCTTCTTAAACCACGGACCGAACAAACATTCCGTACATTTTGCTGAAGAGTTCCTTTTAGATGTGGACGAATCCACGTCTATTTGCAAACAGCACCTATGCCACGCGTTAAAATGCCTTAAGACACTGCGAAGATGGTCCTTGGTCTTGGTTGGCGTTTGCGTTGTTCGTTCATGGATTCTCTGATTCAGTCCATTTGGAACGCCTTTAGAACTTTGATTTTACCTCATCCTTTAGGAGGGATTTGAGATTTTTTTTTGAATAATTCCCTGTCTTTTTGTATTCTTAACTGCGGGTAGTCGGAAGTAGCTTCCATCATGCCTTTGAGGACTATGCAGTATCTACGATCCACTCGAGGGTCTTGTGCTGTTGCCTTATCCTGAGAGAAAGTAGTACACTCCTTCCGACTGTCATCACCTTCTGCTCAATTGGGTTTTGTAAGGACAAAGTTAAGGCCAGGTTCCGCACTCACTGAGGCCCTGCGGTCCATTTTAATCCTCGATGGTGCACTTTAGTTTGGATGGTGCTTAAGCTCGGCCCAATTATGCAAGCATAGTGGCTTAAATTGTCTTTTTGGGGAACCCGCATACGCTCCTTCATTTTCAGAGAAGCCTTCAAGCTGACCGTTTTCCGTGTCCACGAAAGATTAACATTTCCACCGAGCCCCCAATGGACATCAGGTACTTTTTCTGCTTCGATGCTACGGCCAGGGAAGCTATTTATCCGTAGGTCAGGTTACCTCATCGAGTTCAGACACCGCCGATTTCTCCTCTTTAGGGAGAAAGCGAGGAGATTTATTTGACTCCTCCATATCGATTTTTAGGCATTGCATCTCCTTCTCCATATCCAAAAAAACTTTTGAAGAAGTTTACAGCATGATATACAGACTTCATCTTCGTAAGGGACATCGCTTAAACATATACGCCTTCTTCTCGGTAAGGAACGGAAAGAAATAGAATCAGTCTTTTCTGAATAATTTTCTGCTCAGAACGCTGGAACCTCTTTTACCACCAACAAAGTGAGGGTAGGAATAAATCGCAGGCCATCCAGTGGCGAAAGCCTCTTAGCCGAAGTGTGCGAGGGATTTCGTAGTTTAAGGATAAATTCTTGATTAGGGAGCATTTAAGGCCTTTTAAATGTGGGGTAAACGCGCAGTAGGAAATAAGATTAAGCCGCTTATTATTGTTTTACTGAACTAAAATATAGGTGAAAAGCATGCAAGAAGAACAAAAAACACCATGACGAACTCCTACCTATCAGCAAAGGAAGCGTATAGACCCAAAAAGCAATGAGAATATTCCTATTGGTTAACAACGCAAGCATATAGACCGATAACTTTTAAAGCAATTCTTGTCAACATTAGGCGGCCTCAGTATTTATTTCTATCGTTGTGGGCTTAAAAACCTCGATTGGTTTTGTCTTTGATGATTACCGAATGGACCATTTTACTGTTTTAACTTTTAACCAGTCGTACCTTGAATCCCCTTACTACTCTGAGGCAGCTTGACCACTTTCAACGCACCAGTCACTGAGCTATCTTTTTATTTGCTCCTCTGGCACACACAGTTACAGATCATCATTTTTTTTTCAACAAACGGCCTAGTAATCTGGAAAAAGCCACCCAGAAATATCAAAGTTTGACAAAGGTATCCTTTATTTAGGAGAAACTTCACCATTTTTCTACATTCGGACATCCATCACAAATTTTGCGGCTGGCTCGGCGGATGGCGTGTATCAGCCTTTGTGCTGAGGGTGCTGACTCCACAGCTCGCAATAGGTTATTTCTTCAGCCGATACCGTGCAAACGATTACTGAAATACCTTTATCTAGTGCAGAATACCGGTTCCATAACATGAAAGGGAGACTGAAAACCTTATACACCAGTGCCAACCATACCCTGCCCCTCCCCGAACTATTAACCTTCAGCGAGCTGCGATTTCTTCTCCTGAAAACCAACAGTTACTGACAAACACTATTGAGACTGTTAAGTACTTGGTTCCCTGCCTGCTCGACCCCCTCCGGTGTATTTATTTTGACCTTGCCTGTAACCTGGAAATATATAAATAAATTTTAATTTAAAAAAAGCTTGCTGTAGGACCTCCTTTACACTGCTTTGAGAACTTCTTTTTTCTTTAGTTTTTCCTTGTTCTTATGGAAGCTGGAGGGCTGACTGGGTTAATATATTCGTGATGTTTGTCTTAGCTTCCAGCCTTAGGACGTTCTGCAGAATATTTAACCAACCGCCAGGACTTTTGGCTGCTTACATTATGCCTTTGAAAGCTCCTGAGTTTTTTGAGCGTTTAGAGGTAGGAAACGAGTTCCTTCAAACAAATTGCCTTTACTTGTCTTGTTAATACTTTGAAGCTACTATGTGTACACGACCGTTGCAATTAGTGTGCAAGTTTATATGCATTTGCCTGACTATAATGGATAGTTCTGACTGGATATTACGAAGTATGGCGATAAATTTTGATAAATATTTGAAATAAAATGGCAAATACTGCACCTTTTTGTTCACAAAAAGTGTACTAAGTATGTACAGGAACGACTTAGTCGTTTGCAGGTCTCGAAAGCTCTAGATAACTTCCCATCTTGCAGCAGATTAATGATTTGTTTTACTAGGGCGCCATTTGCGTTTGAATTAGTCCACAACTCCGATAGAATCCGTCGGAAAGCAAGGTCTGCTTTAATTACGAATTTTGAAAACCTTCCGCACACGAAAAATTCCAGAGTCAGAGAAATATATTTTATTCGTACTGTTCCAGCCGCAATGTCAAGGATGATAACTGTAACTTTATTATTTGGACTGACGTTTAGGATTTTCCCCCGAATCCATCCTCAGGGAGAAAGCCAAATAAGGGTCGTGGATCGCACATGTGTTGCAGCATTTATAGGATGCAAATGCTAGGCCACTACGTGCCTATCACGATTGGCAGCTCCCGAATGCGTCGCGAATAGTTGGACATGGTACGATAATAGCTCACAGTTGACTTGATAACTGCCGCAGTTTTGTCATCCATCTGGGTTATCCGAACGTCTTCCACATGGTTAATTAGCTGTCAAGGCAAAGTCTCAGGGCCCAATGTTGTGCGGTGTGGTCGTTGCGCTTGTTACTTAACTGAAGACCGGGCAAAGTATGAGTCGAACAGTTCATGGCCCACGCGATTTTGGCCTTTCCAGCCTCAGCAAACTTACAGTTACGGCGGAGTCCCGTTTAAGGAACAGCAAGTTAGCAGCTGGCATCATTATTCCTCAATGCTGCTTCATGCTTGGCCATCCATGGCACAGTAGTCTTCCGGTTCAGCCGACATAGTTGTTTTATCCACAACCGCATCAGGCTCAGTAAAGGACTCCAGATGTTTTTTTGCCGCGACAGGGGTCTTTTGGCCTCATACTCTGGCGCCTTACGGTTGCCACCGGTCCGCATGAAACCTCAACTTTAAGGGTCAGAGAAAGTGACTGACGACTTCTCAGATCTTTTTTACGTACTGAAGGACTAGCCAAATTTGCGGGCCGATTGACTGTGGTATTTGGCCTCGCTTGCCCAGGAAGACATTCGTTCTATATACTCGGCGAAAGTACTTTAATGCAACAACCCTCCGGTTCACTGCAGTGCGTCTCCTTACACACGTGTGTTGCCTTCAAATATTATTTTTTCCACGATAACTACTGCATGCTTACCTAAGCATATATTTTATTGTATCACTGACAGCACCTTAGGATAACAGAGGTTTTGGACATGATTCACCATTCAAAGATACTTGCCAGCTTGTAACTATTTCCACCCACGATTTTTTAGTTTGCAGATCATAAAATAAGCCATAACTTCGAACTATGTCTCAACCAGTAATGTGCCACGACAGAATAGGTGCAGAGCAGGACACTTGCTAATGCAATTACATGGTTAAATGACTGCACTAGTAGCAGCAACCCCGCCTAGCCGCCTCTATGCCTACGGATTATGCGAAGTAAGTCATGGCGGGTTCGGTGTGCCACTGTACAGCGTCAATAAATACGATGCATTTGGCATATAAGAAACTTGACAAGAAAATCCATTTAAAAAAGAGGCAAACATTTTCGAAATACAGTGTCTTCCGTATCATTTTTTCCGTGGCGGTTTAAGAGTGGATTGCACTTCGATAACCCTTAGTAGTCCCGCCGCCCAGACCCACCGAAAATCCTCATGATCCTTCCATTCTCGACTGTTAATAAATGAATAAATTTATATTTTAGGCCCAGAGGACCTCGTCATTGAAATCTTAGTGCTGTGGAAAAATGAATGCAAAATTGATGAATGCTGTTCTCCGTGAGCAACCACATATGCAGGGGGAGCGTTTAGTATAGTAAGAAGATAAATTCATATCCACCAACATATCGTCACTTTAAAATAATAGCCAACACTCTGAAATGCATGATGAGCTAAGGAGCAAGCAGTGAAAAAACTCCTTACATTAAAGCGGGGGCAGAGTTCAGCGGACCCGCACTTAAAAAACAAAATGTAGGAGAGAAAACTGCTTCCATAAAATTAAAGAGGTTAGTTGATAGGATTGATTGTAGTGCAATGAGAAATTATGAGGGTTGGAAACGCTTCTTGTCGTTGGAGAAACCATATAGAAGTAGAGGCTACCGTTCACCACAGTAACACCGCCCGACTGGCCTCATGATTAACTACCAGAGAGGTGAGGCAGGAGGAGATCATTGCGGACAACAGGGTCGAAAGGATGGGGGAACGGTAGAGGTCACGTGATCATCACCGAAACGCCGGAGATGCGAGATGTTACAAGGGGCTATGCGGCGCTAGTTAGGGTATGTAAGTTATCAATGTATAACATGCTTGAGGACATTATTAGAGCGGATATTCTCTAAAAAGATTGGATGCAAACCTTAGTCCTATGAATAATAAGTATATTACGGTATAACTTGAAAACTAATGTTCTGTAGAGTTAACCTGTATAGTATGCCAACTCGTAAGAGTAATCGTTATTGGGAGTTACTGGTTTCCCTAGATAGGCAAAAGCCCTAAGTTTTAAGCTGCATCTAATTCCTAAAAAAACGATCAACCTAAGCGAGCATATTGAATATTAAAGCAAATCCTGAGCAAAATGCAAGACAGTAAGGAGTATGTCATATCATATCATTTGACACTACATCAGTAGCGCTTTGGATGTACGATAAGCTTTGTTCAGCCGATTTATTGTTTTCGTGACTAAGGAAGTTCTGATTTCCCATATGCTCCGATCAGCTGGATGGTGTAATCCCATTCAAATCTATCCATGTCCCATCGACCACAATTCATTTCCCTCTAAAGACCACATGTAGCACGCTTGGTTTGTATCTTTTCGGAGAATCGTTTTCAAGAAGCTGCACAGAATTACGGCTTTATTTCTTATAATTTCTTTCTTCCTGAAATGAAATCAAGACTTCAGCATATGTTAGTGCTTCCCATTCTAGAATACTGTTGCCCATTCTTCGGTTTGATGAATGAACCTAGCCGTTCAAAAATTGAAACTATCGGAAGACATTTCACAAAACAACTGCTGCATCTGACATTTCCTGATACATTCTACTCAAATATATGCCAATTAACGAAACAGAAAATTATTTGGGCCAGGAGATTGGAAGTAAACCTTTGTCACCTTTTGCCTCAATAATAGTACAAATCCCCTCAAGCTCTCTGTTACTACCACCGTCAGTCGTTCTTACAACTTAAAAAGATTCTGCACTTATTATACCGCCTTCTGCATCCTCCTAAGCTAAACGCTCTTTTTTGCTTCCAGATATCATTTTTTGGAATAACTTGCCAATTCAAATTAGGTTGTCAACTAGTCTATCTGCATTCAAGCGAAGACTGCACATTTATCTTAAAACTGATTGCATTAACTTTTGATTCTCCTTATCTTTTCCGAGCAGTTTCCTCCATGACTCCGAGAAAAGGTCATCGGGAATTTAGGACACCCTCTTGAAACTACTTTCCTCTGCCTCATGTCCCCCGGGAACCTTAGAAGCTATATGGACGTATTCACTCTAAACTGTTCCGTTTTCGTTGGCTACTAACGATCATCGGAATTCATTTTGGTCCCTGAGATATCGGGACACTAAATAAACTGATGCTTATTCGGGAGGTTTCACTTTATGCACATTAGCGACCACGAGCTATATATACACACATTTCATAATCACATTCTGAACGGCCATTGTAGTATTAGCCTAATCTACACATCTGTCCTATTTTCCTAAGCAGTGTTTGTTCTCCTACACGCTTTTTGAAAATGGAGGCACATTGAACTTTGCCTCCATTTTTCATTGTAAGAGTTTTCCAACTGCATTTTTTCTAGATTACCATTAATTGCCAAATATCGCCAAATATTGCTCAAAAATGAAAATTTCTGTTGACATTATTGCAAATTTGTACATTCATCTGCGCATATCGCCATATTTTCTTACGAAACTAAGTTTGGATAGATAAAAAAATAAAAAAATTTCAAATTCCAAGCCAGTACCTGTATAAGGTGATAAAAACAATAGGCTACTCAATTCCGTATATTTGAGTATGATGGGCTAAACACTTTCATTTCCGTGGTCATTCTACAAAAACTAGGAAAGACAAAAATGTGAGCAATGTATACTGTTAAATGGAAGCTAACTTCAATTCACAAAGACATGGATGTTCGTGGGTTACAGTTATATTTCCCCTTTTTGTATATTACATAGTTGAATTGTTACAGACGGGAAATGCCCTTCATGATTACAGTAATGTAACGTCACCACTGCATATTTACAGTCAATAAAAAGTTGCAGACATTTAAAATGTTTTGGAGTCAAGGCATAAGACAATTTCGAAGGAGTTGTCGTGGTACAATGCAAAATAGGATGAAAAACTACAACTATTTAAAATACTGAAATTAATAAAAATGGCATGGGAGTCGGTTTATGTCATATAAAACGCCATCAAATCTCATGCAAGGCTTTCATTCGAGGCCGTCTACTGGCAAAAGTTCACCACCAAAGTCTTATGAAATTCTTGGTTAAAGGGGAATTTAAGGATAAGCAAACCAGGGTCCATATAGGTGCATGATAACGGAGCAATAAGAAGGAAATTAAAGCCGCTTGTATTTGTGTTACGTAACTGAAAATATCGTGAAAAGATTACGGAAACGACAAAAAGACTGAAAAGGAACCAACTCGTATTGGCGAACGCAGGGTGTCCCAATAAAATACAATTGTAAAATTGGTGTTTACCATAATTTTATTATTAAAAATGTAAAAAATTTATGAGTATCATTTTATTGTTTTCTTCACCGAATGTTCTTGAACTAACGTTCCTTTTGATCATTACACTACTGACAATGCGAAGCAATGGAATCGCACACACCATGACGCAATTCCCTTAGTATTCGTGTGTATTCATGTTCAATGGTTTTCCTCAATTCACCCACGGTTGCAATAATCAAAATGCAGTGAAAAAAAAACAACAAAATGATACTTGGAAATATTTTACATCTTTGAAATGATAAAACTATAATAAACACCAAGCTTACGATTATTTAAACTGCGTATACATTTTTTGGGGCACCTTATATAACAAAGAAACGGTTTAGATAGGCGGAACTTTGACCCACTGAAAATGTGGAAGTATTATTTTCATTATGACAGACAAAAGCGGCCTTACAAGAAAGCTCTAGAAAGTTCTTTCTTTTTAAATCAGCAATGTTGACGGTGGTAACAGTCTCGATTGGTAGCGAGTTCCAAAGTCGTACCACTCGTTGGCTGAGGCGAAAAACTTCTGAGGTCCAGTCGAGTGCGTTTTCTTTTGAACTTGTAAGGATGATCGTGCAGGTGAGTTGTTGTCCTGTAACGGATAAACATGAACCGGCTAAGCCCGGCTTGTTTTAGTGGTCGTTGTTGGGAGGGACCCAACGGCTACCATGGAAGCAGCAAGTAGCCGCTCCCACAATAGGCTATCGATCGGCCTATGCGCAAGCTAACACATCGTGTTAGACAATAAATCAATAATTTGAATTTCTAGCAACATTCACTCAATGAGCCAAACAGCCAATGGGACTGGCCACTGTCTCAGGAGAGAATCTTATTGGCTCAAGAGACATAGTTGACATACGTTTGTTTCCCTAAATTTTTTGTACAAAGAACACTAAAAGATTTCTGCCGTTGCACCCTTCTTGTCGTGTTCTCTCTGTAGAGACTCATACAGGACGTCATTGGGTGGCAATATCTCGGCCTGGGCATTCGTAACAACAATTTTGGCGACGCAGACCCAGACTCACTATGTCCATTTCCGTGGAAAAACTGCAGTCTATGTTGAAACAGCAACAAGCTCAGTTTGAGGAGGCTCACATAAAGATAATGGAGTCCATGATGCAAAAATTCAGTTAGCATTCTTCTGGTCCAGATTCTTCTGCAAAACAGTTTACTTCAGCGGACGCCGCTGCTGCTTCCATCACATAGTTCATTTATGACCCCCGACTCCGGCGTTACATTTGACGCTTGGTTCAAACATTGGGAATATTTTTTCCGCGTGGATTTTGCCAAGGCCGATGATGCATGGAAGATAGACCTGCTTTTATGCAAACTAGGCACCAGAGAACACGAGTGGTACGCGGATATCATTCTGTCAAAACACCCTTGTGACCTCACTTTCAACGAAACTGTGCAGCACCTGTCAGAGATTTTCGGCGAAAAGTCATCCTTGTTCAATATTCAGTACCAGTGTCTCAAGCTGGTGAAAAACTCGGTAGATGATTTTCTAACACTCGCCAGTACTGTCAACCACGAGTGTGAACGGTTCAAGCTCCGAGAGTTGACCGATGACCAATTCAAGTGCCTCATCTTTATGAGCGTATTGCAGTCCCCACGTGATGCTGAAATCCAGACCTATCTGCTCTCACAGATTGAACAGGACCCGAAGTCTACTCTGCAGACATTGACGGCCGAGTGTCAGCGGCTGAAGAATCTCAAGCATGATTCTGCCATCGTGGAGCAACTCAGTTCGTCGTTTGCCACCACCAATGTTCATGCTGTCACTCGGCCTAAGTCGGTATCACCCTAGAAGTCCCATGATCCCACACCCAGAAAACCACCATCAGCGTGCTGGCAGTGTGGTGATTGGCATTTTGTCCGCTTCTGTCCATTCAAGGTGCATGTTTGTCAAAAATGCCACAAACGGGGGCAGAATGAAGGCCAGTGTCCAACAGGCCAACCCCTCAAATCAAGGGCTAGCGACAGGAAAGCGAGAAGATCCAAACGCCCTTCATCTTACTGTGGCCTTAAGTCCAACTCAATCTTAGCCACATTCCAGACAGAAGTTGAGGCCAGGAGGAAGTATCTTACCGTTGCTATCAATGGCAAACCTGTACGCCTCCAGCTGGACACGGCATCAGACATCAGCCTCATCTCCAAGCGCACATGGCAGAGGAATGGACGGCCTCCGATGATCACATCGGACAAAAAGGCCATGAATGTTTCATGCGGCTTTCTCTGGCTTACGGGTGAGCTTGATTGTGACGTTTCCTTTGAGGGCACTCATTTCAAGGGAACATGCTACCTTACCAACGGCCCGAAGCTTAGCTTAATTGGCCTTGACTGGATCAAGAAGCTTGGTCTCGTAGACTTGCCACTTAAACGCTTTTGCAATGGTGTGCAGCCAGCTTGGCCCGGTCCCGCCAAATCAAATCAAGTGACAACAAATCTGATGTCAACGCCCCCACCTCATGCCAAAGTGCGTAAGAAGAAGGAGGAGGATTCAGGACAGAAAGCGCCAGCATCGTCCGTGCCCCGTTAAACACCTGGTTGGTTAACTTGCAGCGGCGCGCGAAAAGGACGTGGTGTCTCAACAAAGTCTCCATCCTCCTCTCCCATGACTGCCACCGACTCCCTAGACCTCTCCACGAGGAACCATAGGGCCAAACAGGCAAGAACTCAAGCCTCTAAACAATCAGACCATCCGATGTTGATGTAAATGCAATTCAACCGACGCCACGGTGGAAAACAACGATTGTTCCACCCAGGCCAGACGGTGCTTGCAAAGGACTACAGGAATAATCAGGAAAAGTGGAAGATTGGACGTGTTTACAGAAAGTGTGGTGGCGTGGTTTACGAGATTCAGGTTAGCTCCGACATTTGGGTGCGGCACGCCAACCAGTTGAAATACACTATATATGCTGACTTGTCAAGACCAGACCCAACCTTAGCACTGGAACTATTACTGGACACCTTCGACATGCCAAAACCAAGGCATGAAACTACAGTTCCAGTTGTCCTTCAATCTCCCCAAGCTTCTAGGCGATCAGGCCGGAAACGAATGCAAACGGTTCCATTGCAAGTGAACCCGCAACTCAAATCTTACTATTTGTCTTCAAAGAGTGGAAGAAAAAATGCACGCAAGTAGAGCTTCCTCAGTCACACTGATCACTTAAAAACAAGATGTTGGAGTTACGGAACTCGACGTAAGCGAGAAGCTGTCTCTGGTCCGCAAAAAGGACAACCACAAGGAATGTCAGAGCACAAAGGAACATCTCAAAATATCCCGCTGAGATACATTTAGTTGAGGGTAAAAACAGATCGCGCTTAAAATTAAAGTTCAAATTTATGAATACCAATTTGCAAAACCTAGTTTCAAAAATGAATGAACTGAGAATCAGCGTATATGACCTCCTTCTAGATGTTATTCCAATAACTGAAGCATGATTGTCGGAACAGATTGACAATAGAGAAATTGGAAAACCTGAAGAAGACAACTGAAGAGGCCGAGGCGTATTAACATAAGGAAAGAACTGTTTACACGTTTCAGAAAAAACTGCTGATCGGACGTGTCCAGAAGCGGTATGGTTGACTGTAAGAGCAACGAGTTCCCAAAGCCTCGATATCTGAACTGACTACTGACCCCAAAAAAACGATATTAAAGCCGATGACCTATTACTGGATGAGCTTAAAGCCTTTGGTACGCGATCAAATACTCTTATCAAATACTCTTACGTACCGTAAACTGGAGCTCCATCTCAGCCGATTACCCTGAATTGGTATTCGACCACCAGCTCCTGCATATAACTGAATTCCCGCCTCTCGTCCGACGCGTCACATTTCCAACAAGGATTCGTGAAGACCAGCGGATGAACTGTCTCGACCTTGTGCTCACTAAGTCACCTGAAACATTCACATTGTGAATTGCTTACCCCCACTGGGCCAGAGTGACCATATAGTTCTCATGTTGGAATACAATGTATTTTCTTCGCCCGCCCAACCGCAAGATCTCCGATCAAATATTCGGCGTAGCGATTTCGGGTAGCTGAAACGTGATCTTTGTTCCATCCACTGGGCATCCTCACTCTCCGGCAGTGTTGAAGAAGCTTGGAAACAATTCAAATAGATAGTCCACAACGTAATCTCTAGCCACTGCCAAACCACACGTAGAAGACTAACGAACAGACCTAGCTGGTTAACTCCATATTTAAAACCGGAAGTATACAAGAAGCGAAAACTATGGAAAAGGTCCCTTATTAAGTGGACGCCTGAATCCCTCAATAGTTACAAGATGCAGAGGAACTGGGTCAAAAAGTCTTATTGTCAACGAGCGACAGATGTTTGACCAGGATCTGCTAAACAGTGTCAACCGTGCGAACTGCCGAAGGTGCATGCATCTCAAGGGACATGGATAGGCCTGACCAGCTCTCTCAGTTCTTCCAGTCCGTCGTGAGGACGGCACCCGACATTTTCCCCCATTTATGAAGACGATGCTTTGCCTTTTCTGGACACGCTCCTTTTCACCGAAGAAATAATGAAGACGGAATAACTACAATTGAAAGAATCGAACTCTTCAGGCCCCGATGCAATCGCGGCCAAGCTGTTGAAGGAGCTAGCTTCTGAAATGGCCAAGCCACTAGCCTTAATATTTCAGGCGTCATTCGTTACTGGGTGTCTACCTTCTGATTGAAAGACAGCAACGATCACTCTGCGTTTCAAGAGCTGAGGCCGAGCGTCCGCAAATACAGGGTGTCCCAGAAGTAACTGACCGTTTTGATTTGCCAAAAAAACTAAAAATATTAATGCTAGGATATTACAACTTGTTTTATTCGAAAGGAAAACCATTTTATGCTTTATTAAAACTAGGTTTTGAATATAATGTCCTTTAAATGAGGGCCTTGATCGTTTTGACAACTCAAGGTTCGTTTCTTTGTCGTTTCCATAACGCTCCTTAGTGTATCAGGTGATAGTTGTTTTATTTCAGAACAAATGCTGTTTTTAAGTTCTTGCAGATTTGTTGGATTTGTTACATAAACCCTTGACTTTAGGTAGCTCCATAAATAGAAATCATATGGGGTCAAATCTGGAGATCGAGGGGGCCAAGAAAATGTTACCAAATCGTGAAATGAAATGATTTGGAAAGCACTCATTGAACAATGTTATCGTTCCTCTTGCTGTATGGGCCGTGGCTCTATTCTGTTGAAACCAAGTATTGCATAGGTCATGTCTCTCAATTTCAGGAATTAGAAATTCGCTAATCATAATTCGGTATCTTTCACCATTAGCTGTTACTGTTGCGCCATCATTATTTTCAAAAAAGTATTGGCCAATCACATTGGAAGCAGTTATTCCGCACCACACCGTCACATGAAGAGAATGCAGCGGCCTTTCTTGAATTTTTCTTGGATTTTCTTTCGAATAAACCAAGTTTCAATATCCTAGCGTTAATAGTTTTCGTTTTATTAGCAAATCAAAAAGGTCAGTTACTTCTGGGACACCCGTTAATTTCAAGTCGGTGAGTCTTACCTCAATTTCTTGCAGAACCATGGCAAAAATCATTAATAAGGCGTTTGTGGAGTTCCTCGAGCAGAATCACTTCCTTGCCGATGTCTAACACGGCTTTGCAGTGGTAGGTCCTGTCTTATAAACCTGCTCTTCTCACTTGATTGCTGGACCAAAGCATATGACGAAGGAAAAAATTGGTGCATGCCATCTCCATTGACTTCAAAAAGGCGTTCGACAGCGTCGCTCCCCAACGCTTCCTGCATAAACTGCGCAGTACAGGCGTCCGCGGGACCCTTTTCCCATGGATACAAACTTTTTTGACTGGACAGTCCCAAGGAGTAAAAGTTTATCACCAGCAGTCCTCGGGGGTATCTGTGGTGAGTGGCGTCCCACCGACCTCATGTTTAAGTCCCATATTACTCCTTGTTTTCATCAACGACTGCGTCCGGGACCTAGACTGTGATGGCCCCTTGTTTGCTGACGACATAAAAGTATGGAAAGTTGGAAAGTACGGCTGATGAAACCATCTGCATGCTAACATGAACAGATAGGAGGATTGATCAAATCATTGGCTCATGCCTTTCAATGGTAGTAAATACAATTTTCTTCAAATCGGCAGTTGTAAAGTATCCATCCCGAAGGTTTATTTCTTAAACAGTCCACCACTGCAACAAGTTGAGATTCAGAAAGACCTGGGCGTGTGGATTAATTCTTCACTCAAACCAACGCTGAACTGTACGAAGGCGGCGAAGTCGGCCAGATTTATGTTACAGCTGATTATACAAGCCTTTATAAGGTTTGAAAAAGACAGCCTTTCCAAAATATTTGGAAGCTTCGCTCGCCCGCACCTAGAATTCGCTATACAGGCATGGAGACCTTGGACTCTCAAAGACTGCAGCGTCTTATAAAAAATCCACATGCGAGCGAAAAAATGGTTAAAGGTCCGGGATCACTTCTTTATGAAATCAGACTGCCAACCATCAACCTATTTCCCCTTTCATACGGGCACCTACGGGGAGACCTCATACTTACCTTCCGTATTGAGTGACCTGGATTATTGCTTTGTCCCCGATGATTTCGTTACCTAGCCTAATGCGCCAACTTTGTGTGGTCATCCCTTTAAACCACACCCCGGCAAAGCTCGTGGCGAAGTGAACTCCGCTAGAATCTCATGATTGTGGTTCGCGACATCTGCGAATGGCCAATCACAGATACCGAAAAACTGGTCTTTAACACAGTGACGAATCCCATGCTTGTACGCGTTTCTGACGTGCTCTGTCTGTCTGGCCAAAAGCCTTAAAAGCCGACCCAGTCAATGAATGCTCTCCCTCTGCCCACTGGTCTGACTGCTGTCAAACCGGCACTTGGACCCGACTGGCCCTCCTGGCTGGTCGTGTGCTCCCAACTCAGAGTTCTTCTATTCGCCGTTCCTCTGTGTACACAATAAACTCTTCCTTCTATTCTGATCTTCCCCAAGAAGTTGCTAGGGTTTAACCTACTTAAACCTTGCGTATGTGGCGATGGATGCAAATTCTTCTTCAGTAACAAAGTGGTTTCAGCGTGGAACGCCCATCCTGAAAGGGTCGTACACTCAACCTGTGTTAATTCATTTGAGAGCAAACTGGACATGCACCAAACACATCATTTTACAGCCACAAGGTAACTAAAAGACAGACTAACATAGGCATTACATAACATACTACTCGCGATAAGCGAGCAGTCGTGTTATATTACTATTTTGACTACCCAACAACTGCATGTAATTGACGTACTTTTTCCAATTTTCCCTTGTTTCCATATATTTCCTATCATCTTGTTACCAACAGGGAGTTCGAAATCGTTCGCCTATCTTTTCCTCAATAAACTGATAATGATAGAATGTTTTGATAAGGAAACAAAATCTAAGTACAATTAATGTAACCGCTGCACTGCGGAGGACCGAAAATAATCAGGAAGGGTCGGTAAGCACGGAACAATGCGTTAACTCTAACACGGTGACTGTCCCAGAATTCGAAGATGACGACAACAAGAAAAGTCGTAAACTAATCTTGGCATGTAGAAATAAGTCACAAGCCCTTGAGTTTATTGCAGTAAACGCATCGTCATGAAGGGTGCGTCTGATACTGTTTCCAATACATCAAAGGACAGAATACACCAAGACGGTTGAATTCTACAACGTAGTCTGCAAACATTTCATATGAAAATGAAATGGTCCAGAAGTTCTACTTGCGTAACCAGCTTTATGGAAATTTGAGAAAAAATATTTAGTTGGGCTTATTAATATTTACTTACTGAGAACGCACTTCAGAGGTAATGACTTAATCAATCAAAGTCAGCATCTTACTCCTTGAGGAATATTTCAAATGCAAATTATGGATGTCCGCTTTGGATTATATTTTCGATTGCATTAAAAAACGTAGACATAACAATGCCATGTGTTGACGCTGTATAATCTTGCTCATTGGCCTTCCCCTTGCCAGGCGGCCGTTGGTGTTCACTCGGAGCGCTGACGGCTTCACGGGCGCCTCCGTAAGGAAGCGTGCTACACCGGTCATGTGACTCCAGATCGTGGCCACCTGCCTCCGTGGGTGTTGGCCTAAGTATTTCCATTCGTGCAGCAAGTCAAGCTTGTCTACGGATGTGCCCAAAATGACAGTCATATCGTATGCTGTTTAAGTTGACCTCTTTACAATGAAAGAAAATTGTCCCAAGGGAACAGTGTAAAAATTTCACTCAGAGGACCGACCAAGACTACGTATGTCACAAGCAGGGTAGTGTTGACGCGGCATCTTAACGATACGTCCATTAGGATCACACCAGTTCGGACGGGGGGATTTCGCAGACAATAGAGCAGAATAGAAGAAGGTAAACCACATTCTGAAGGTTTCGAATGACAACGTGCACTTGTCATCGTCTGAAAAGGAAAGCCATAGACGCAACAGAATATGGCTTAAAAAAACTGGTGTCAATGATATGGACAGCTTTTCGACTGAAATAAGACAATGGAAAGTAGAAATGAAGGGTAAGAGGGGGAGTTGAGATATTGAATAATTCCGAACCTAAGCGCTAAAGTCGAAATATCTACCTAAATAACCAAATGAACAATCGCATTCCCAACCTCATCGAAAGGGCTTCAGTCTACAGGGGCCACGAGAGTCAAGAAAATTTTGCCGTAGATAGAACTTCTTCAAGAAGAATATCAAAGAACACAGCACTGGAAGATGGGCACGATCCTAAAACAGACTGAAAGGCGAGCTGAGGGTTTAGCAGAAGGTTTCCGACAGAAAAACACATCGGGTCTTATAACCTAGGAGGTAAGATATAACAACTCCTGTAAGAATAGTAATCAAGAATTTTACAAGATTACGTGCGACAAATATAATTCATCTTCTTGAAGCTTTAGGCCATTAGAATAAAGGAGACAAAATGGAGAGAGTATAGGCCGGATGGTAACAAGCACACCCGGTCACACTTTGCCCAATGATTACAAGTTGACTCTGTGGGGAGCGTAGTTCACATAGCCGACGCTTGTTTGTTCTTGAAGCGACACACGGATTGCATAATTATGCCATTTCATGTACATCTAAGGCACCAAACGAGTAGACGGGATTGCCTATAAAAACCGGGCCTTTAAAGAAGCTAGGTCATAAATCTAGATTTCTAACAGGACCTAAGATAGAAGTTTAAACGAAATGTTCCCTTTATCAAAAGAGACCTATATTCCAATTAGCGCGGTTTTCATTCGAGAGGTCGTGCTCCAGTAACTTATTCACTAACATCATATATAGTGGTCTTGCCTTTATAGGTTTTGCACCTCTTTTGGCACTTCTGATTTCTGAGTAATGAATTCAAATTTCATCGCTAAGTTTGCGCCAAAGACTAACACGCCAGTCAAACTTCAAGTTTTTGCAAGGGAACCCCACTGCTTAAAATGATCGGACCTCACGGTCCAGTTCATGCGCCTCTCCAGAACAACATAATGCAGACCAGAGTGGTCAGTCGCACAAGTACCTTTTTCCGTTGCTGCACGATCGGTGCTCTTTCGCATCATCGGGTCAATAAGCCATACGCTACCCGCTTTGAAAGCCTTTTCCGGAGACTGATTCCGTGACCTATTTACCTATCGCCTCATCGTAAACGCTGCCATCCCTTCAGCATAAATAACCCATCGCTTATACCTTATGCATGCTTCATGAATAAGCTCAAACTTATTTGCACAAACAGCTGGCTTTTTTCATGAAAGCCCAGCCAGCTTGACGCTCCAAATCTCATCTCTATACAGTAGTCGCTGGTTATTAAGCCCACGGTTAATAGGCCCAGCCGCTTATTAAGCCCAATTTGGTGTGAACCCGAGGTGAGCTTAATAACCGGCGACTAATGTATACCAGACTGTTATAGGAAAGGTTGAAAAAAAGTGTGTTCAGTGGCTGTGTAACATCCGAGTCTTCCTTTTTATACTCATTAATGAACGTTTACCGACCGCTAATGGAACTCATGTGTCCCGCTCTGCCTTGGACATCATTTCTTGGACCCTGACAGCATCCATAGCAGCTCGTAGTATAGGCAGATAGTATTGCCGGCAAAGACCAGGGCGACTGGAATGGTCATTTCTGGCTTATTAGCCGTTGTCACTCAGTCATCCCCAGACCCAAGTTGTGCACAACCCGAGCCTCGAATTCGCGACATTTTGATAAGAGTCTAACGCCCTAACCATTGAGCTACGAACTGGTTGTCCTGTCGGTTAAGGTCAGGAGATATTGACACTGATTGCTGAAAGTTCACCTGATCCCTAACGGAACTTACCTGTCCCGCTCTGCCTTGGGCCTCATTGCTCGGACTCTGAACCCCGTAGCAGCTTTAAGTTTAGGCAGATTACCAGTCCGAGGCTTGGAGGGTGCACCAGTTGGGTTAAGGTATGACTGACTGACGATGGCTAAGAAGTCAGAAATAGCCACTCCAGTCTCCTCTGTCTTTACCCGCCATACTATCTTCCTGCTTTTTATGCCTAGGCAGGTCAGAGCAGACGATAACAGCGAAATTACTATGGAGACTAATATAAATATCAAATGGTACCGGAACAATATTACGATCAGTCATTCCTGCAAGCGATCAAATGCAAACCAGCCCGTTTACCACTTGCAAGACAAAAATTAAAGTCCAATTTTCTATCACCAAACACGTCGATAGTTCACAGCCTATTAACCCCAGAAAAACGTCTGCGAACTTGCACGTATGCGAACCCCCCAGAGAATACGCTAAGTGAAAATAGTCTACACACGGGAAAAACATAGAATTTACTCTAGCAAGCACTTATAATGTGATTTATACACTCTTTTTTACGCTATTATATATTTTAATGTTTTATTAACGTTTTATGGGACATTTTTCATTGACTAGACCAGGGGTCGGCAACCTTTTTAACTCAGAGAGCCAAGAAAGCAAATATTTGGAAATATATTTCAAAAAGAGCCATATAGTATATTTTAAAATGAAATTCTATTAAATGCGAGCATAATAAGCCTCTGAATTGATTATCTTAAATAATGTTCGTATAATACGCATTGTAAGTGTGACTTCTGGTGTTGCATTGATTCGCTGATGGTTTTATAGTCTGGTCGGTAGTGAGTGAGGTAAAGTTTCATGCAAGCGTTGATGCTTTCATCCGCTAGACGTGATCTTATTTTGGACTTGATGTATCTAAGATGTGAGAATGACTGCTCATATGCATACGTAGACCCAAACAGGGTAAATGCAGCAATACTCACACGCTGCAGTGTGTGGTATGTGACCGGAAGCGTGTTCCAAGTTTTAATTATCAGCTGGTCTTCGGGTTGAAGTTTTTTATTTTCTGTCCACATGTGCTTGCTAACTCCGCTTTATATCGGGCGATTCTTTCCAAATCTTCATTGAGTGATTGAACTTATTCACCCACATGTCTGAGGCCTTCTTCTTCGAAATATTGAACTGAGAGACCAGGAATATAGCCTAGGTCGGCCGTGTTCAGTGAGCACTCGTTTGGATGGGTGATAAACTTAAAAAAGACGAGTGTGCTCGCGGAATTCTCCAAAGCGTGCTTTGAATGACTGTAGAAGACTGGACGTGAAGCCAACTAGCTGGTGGAGATCAAAGTTTCGAGTGGACTCACTTACTGTGCATGCATCTTTATATTGTCTTAAATTTTCAAAAATGTAGTAATCGATCTGATTCAAGATCCATGATAAAGAATTTAAACTCGTTTTCAACAGCAAACACGGATTGTTGAAGGGATAACACTGTATTTTCATTGCCTTGCAATTTAACGTTAAGTTTTTTCAGGTGTTCGGTCATATCCACGAGATAGTAAAACATGAGGAACCATTCAGTTTCGGTCAGCTCACGATGCTCAATGCCCTTCATTTCAAGGAAAGTCCGGAAAACGACTAAGCACCTTCCCTTTTGACAACCAACGTACCTTGCTGTGCAAAATCAAACCATGATAGTTATTTCCAACTTCACACAGCAGTGTGTTAAACTGTCGATCATTCGAGGCTCGAGCAGCAATAAAGTTAATCACACGAATGGCCAGCGACATCACTTCGCCAAGCTGCCCGTCACATATCTGAGCACATAGAGCTTCCTGTTACAGAATGCAATGGAAACTTAGGATGGGCCTCTTTTCATATTCACAGAGAAGCGCCACAAATCCTTTGTTTTTCCCCGCAATACATGGAGCACCATCAGTACACCCTGAGATAAGTTTACCCGTAGGTAGTTTTTTTTTCTTTAGTGAAATCCATGAAAGAATTGAATAAATCCTCACCTCTTGTGGACCCTTTTATTGGCAAAACCGCAAGACTTTCTCCGTGCAGTTTATCACCAGCAGCATATCGTGCAATCACACTGAACTGCACCAAATGGCTTACGTCTGTTGACTCATCCAAAGCCAGGGAAAAGAACGAAGCTGCATTCATGTCTTTCGCCCGCGTTTCCTTCATGTGGGTTGCCATCATGATGGACGCTCATGAACAGTTTTTGACGACAAATCCGTGTCTTGTATCCGTTTACTTATCTTGTCTTTGTTCGGAAAGTCATCAAAAAGTTTATCAGCTATCCAGAATGAACGTTTTAGCAAACTCGCCATCCGTTCCTAACTATTGCTAAAGATCCAGCAAATTTCGCGGAGTCATAGTCACCTTGCTGGTTCCATACGCGGAGTTGCTTCAGGCTGGTTTATAACCTGCTCAGTAGCTCTTGGCAGGCTTTCTTTGGGCTATCTCCCTCAGAGTATTTTGCTGCAAAGGTATCATGGCGTGCGTTGAAGTGACGCTTTACATACGACCGTTTCATCAATGTAATCTTGTTCGAGAAAGGACTGTTTGCTCCGTCTGGGGGACATAAACACGAGGTATTATATGTAACAAAGCTGGCTGGCCTATGCGCGTAAGATAGCCTTGTCTGCCTGCGTGACCTTGACCAAGGTGAGGTCAAGTCTTCGGGCCGTCGTGCTTTAGTAGAGCGTCTGTTATTTAGCGGACTTGTCGTCGCTGTTGGGACACCGAAAAAAAATGGAAGCAATTGCTGTCGGCAAGCCGGAAAGGGACCAGCCAGGTCAAACCTAGGGGTGCCGAAAATCCAGAGATCGGTCGAGATTAAATTGATTCTAATACGCGTCACGGTGGTGGCACGTCATTGGAGGGGGACGGCTACAATGCGTGCCCTCCTCCCCCTTCTTTCTCCACCACCCGCTGTCCCAAAGTCATGTGTTGCCACAACCTACTGTTCCAATGCTCGCTTGCACTGACCCCCCCCGTCCCCCGAGGCTTCACCTCGCAGCCGCGTCTGGGAGCCCAGTAACAGCTGCGCGAGCGTCCCCCTTCCTTCGGTTTTCTGAAGGCCCCGAGACCGCCGCCCTGGCGACCGCAGTTGACTCAGTCACGCAAACACAGCCGAGCATACACGCACGTCCAAATAACTAAGGGCCATTTAAATGCTCCACCCCTCGGCCGATGCAGCAAAGATCTTTGCAGGCGACATTCTCTCGGGCAATTGCAAGACACCAATAATATAACAATTGAACCTACTCCGCAATCCTACTGAATCAGCTGTCACCACTGTCTCAAGCTCGCTCAAGACTGGCTGGGCGCAATCAACACTATCCCTGGCTTCGCCATTGGCCACTGCCACGTGGAACAGCAATTAAGACTTGTGTTTTTTAACTTCCAGCCTGACATTTGGCCTGATTATTGTAGTGATCCAAGTACAACCCTAAAGAAAAACCAAAATCATAAAATCTGAAGTTTCTGTAAGGCATATATGGCTCGCGAGCCATGGTTTGCCGACCCCGGGACTAGACAGTGCGTTGGAAAAGTTGATCCCGCTGTACCCACAAGAATTTCATGAAAAACTTCAAATTGCACTCTGTATAACAATACTCCGTCGAGATTGTCTTGGTGGGCATTGTGGCTCGCTTGCCTAAGTGAAAAATATGGGTAGCTTGGCGGTATTATCCCTATGACTAGTTCGCTATTGAAGGTGCTACTGAATGGTAAAAGGTATTCTATAAGGACATTCTTCTTGGGAAAATATTGAGGAAGGAGATGAATGCTGAAGGGTTACCAAGGATACAAAACTCTTCAGGAGGCTGAGTTCAGGTCGTGACCTATTGGGAATACTCATTTACTGACCCTTCAAAATTTCACTTTAACCATATTGCTTAGGAAAATCCACTTCAAAGCGGTGAGTCATGTTTACCGGAGAATTCTTACTGGATTTCGAACCTTGCTGTTCCCAACGCATTGGTCAGCGACTTCAGGCGGGAGGATATCCACGCTTTACTTTGAAGCAAGTAAGACCAGAAGCTTTGGAAAAGGAGTTTTTTAAATGATCAGTCCCGATTGGGGTTCTTGATGACTGGTTGACCGAATGTTTGGAAAGATGTTGCTTTGATAGATGTCAGATCGATCGTCACACATAACGCCACCCACCGCGTGCCGAATGGATCGGAAGCAACACCGGTGAGTTGGATGGGAATAAAATTACAGTCAAACAATGCTGTATAGAGCCAACAGAATTCTCTCCTCCCTTCCCTACCAGACAAAATACTTTCGAGACGACTGGGATGAGTGCGGGCTCCGTGAATAACAAAGATAAACAGTCCTTCTAAAAAGTGAAAATTTCTAGTGAATGAGACAACAGGTCACTTGTTAGAAAAGAGGAAATGAAAACCCAAATTTACGATTGGGGCTGAGGGTAAAAAAGCTGATGCCGTTGCTGTGATTGCCGTCCGGTGGGGGGGGGGGAATCGTTGACACCAATGCGAGTGTAATTCTTGACGAGAAAACAGCCTTCCAACAGCTGCTGTCATGACCATAGAAGTTGCGAGGAATAACATGTTGGCCCTTGTCCTCCCTCGCCTGCATCATAAACTTGAAGCGTGGAATCAGCGTTGTAAAGACTCAGGCTTAGGCTGCGCCAGTCATCTGACCCTATTCCTGCAGCAGATAGCTAACCGGCTCGGACAATGGACTAGCGATTGCACGAGGGAAAGGAGAGTGTAGTCGCCCCCTGGGGACTGCATTCTCGAGGCACTCAGCCCACATGCCTTACTAAAAGCAATCTAGCCTAGCTGAATCTATCACGATAGGTTAAAACCCCGGCTGGGCAGGCTGCCTACTGACAGGATAACACGGTCTTCCGCTAGGACGGCGAGGCAGCCTCGTCTCACTTAAGATCTGAGCCGGTCCTTCGGTGTTGGTTTGGAAGCCGGGTCTTTTCTGCGTAGACGGGCCGCAGCCGATCCCGCTTCTCGCCTTATTAGCTACGCAATGACACCGGGTTCAGTCGGATGAAGGAGAGGAGAGTGAGTTAGATGCTTCGCAAAGCCACTATCAGTGTAAACTACGTCACGTACAATTCATCCCCCGCGCGCTTATCGTGCAGTGATGCAGACGGTGTACATAGCCGTTAACTCCGATTAAACTGTACAGAGTTTGCTATCAGAAACGTATCAATTCCCTCTCCTTGGCTGAAATAATTGAAATAAGCCGAATTAAGTCACCAACAATCCTGCGAGTCGGGAACTCATTGTATGAAATAAACAATCTATGAATGCCGCTGAAAAAAACTCATAAGTGGCTGTAAATATATAAACCAATAGGCTTGAAAAAAAATGAAAATACAGACTTAGAGTCCACTACATTGGTTTGTTTCAGGGTCGTAGGCTCGCGAAGTTTCAACAAGTATCCCACTTTCGCTGGTCCTTTGAGAGGCGGAATCAAGCCTCTATTTCTGAGTTGACCTAGCTCAGGCCGTTCTACGCGGAGATTCGCACTAAAGAGCTAGTATTGTGAAAGTGAATTCGTATGAAATTCTGGCTCAGCTTCGCTATCCTTGCAAGTCCACATTGCTGTTCACACGCACCGGCAGTTGTTCGTGTTCACCTCTCTCTCTCTCGTCTGATGAATCACCTTTTTGTCGTAAAGTGGAACGGTTCAGGCGCACCCATGACCTACGCCATTCACCAACTCCAGCTACCACTGCCTTCGCAAAGACTGGTTAGGCGACATTCAGTAAAATTTGATCAGGCAATATATAAATTCAGTGAGTAGCACCTAAAGACGGGCCATGAAGGAACGGACATCCCAATAAAAATATTTTCAATTAATTTGAATTCTTAGAAGAGTCAAACCTTTTGCGCCTAAGACTGCCCGCAAACTTCCAGCTGTTTTTTAACGAATTGATGCACCAGTTTCATCGGGTATCCTCCCTAAAGCCTTCTCGTTCTATGCAAAGTTCACTGTTTCTGAATTTGTCGGATGTTGAGGGACGCACCGGAGAAGGGATCTGCGGCCACATCAATCAATCAACAGTAAAAGGCTCTTCAGTACCACCAAATATATTTTTTCTTAAGTTAGTGTTTGCAAAGCTTCTGGGACCCTGATAACCATGGACAGGGTGGTAAGAGTGAAGGATGTGCTCAAGCCTGGTCTTTCCTGCCGTGGGCGAGTCCTCCTGAGGTCACCGAGTTAGTTATGAGCAGTTCACTTACATAATCCGTCATTCGTAAGTTGTCCATTTTTCATCATTGTTACTATAAATATGTGAGTTAGAGCATCGATTTCGATGAAGTCCATCATGTGTTCCAGAGCAGGGATGGCGACTGGAGACAGAGACGAAATTATAGTTGTTACGGGGGCGGGAGCCCCCGTGCACTTAGGGCAGTCGGCGAAAAGGACCGTCCGGAGTACGTCACGCCCGCATGCCAGACGCCCACGCCTACGCATATGCCGTGAGCCAAGAAAGCCAGATGACCAACCACATAGCAGGCGCAGTGGGCGTAGTCAAGATTATTCCAGAATGTCTGGGAGCAGACTCTACGCTAGGAATATTCTGGAAAGACCGTAGCCGTATAGATATGCCGGAGTGGACAAGCTAAAGGACGACTCGGACGGACCAGCGGGACACGATAGATGATAGATAGATAGAGAACTTTATTTTGAAGATAATATCAAACTTTTCAGCAAAAAATGGCTCCATTCACGGCGAGCAAAAAATAAGGTAAATTAAGGGGTCCAAAAGCTCAAGGGTGAACGGTCAAGGATCACAAAATACTCAAAGTAAGAAATCAACACGGTTACCACATCAGTTATGGTGACAGGTCAGCCTTCAGCTTCTCAATTTCCGTTTTTTTTCACACGTGAGGAATCGTGTTAAGAATGGGAGTACCGAGTACTGGTTCGGCCGATGTACGGCAGGTCAGATGACGGAAGCTTCCGCGCATCGTACGAAAAGACTTCGCAGCCATTTATTCAGAATGGAGAGGGGGAGTGACCTCACTAAGAATACGGTCCACGAAATTCTTGACCGATTTGAAATGTCACTGAATTATAAGGTCAGCTAAAAAATCATAGGAATAACCAGCAGCTGAAGAGAGCATGCGGAGAATACGTTTAATAGTAAGCAAGTCTTTCTTAAGGAATGCTGGAAAAGTAACTGAAGAGCAATAAAGAATGAGAGGGAGGATACAGGCATCTCTAAAACGCCAGATGAGGGCTTGTGGGGTGCGATATAAACGCAAGTGGCGGATATAATATAAAAGTTTGCGGATTTTAATAAAAAGGTCTTCAATATGAAGAGTAAATAAGAAGTTGGAAGCTTGTTTTACACCAAGGTATCAGAAGGAGGATACCTTGTTGGGCAGAAAGTCAATGGTCTCAGGACTGGGAGAGGGTCGCAGCCGAAAGATACACTGGACTGATTTCGGCTCATTAAGTAAAAGGCCATTGTCTGACGACCATGCTGTGACATGGTCAAGTCCATCCTTCAGTATTTGGAGATGGGTCTGGCTTTTGAGAGGATGGCTGACAACCATATCATCAGCATATTTGCCAAACAAACATGCGTTTGGAGATCATAGGTCATCAGTATGGAGTAAAAAAGATGAGGGGATAATGTAGACCCCTGCAGAACTCCACAGTTGTTGGGAAGGACCATGGATTTTCGCTTCACGCTCTGAACGAATTGGGTGCGGGAAGTAAAATAGGCCCCAAGCCAAGCCAGGAGAGCCGCATGCAGAGGTTTTATTAAGATGAAGACGGCGCGGGATCATGTTGAAGGCTGAGGAGTAGTCGAGAAAAGCACATGCGTATACTCGGCATCCCTTATCCAAGTCTCTAAAAACAGAATGGGCCGCCAGAGCAACAGCATCTAGTGTACTACGCCTGGCCTTATAGGCAAACTGCTAGGGATCAGAGAAATTGGATGAAAACGGCTTAATGATGTCCAAAGCAACTCGTTCTGTAAGTTTGAGGAGTAAAAAAGAGCAGGCAATTATGCGAAAGGATTTGGGACCCGTAGAAGAGGTTTTTTCGGGAAAGAAGTGATGTTGACCGAACGCCAACCATCAAGAATCTTGGACTACATGAAAGAAAAATTAAAACAGGAACTGACACACAGGAACTGACAGTCACGCAAGCCCCCAGTCTTTGTGTGCGGTTGAATAAAGCCATTGCCTATCAGGACCGCCCCTTGCCTTCTTCTTCCTATTAGTCGGGTACAAAATTCCGGGCTATAACTACTGGCGACGCCGAACTAACTGGGCTATAACAAAAGTGAAATGGATGAGCAACTGTCTACCTCACTCCAACCCTTCTCCGCTTGAACTGGTGACAAGATCAAAGTCACGATGACCGAGCAGGAATCGGTCGTAAGCAGCTTTCTCCAATGTAGCCAGAAACACCGCCTAACTAAGTCTTTAGTGACTGTAGACTTTGTGCGGGCACTTCTGCACTGCCTACCCTCGCTCACATATAGTAGGTGTGTAGCCTGACTCTAGGAAACCAGGGCTGGTATTGCTACTGCTATTTATAATACTTATGAACAAGCAGCCTGTATAAGACGCTTTAAACCGGACCTATGCAAACAGTTGGAGCATTTGGTTAACCTGACCTTGCCTTGGTAACTACAGGCCCCCAGATTAGCGCATTCCCCTGCCCCCCTTTTTTCCCGCAATCCAATTTCCCTGTTCCCCCCCACCTCGTTTAACCTTCCTTCTTTACTAATTAGCCTTAATTAGCCTTAGTGTTTATAACCTATGACATTTCTGTACAAACTCAATTTCATAATTTTCTTGTTCATGAACCTTTAACGCACTGAGTGGATGCAACTGATGAGCACTCATGAAATTTCGAATGCTACTAATTAGGGTGTAACTATGTGATAGTATTTACTAGCACTATTTCTGACTGTAGTGCTAGTCAGAAGTGATGATGTGGCCCTAGCAGCCACTTGGAACCCAAGATATGACGGACAGCGCCTTTGCCCTGCGCGCCTAATGCCGCCTGTGGTCAGGTGCCAAGTCGCGGCACCCCCTGTCCGTTCTCGCTCAATGGTCTGAGCCATCTACTGACACACATGGCTTCATCTCGCCAAGGCAACCAGTCACCATCAGTCTACCCAGACAAAGTGAGTATTCAGTGGCCACTCGCGATGACTGTGTTTAGAGGACACTTGGAATTGCGCCTCGCGCGCGGCGGTCGCGATGACGCCAGCCTCACGGTCGGATGCCTTGAAATGCCAATTGGTGACTTTCCTCTAATTCTGTAAACAATATAATGTTCCGTCTACTCTGCCTTCCAAAGACTTCACCTACCTCCTAAGGAACCAGGGTCTGAAAGATTGTAGGTGTAAGGGTTAACCGTCAAAGCCTTAACCCCTATAACTGGTGACCCCAATCGTGAGATGAACACGCAGCTAAACTTCTGATGTGGCCGAGCTCAATTATCGTCAGACTTCCCTCGCCTTCAACTGATTTTCTCCTGTGTCATTTCATTTAGCCACGAAATGGAGAATTTCATTACCAACACACGTCGTGAAGCAAGAGGGAGAAGCTCAATCGCTCACAGCCCACGAACCTTAGGCTCTGGTTCCTTCACCATCCCACGGACCTATTCCCGCTATGAGTGCCAATACTCAGGCCTCTTTCCCAATATCGGATTCTACTTCTAATGCCAACGGTATCCTTTCCTCTTTGTGAACACTAACATGACATACTGATTTGCCGTCTAAGTTCAGCGCAGCTAACTGACCTCCCTTCCACGTAGTTGAGATGACCAATCTCCTACAAGATGCCGATGCACGCGTAGCCGAGAACTTTCCTCCTATCATACACCCAGTTGCCCACGCGGATGCGAGAAGACCTTTCCTCCTCCCAAGCGGCACTGGCGGCACTAACCAGCCTCTCGCATACCAGTCACAGAAGCTAATGCAGACCACAACTGTCCTTTCAATCTGGCTCTCGCAAGCTAACCACTCGAGCACCAGCTGTTCGAACCCTGCCGTTGGTACGTACCTCCTTCCCTATCCTTTACTAACCTTCCTTCGTTCCATTTCTTTCATCAATGGACTTCGGTCTTTGAGGGGAGAACTTGAAGTGGCCCTAGCAGCCACTTCGAACCCAAGACCTGACGGACAGTGCTTTTGACCTGCGCGCCTAATACAGCCTGCAGTCAGGTGCCAAGTCCCGGAACCCCTGTCCGTTCTCGTTCAATGATCTGAGCCATCTACTGGCACAAACGGCTTCATCTCGCCGAGGCAACCAATCACCATCAGTCTACCGAGACAAAGTGAGTATTCAGTGGCCACTCGCGATGACTGTGTTTAGAGGACACTTGGAATTGCGCCTCGCGCGCGGCGGTCGCGATGACGCCAGCCTCACGGTCGGATGCCTTGAAATGCCAATTGGCTACTTTCCCTTAATTCTGTAAACAATATAATGTTCCGTCTACTCTGCCTTCCAAAGACTTCACCTATCTCCTAAGGAACCAGGGTCTGAAAGATTGTAGGTGTAAGGGTTAACCGTCTTAGCCTTCACCCCTCTAGTGACGATGATTCAAATCAGCAATGGGCTCATATCCCCTCAATCTCAACATGAAGTGTAGTAGAACTGGTGCTAGCATTGGCGCTACAATTTATCAGGGATGACGCTGATGAAGTCAATGGTAGGGCTCATATCCCCTTGACCTCAACAAAAGGGTGTGAATCTGGGTTCAAATTATTCCGAGTAAGCACGTGTTTGGAGCCCTGAGCCCAGCAGAGCTTGCCTTTGTTTCCACCATCTCAACTCTGTCATATTTTACTAAGTTTGGGCTAGAATACTGTTGGTAGAGCTAATATACCACCCTAAGAGTTCTACTTCTAGTAATCATGCTAACTAAGACCGGCCAATAGTATATTCTAGTAATATATTCCTCTAACTGTATAAATAACTGACATGCATCCTATTTTTGCAACAAGCATAACAGATGGGAATATGAACTTACATGCGTCCTAAACTTCATCCAGACTGATTTGTAAGACACTCGGCGAGTGTTCACGTCCGCGAGGCAGGTCCGACTGTCTTCAATCTATTATAGCATACTATTAGTATACATAACTAAAGTTGATCTCATGTGAGCAGTGGAGCGATGAAAATTGAATAGAATGAGGAATTGATTTTCTTCTACCTCTTGTTTGTTAAGTCGGCTTTTTTGTCGACTGAATAAAATTTCGGGCGACCGTGGAGCTCACCGATGTGACTTGATGTCGGACGTGACAGGAAGAAAAAACACTTATAGTCCACCTGCCCTCTTAAAATCTGGTTTGCGTCAAAGTTAAGATAAGGGAATGGTTCTTATTGTTTCTTACGCGGAGTGCGAAGGGCCGATTCGCGGGAATTTGCGCAGGGGCGGACGACTGACAGTAGGGAACGATTGTCAGCAAACCTATGGCGGACTGGAATTAATAATTCTGCTTCTTCTGTCTCGTCTAGTGGGTTACCTGCCAACCTCAGTCTGAGAGTTTTTTTACTTGGATATGAAGCAGTGATTTGTAGGCTTAAACCTCACGAGTGAGGAAACAGTCATTGTGCTGTTTGTTTTCTCAAAGACCCCAATTACTACAGAAGATACTCAGCAGTATCTTGTTATTCCAGAACAACGTCCGCCATCTTTAACTGCATGTTGTTTTGTTTTGTTTTGTAGTTTTGTTTTTGTTAGACCTGCTCAAGGTACGGACTTTCAACATCGAAAATGGATGATGAAATATTTAATGCGGTCAGAGTTTCCTACAAAACGTTAGATCATTCATACGTGAAATGAAGCGAGAAATTCGTGTGGGGATTGAAAGTGTAGAAAATCCAATTTGGAAGTCAGTTCGGCTTTCAAACTTTGCTCAACCTTATAGTTAAAAATGCCGCAACAGAAAGTCAAATGGAGCTTGATGGCGGCATGTTACTCGACACAACGCTGATTCTGCTTCAATAATGGGTACTGCGTAAGGGAACTACGAATTCATAGGACGCATAGCAAGTTCAGTAAGGCAAGCATGACGGGAGAAAGGGGTTGATGACCGGTATGTTTCTGGTCTCAAAGTGCTTCAAGTCTTGAGCCCAATCGGACTGAGTTCCGTGAATTTACGCGCTTGCAGACCTCAATCCAGTTCTATGATGAGTATTCACAGGAAGGTTTTCATTGTCTAACTCAAACTGGTAGATTTTGTACTACATCATACTGGACACGCAGGCACTAGCTTCCAGTTGGTACCTGTGCTGCTCATATAATGGATCATGCACTGCTTGCATATTTATGACTGCGAGTTTGCAGTTTTTGAATATTTTTCGGCTATCTTACTGAATATGATAAATGCCAACTTAGCCATTCATATCAACTGTCTGACAGGGGCCATAAAGCTCTGCTCTGGAACAGTTGCTTCAAGGTAATGCGGTAATGTCGAAAAAAAGCTGAACACCGGCTCTGATGTGGCTGTAGGTTCTTCGATAAAGCCTCTCGGGTGTGATCGAGAGGGGGCAATGCTCGACTGCGATATGGAATCATAAAAATTACACTTCGTTTTCGGCTCAATTGTTTTTCACTCCCATCCTACCCAAAGCTGCATAACGAAGACAGTTACGGTACAGGTATGCCATGTACTACATGAATACAATATCCGGAACCCTGCCGGTCACTCGCTGGGTAATTCTAATATTTTGATCGGCATTCCCTGAAATTTGTCCAAAAGGATTAACTACAAGTTCAAACATTAGATTTTAAGGAGACACTAAAACTGAAAAGACCTCCCAAAATTATTTGGGGCCCGTCACTACACAGCTGCCTGCGATGATCCGCCCCTAGAGTTTGAAGACGAAACAGCATAAGCTATAAGCAGACCTATGCGTGAATCAGTAGAATGCGGTATATGGTTTAAATGGTTATATTTTTGACTAAAAGGCTCAATGGGCAACTTATTTTAGGTCAATACGCAGGCCCGGAACGGCTGGCAAGAAATAATTACCATCGATTTCGTCATCTATTGGGAAAATTGCGGGAGAATGTGCGCAGTACTATTCTGTCGAGATAATCAGTTACCGAAAACTAGCGAAGAATCTATAAGAGCACTTTTGAGGCCAAACAGCATTTACGGATGCAGATTTTCAAATTGACTTCTTCTTAAACCAAACAAACAGTAAAATATTGGGGGAAGACGAAGATTCGATCAATGGGAAAATGCTTTTATTCGCCTGACGTTTCGACATCCATCGCGGATTTTTCATCAGAGAAATCGGTAGCTGAAGCGAACGATACGGGCACAGGGTGTTGCAGTATTTATAGGACACAGTCATTGCTGCACACATATGACAAATTAAGACAATTAATGATAATGGTCCTCTTGTGGGTGGATCGCTTGATGACTGGCGTGCGGGCCGCGACCTGCTGAACTTGCCTCGCGCGTGTTGGACTTGGATGTGGTGATTACTCGGTCATCTGGTTCCCTGGTGCTGGCGTAAGACGAAGCGGTGGACACTTGCTTCGGCCAAATTAAGCCAGAGAGTACTTATCGCTTATTGTCGTTACGTGTCATACGTGTGCAGTAATGACTGTACACGTATAAATACTGCAACTACCTATGCATGTATCACCGGTTTCAGTTTGTATCTCCCGCTAGTGCCTCTAATGAAGTGTCAACAACGGATGTCGAACCGTCAGACGAATAAAGGTGTTGTCCCAGCGCTCGACCCTTCTTCTTCTTCTTCTGAATTATTTCCTAGGACTCGCATGCTCGTTTGTATTGGCAGGTGAAAGATCCCCATGGTGAAACTTTTGAATGTTTAGTCTGAGCAGCAATTTGAACTCAGTCTTTTTATTTTATGACTGCAGCAAAACGGTGATATTGTTTTCCAGCAATATCTCTCAAATGACAGAAAAGAGGTTTCTGCATAAAGCAGTGGGCATTTATGGTCGGGTTGATAGGACGGGAAAAAAATACTTGGAGACTACAGAGGGCGAAACAATTTCGGTGCAGCCAGGAGGCCTCTCTACAGGAGCCAGATATCAACATTTGCACAGTATTCAGCAGCTCAAATCACACTGCTCGTAGATTTTAGCCCATTGTTGCTAAACTATCCCGCGGTACAAAGAACGCGTTAGGTAGATGACGAAACGCTCATTTTCTGAATATGGTTTAACTCCCATACTATAGGCCCAGAAGAAAGGTTTTATTCTGGAGAATTTGCCGTTTTACTATCATTTTTATTACTGAAGGAAGGGGAAGATTAGCTGAACTGTTGAAATGTGATCGATCAATCATCATGGGTTAACGTGCATTCCTCCGGATGCTCTTCACAGACGTCAAGATTCGTGCAGAGGCAAAAGAAGTTGCAATTGCTCTCAGCTCTGTGACCATCTAAGTGATCATGTGCACTGACCTCGTATTCTCTGCCAAAGAAGCCGCTGAAAATATAAAAAAAGTGCACGCTATTTATAAATTACAGTTAATTGCGAAGCGGTAGTCAGTGACAGGAATATGCAACAACTGTTTGGTTATTAATGTTCCAGCGGTTTATAAATACCTGGACATTCGGGTTTTAGTAGCTGTGCTACAGAAAGAGCCATAGAAGCTCGTGTGACTTGTAAAAAAAGATGGGAAACTGCTCATAACGCAGATTCCGAACGTGTAAATCAAACGGATGTGGGACATAAAAAGGGCAAAACAAGACACCAGGACAGCCTTTTGGCAATAGTGTAAATTTTAAAAATGATTCTGCAGCATGTTGTATTTGAAAACTAGCGCATTGTCGTTACTTTTTAGCTCCATGTGGCCCAATTATTTGACACCTACTTCTAACTCTATTTACTGCTCCGTCCTGGCGCTCTTATGCGGTCTGAAACTGATAAGGCCTTTGTCATAAAATGATATCAAAGATAGTTAATGGTTATCAAGAGTTTGACGCTTCGGCAAAGTTTTTTGAGTGGAAAAAACTTTACCGATGTCCAAAACGACTTAGCTTATTATTGCAAGCAGAGTTAATCGACAGACTTAGTGCAAGGGTGTCCAGGCAAGCAGATTAAATTTCAGGTCAGTTCTACCAATTCTTTTGGGAGTTTAAAAGCCACACAGAGGTGTGACAATCACTTTTACCAGAGGGCAAAATACGAGCATTCCATTGTACTTTGAGCTACTTTCTCACAGGTTTTCACCTAGTTACCAGCTGGCACTAGCAAACAGGTTTTATTCCCAGTCAAAGGGAAGAACTAGGTGACCATCTGAGACTGAAGGGCAACGTTCCAGCGTTATACTGCTCTTCTTGACATCACAGTTTGCATACAGTTTTGAGCCACCAGTGAAAAATGAAATCTGTCCTGAAATAAAGCCGGCATAAGAAGTATTTCAGAAGAAGAAGCGATCACTGGAACAAGAGTTTTATTGTCCTGACGTTTCGGATTCCGTTGGGAATCCTTATCCATAGGTAGTGGTATCATAGTCATGTGCAGAAGATGTGACAGTTAAGCACGCCAAATATTCATGCAGATGGTTAGTTTGACTAATTGCAAGCGATGACTTCGTCAAAACCTGAAGGCTGCTGCGCTTATGAACATCTTGGACAGCGTCTTGCGAGCTGTGATAGTCATGTTGTGAGAAAAGTTATTCAAACGGAAAGCCAATAGAGCTAAAATACACCTGATTTCAAGCCATGGTAGGTTGACGTGGATTCGAGCTGATCATCCACTTTCTTTTCCGCGATTCTTTCTCTTGCTATCAGAATAAAGTTTGGTCATAATAGTTGGTAGGACGGGCAACTGAGATCAAATGCAAATTTATTCCGGACCAACGGCAATTCACGCTACTAGGATAAAAGTAATCTGATGGATTTACACAGTTGAGCCATTGCTTTAATTAGTTAAGACGGCTACGCTCAAAGATATTACCTCTAGGATGATATAAGCTTCCGATAAGTTTGGTGTGCATTCACATTCTGATTTTTGATATCCCTAACTTTTTAAATTATTGGTCGGATTAATATAGGTGAATCTCCGAAAATAACACCTGGAGAAGTATCTCTGTTGCCACCTATCCCATTTTATTTAATAGTGCCGTTATGAAGGAAGATGTTTATGAAGTGGATCAGACAAAACAAAGGGAGACTGGAATGGCCATTTCTGGCTTATTAGCCATCATCAGCCAGTCGTACCCAATCTCGAGGGTTGGAACCCCCGAGATTTGAACCCGGGACCTTTGGTCATTGCGTTCAATACTCTACCTCTAGTCTACGGGTTCCCTGCTTTGTCGGTTATGATCGGGAATATGATGAATGAATGTGTATCACCGATCTAGTAAAGGAGCAATTAAGTTCCGCTTTGCCCAGGAGCTTGCAGCACAAATTCTCCAAAATTATGAAAAATTCAATAACGATTTGCGTAAAGGTGATAGCATAATGAAGAAGAATTGACAGCTGGCCATCGGCAGATATTTTTCAAGGCCTTCAAAAATATTCTCTGGACTCTATTAAATTTTTTAACCAAACTGCATTAAACCGTGGGGTAAAAGTCCGTGAAATACAGCTTTCAACCTCTATGCCGAGTTCGCAATTTTGAACTTTATCCAACTAACTTGATCATAAATTCTGGGTCATAAGTATTTTTAGTAGACAGCTTAAGCTGTCATGCTTATATAGTCTTAGAAGCAGCAAGGCATGCCATTTCTTTACACTAAATGCCCAAAATGTCCTCAAATTAGAACGAGAAAACGTCAATATCCATTACTCAAATTAATAAAGGTATATCGAGTTACTTTTGCGTGAATGGCTCAATCGCCAGCGCAGAATTAGTTTTGCAGTGACGAACGATGAGAGGACGATCAACCTACAATGAAAAAATGCGGTAGAGAAATAAGCGATACGAGTGACTGCAAGCCAACAATGCAAAAATCAATAGACTATTTTTCCAGAGAAGTTATTTATGTCAGAGTGTAAAAATGATATTTTTACAGAAGATTATTGACGGGAAAGGTACGCTGTCAAGACCATTTTTAGGAGTCCGGCTTACGAATGAAGTTACATAGGGCTCTATGACCAAACACCTGAAAAATCCTAAAACTTCACGAACAGCCGACATAATACGCAAAAAGGCCAGTTCTTTTCTGTCTATTTCGATGCTATGTCAATTTAACAGTTACTGGGTCACTACCCTCCTGCATCTGACTACAAGTATCAAGGTGTTTGAGAAAACTGCTGAGCAAAGAATTGGACACGGCTCTCATGCAGGGATGCACGTCATCCACTGTCTGATTAACGCCTACGTGGTTACAGTTGTTTGCGTGGGCAATTCTTCCGGACCTGAAGACGAGCGAAAGCTCAGGAGGGAGAAGACGTTGGTTTTCAAGGGGCTAATTAGCATACCACGAGATAAATGTGTGTAAAACATGGGTATTAGGATTGTCGGAAGTGAGCGCATTGTACTAAACTTTCAGGCGGTCGACCGTTGTTTAAATTTGCCGTCCAGTCACATGCAGTGCCTTCAAAGTTGGAGTGAAAGTTGACAACGAAGCCCACCATCAATTTAGAGCTTTTTTATGCAATCTGTTAGAACCGAAGTAGACTGCCTCACCATTATATGGAAGTTCAAAGGAAGATGAGAGTAACAGCCATCTGTTGATGTAAGTAGTTCTTGTGAAACCTACAGCTACCTCGATAGTTTTGCATCGTGTTGCTTCTTTCAAAATCATCAGGTATAACTCTATGGGCTGTGCATATAGGTCCAGGAGTCTCAAAGAACCACTAATCTCAAAATAGCCTGAAACTGAAATACTCCTAAGCACTAGCTACTAGATGCGAGGATGCAATTTAAGATGAATTGAGCATAGGCAGTCTTAAGGCTTATTTAATAAGATATTCGGGCAAAAGTACACAAAAGTTGAAGCTAAATAGGGAGCTGTACACTTCTGAGACGAAGACTTCTTCATGATCAGGTTTATGTGGCGGACTGAAAAGATTGTCATTCAAAAGTTCTCATGCCACCCCACATCAGTATACCTCATATTATAATCGCAGGATGGGGCACTCGCCATTCTGGTCACAGAACTTGCTTGTTTCCGTTTTATCTTGGGACTAAATGTAGAGTCCTCGCAGATAGTCCATATTGACCAGGAAGATATGTAGAAGCGGGTAATGACAAAGATAAAGAAGAATAAGGTGGCTATTTCTACGTTATTAGTCAACACCAGCGAGCCATACACAATCAATGGCAGAACGTTAAACTCAGTGATCCACGATTGCAGGTTGGAACACCAGATGCCCAAAACCTAGGATTGTGTATGACTAGGTACTGATGACTAATAATGCAGAAATGATCACTCCGGTCTTCTTTATATTTCTTGAAACTCGCTTCTGTGTTATAATACGTTTATGGTTGTCTTCATTGAAACTCTTAAGCATGCATGTTTTTTACTGTTTACTGTTTTTACATGTTTTTTTACTGTTTAATGAGTTGAGACTCATCATGTACAGCTGACGGATCATGAGCTAAAAATAGTTGGCAGTTGCTGAAGTAGTTGCTATTAAACATCTTCTGTGCCCTCTAAAGTAGAGGCAAGCAGGCTAACCTGATCTAGGTTCACATTTTGAAAAAGAGGTGGCGAGGCCTAAGTCAATTCTAAGTGGGACGGGACGAAATAGCGCTGATGCACCTAAAATGTATGATCACAAACATATATGTTGAGAAGCCAGTAATTAGTAGGACCTAGTAAGCTGGTCTGGGACGTTCCGCTTCCAAAATTTAAAATTTAATGAGAGAGATATGGACATCTTCTCATAAACTTTTTATTGAAGGTTAGTTGAATGTAGCTAAGTAGGTAGTGCACGAACTATCAGCATAGGCTGGTAGGTTAACCGCACAGATTACACGGCAGACGAAAGACTCAAATCTCTGCAACACTTTCAATTACTGGCAGTAAACGCCGAGAGCAATTTAGGTTGCTTTTGTGACCGTTATGTGGGTGGGACCCTCTTTTTTGGACAATTATAGAACTTAAAAGGAAAAAAGGTGAGAATACTGACATAAATTGGTGTCCCTTCCATCTCCATGCGAAGTTGAGGGTACATGTGCTCCAGTTTCCAGTGGGTGTTGTAGGCACAGCGGTTTGCACTGAGGAAGACCTGTCGATGACCGGAGAGTCGGTTGCTCCCACCTGCCGTATTGATAAAGTCGCTAGCCATGTACATAGGCTCATCGGATACTGCGTCACTTGCCAACCTGAACTGCACAGGAGTGCCATATGTCACCTTGCATTCGGATGGGCAGTCGGTCGGGCTAGACGGAAATTAAAAAAAATGAACTCAAGCAGTATTTAAAATGTAATCAATAGTACTACTACTCCTACTAGAGTGCGGAAACCAAGTCAAGCAGAGCTTGCTCAGGCCCCCAAGCGTGAACTTACCCGAAATAGTTAAACCCAGACTCACATTCCTACTGAGAGCAAAGGCATATAAGCCCTAGCGTTGGCTCAGCCCGCATCGCCGTTGACAAATGGCGGCATCAGTGCTAGCGACACTTTTTGTCGAGATTGACGGGACATGAAACCCGTGCTGGCTCTAGTACTCCTGGCATAGGCACGTACCTATAGCAGCAGCTTCTTAGTCCGTACAGATCGATGGATCAAGTTGAAAGTGCGGAAACCACGGCACATGCACCTTTGCTCAGGACACCCAGCTCTATTATTATCCGAATGCTAAACACTTCTACCTCATACAGACAGGGGAGTGCACACTGGGTGCGTCTCCCTGAGTAGAAGATACACAGGCAGTACTTATAGTATACTATCTACTAGCCTCAATAAGTATACCTTCTAGAATTAGCACTTATATCATATGCAAGCACCTATGGCAACAGCGTCTTATTCCGTACAGCTCGAGAGATCGAGCTGAAAGTGCGGAAGCCAAGGCAAGCACAGCTTTGCTCAGGCCCCCAAGCCTGTACTTCCCCGAAGCAGTTAAACTCAGATTCACCTTCCTTATTCAGATCAAGGGTATAGGAACTCTATTGAAGACTCAATCAGCGTCAACGCTGACAAGTGGTGGCACCAGTGCCAGCGCCAGCAATACTACACTTCTTGTTAGGTTTGAGGGGATATGAACCCTGCGCTGGACTTTAACCAGCGTCAATATTACTCAGATGCACCCTAGCAAGAACATTAGAAATAGCAGTAGTGGTTTTTTAGCAGAACGAGGCCTGGCTTCTTAAAATCAAGCTAGACGCCTACTACAGGTGAGTAAGAGTAGACAGTGCAGTAGTACCGGCGCAAAGTCTACTGTCACTATATACTAAGTTTAGGCGGTGTTTACGGCTGCGGCCTATACCCTTTCTCTGTGCGGCCATCTCGTCTTGTCTTGTCACCGTTTAAACACAGTTGAAAGGGTTAGAATGGGGTAGGTAGCGGCGTGCCTGCTATCACTATACCTGACCACAGTTACCATCCCTGCTTTTGAGTAAATGGTGGACATCTTCGCTTGCGATGGTCGAACTAACACACACACTCCTACTACTAATGCCACTTTTACATCTGACAAATGTTTGAAGCCAAACCTTGTTTCTTGTGCTGAAAAAGAGCAAAGCTGCAACTAAAGGAACATATATTTAAGACTGCCTGAGTGAATAGACTGTGCAAAATCCTCCAGATACCCTAAACACACAATAGTTAACTTCAAGAAGTCAGATTTGGCAAATACACGCTTTTGATTATTACTCATTAGGCCTGTAGTGCAATAAAAGGAAGGAAAGCATGGTCACATTTTAAACAGCTAATAACAAATAAGTGTGGAAGAGAGGGTTGAGGACGTTCAGGCGTCAAGGCGTACAGTAAAGTTCTGTCAGGAGCTCCGATAAAAATTTCATACAAGTCTTAAAACTCCCGTGGCCAGAGATGAATCCAGTATGCGTGTTCACAACTGCCTGACGCCTGCTTCTGCGTCCTCCACTCCCCTCCTCACCTCCCCGGGCCCTTAAGAGAACTTGCTTGCAAACCTTGCCATCTGAACACCTTCAACCCTCTTTCCCACACTTCGTACTTATTGGCTGCTTAAAATTTCATTACGCTACTCTACCTTGTTTTATTTAAAAGGTCTGGTGATGAAAAACATTGTGATTGGCTTTATAATAGTGAGATAGCTGTCTTTTGGCCGCCATCATTAGTCAATTTAAAAAGAGACTAGTTTGTGGATACACCTTGTTCACTCCAACAGTTGTTAATTTGTATTTCCTCATTCAGGAACTGGATGGATTCACAAAAAGTCTTGAAAAGTTGCTATAGTTGGTTGCTTACGCAACATAGATTTGAACTGTTTCTTCCTCCAATTCATTGATAGTTTTGTTCGTTTGTTGCTTTTTGGCAAGTGGCTACTTTCAGAGAGTTTAAGTCACTGTGTTAATGCTAACCCGAAATAGCTGACTTCCGCAGTGTATTTATGGTGGATGCATAGCGCTTCCACAGCACTGAATCGTCCCCAACACACCTAAGGTGAAACCGGTTGTGTGATGGTGGGCGTGTTCAGCTCTGTTGGTTGACTGTCATTTCCAAACCCTAGACGTTTAGCTATGTTCGTAGAAATCCTTACAACAGATAATCGCAAGCAGGCCAGACATGACTCTTCTAAGGCCCAAGTCCTTGTGAGCAACATATATTCAGCGAGGAACCCATGTAGGTGTTTAAGAAGGAAAGTTGAGCTCACGTCACGCTTGAGCGAATAAGCAGAAACCGAGCGAATGTTCGGACACCTCCTTCTCCTCCGCCTTTCCTTGGTCTCTGCTAGTACTAGATTATAATTCCTGTCCTTTGAACGCCCTAAACTCACTCTCCTACCCTGACTGTTAATCAGGGGCTTAACGTATGTTTACTCTGCCTTCCCTCCTATTATTTTAGAGGCCCGATGATGAATAATCGAAGGCTTACGTACGCAAAACCAGATTTCTCAAAAAAACTTTTCCAAAAAATATTTACTGGTTGGCATGGAACCGCCTGAATGAGCCCCATTGAAGAAAAGGGAAGAAAATTTTTATACGGACGTCTTTTTCATGCTTTGTCCATGTGACGTTAAATATGGTATTGTACCTCAGTGATATAAAGCGGGAACTCGTTAGTTTTTTTGGTACGCAACGGAGTTTAAAATTAAGAGATCCCACGAAACAAAATCCTGATGGCCCCTGAAGAGGGACGGATCCACTATCAGCGCGATTTAACAGAAAAGTAACCGAGGCGACGACCCGTATCTGCTTCTGCTTTCTACTGATGTCTCTGGTGAAGAGTCCGCGACGGATATCGAAACGTCAGGTGAACAAAAGTCGTGTCCCAGCGATCGAATCGTCTTCTTCTCGGAAAAGTAACTCTGTACATGAATTCACGTTTTGCAAACTATCTTAGGTAATATATCGGGCTGTAAAACTAACATTTTGGTACTTTTTAGCAAAGGAAATACGCAAGATAAAGGGTTTTATCGAATTTGATTACTAAGAGATGTACGGTATAAATGTTTAATATAATGGGACCTCAGGACTCTGATTGAAGCACGACTTGAGAGAGTCCTAAACACAAAAGAGCTCTAAGCGACTTTTCCCCTACCACGGCAGCAGCTTGCTAAACCTCGATTTTTGAACAGCAAGTTGCACGCGTCTGAAGTCTGATCGGGGAAGGCAGGATGCCATGATACCCGACCACTCCAAGTTGAAGACAGGTACCACTATCAGATCCCACTTCTTCAGGTGTAAGGCACCTTGGCAAGTTAGTCCGCGTCAGAGGAGTGCACACTGCAGTCAATTAATCCTACAGTAAATCGGAATGTTAGTTCGCATGGTCTTTCCTGTAAGTGTATAAGCGAATACCTTCTCCGCTTATGTGCTTTTCTGAACTAAACTGACGATTTCAATGGGGCTTACCGTGTGACCACACCTGGGGGAGGTCACAGGGACGCTGAGTTGCACGTAAATTGGAGTAGGGAGCTAGCAGATTCGCGTTGTCCCTACCGCACTCTCCACCTATCCCCCACCTATACTTGGTGTCCTGATCAAGTCAAAAGGACCAGAGGCGAGAGAGAGGGCCCGGGTGGCTGGCGTGACAGGAGTCGCCATGTCTGGTCATATTACAAGCCATTGCAGCCTGGCTCTCAGTGTACTACCCGGCTACGCCAGATAAATACGGTGGACAGACTGGGAGGTTCCAGTTATCCAGCCATTTGGCGACCTTCCAAGCCACGGCGTTTAGCGCACCGTTATAGCTTCAAGCACGCCAGACCGTTTATAGTGTCAAAAATGCGCTGAACCGTCGACCTAACACTCGCTTTCAATTCGCAGGTGTCAGTCACCATAAAGCCGGTCAGGAGTCTAGTGCGGTGAGAAGGTGTGAAGTTAGCCAATGTGTGCAAGAAGTTGGTAGTCAAAGATTTGTGAAGGAAAATCTCAAATAATCAAAAACAATCATTTTCGGAGTTCAGTTAATGGGGTGACAAGCTGCAAGAAATTTCACCGGAATTTGGGGTTTTAACTTACACCTTGCAAACTTAAAGCCATGATCCTACCTTTTTAAATGTCTGTTGCAAACATTATGATTAAAGTTTCATATGAAAGGTCTGAGGTGGTCATTTACACGTATGTCTTGCTTAATAACGAGAATGTACATGATTCGAAGTAAGTTATAGGAATAAGGACAATTGAAATAGCCAGAAAAGATACCTACCCCTCTTATTGACTCTTCTGTAAATCACATTCTTAGCATTAAGTTTAAGTTAGCGTAGGTTAGAAATATACAGGATAAATTATCATGTAGCTGCCATGTTGCAAAGAAATCGGACCTTGAATGAAACACAATGGAGCAATGTGATAACTGGCATCACCGAGTTAACTTAAATGTTATTAAGCCAAGTTCTCGATTTTCCAGTCGTTAAGGTAGTAAATACTTATGCAATTTTGTTTACACCTCAACCTGCAGTAGCCTATAGTTAGCTGCGGCCTTCTGTAAGGAAGAAAACGACTTAATAAAATGCGAAATAATATTTTCCTATTTTCCTTATAATTTTCATAAATTATGGTCGTTAGGCTACTTCGAGGAGGGTTTTCAATGTATATAAGAGAGTTTTTGCGCCTAATAAATTACGTTCCGATTCGAGGTGGTAAAAAAGTATTCAAACTGTGACAAAGGATCTGACGCTACTATATTTTATTTTTATAATCGATCTCAAAGCTTACTTTAGAAAAGAGGGTATTTTACCTGACGATCTGAAACACAGTGCGAGCCATTGGTTTCAGGTCAGTTGAACCAACAATTTTGGTGCCCTCAATGAATTTCATTTTACCGTAAATTAAGGATGAGTCCAGGTCCACACAAACGAGTATCCGTGGGCGTGGCAGGCTGAAATTACCTTCGACGAGGTGTTTCATAGGTGACGGACACACGAGACCAATCTTATCATTCCAGCGCACGAATTCGTCTGTGGATTCTGTTGTTGGAATCTATGAGAAAGCAATCAGGAAATGAGAAGGCATTAACAGGCAACACGACAAAAGTGCTATTTTTGAAATAAATGTCTAATTCAAACTCCGCATGTACCTTTGTTATGGGCCGGAAGGAAGATATGCTCAAAGAAAACCCCAGGTAAATGCTTTATATAACAATAACAGAAACCTAAACTTTGGGGCAATGTGGTTCAGTGCATTAAGGGTAAAACGCGAAGTCTTTTAAGACCCTATAAACTGTTTGATACTACGAGGCACGGAAGGTCTCAACAGAGGAAATCACAGGAACAGTATAAATTAACCATGCTTCGAAAACCTTCGCATAACCCTTTTCTTCATTAAGATATGCAAATAGCAGGCATGATATTAAATTCAGTCATTTCTGCGTAGTGATGTGAAATACACTTTAAACTGAACTTATTTACTGGTCAAATCAAGACAACTACCCCATATGCCTTTTCGGAGTACTCTGAAGACGAAAAAGAGACTGCTGAGCTTTTTCATGCTTTTAAAGAAGACACCGTCAGCAAAAAGGCCGTAGAAAAGCGGCAAATAGTTTGGCTATGTAAATATTTGAAGCGCATGTCATGTATGCCCATTATCGAAGCGATCTCTTCGTGTAGATTTTACTTTTCCTTGGCCGAACAGTTATACATGAGCAGCTGCTGATTCACAGAAGTTTTAACAGTCCAAGTTAGCTGTTATTTTGTGCACTTCGAGTAAAATACTATGCGAACTTTGAAAAGTACGAGGGTATTTGTAAAATTCAGTTGTACTTGTAAAATTTCATGCAGGAAACACTGGCCCTTCATCAGACTAAATGGAAATTAAGGAGTGGAAGTGTCGCACTGGACCATTTGGTGAAGGGATGCAGGTAGACAGACATTCACAGGAGAGGGGCGGGGAGGATAAACATGTCGCGGTTACTGTTGGGGGTGAGAGGAGGGATGTACAGGGTATCCACGAATTCTGGGTACATAGGGGATAAATGCATACCTTTAAAAGAAAACAATTTATTTAATTATAATGTTCAGAAATTATATTTTTAATATGATTTCCATTATTTGCAATGCATAAATTCTGGTGAACTCGATTAAATATGTGTAAATGGCCGTCGATTTCAGCACACTGACCGATAATTCGTTCTCTCAAGTGATTTAGATTTGCAATCTTCATTGAGTAAACTTGCTCTTTTAACACCCCAGAAAAAGAAATCAAGGGAAGAAAGGTCTGGTGAATGAGGGGACCACTCTACATGACCAATTCTTCCGATCCAGTGAGGAAAAGTGCCATTCAGCCAATCTCTAACGTTTGTAGAAAAATGGGCAGGGGCTCCATCCTGCTGAAACCAGTCCAGAAGTCCCTCGCCTAGGCGCTAAATTTGAGGCATTAATTTGTCTCTCAACATGTTCAGATAAGTCTTACCGGTTACATGTTCATCAAAGAAGAAGGGTCCTAGCACATGAGCTTTCCACAAACCACACCACACCATCACCTTTTTTATTCAGTGCGCATAGCGAGGAGGCGTCAGCATTCACGGTCCAATCAGATAGGACGGAAAATCGATAATTGTTGACACGTTGTCCAGCTACGGCGTGGGACTTTGCTCTGCAGCTGCGCTGAGAGGCTAACCGTTGTTGACTAATCATGGGACCCTGCCGTCCCAACAAAATAACATAAATAAATAAAATATTAACATTCCTGTGTTCCCAGACTTTGTGGACACCCTGTAGAAAGTCAGACAAGGTTCACGTGTCGGGGAGGTGCCACATCAGTGCATTTCCACTCGACTGAGTATCGATAAACGACTGTTGTGGGTGCGAGTCAGTGAGCCGTGCAGGCCAACCATCGTAAAGTGCATCAAGATAGACTTGTCCGTAAATGCTGGTCTGGCTCAAGCGCCAAGCTTCGAGGAATTCTCTCGCTTTTTTCGTGTTGTCCGTCCCAATTGAAGCGGTGGTAAAACTCAAGGGAGTGCGCAAATGCGAGAGATAAAGGATCTTGTCAGGAAATGGCTAACTTATGTTCATTGATACGAGTCCGGAGAAGTCGGCCTGTGTAATCAACATAAAAATATCGACAAATGGCGTGTGTAGTGTGGTAAGCAAGGTTGTTTAGTTATTCTACAATTAGGGGGTTCTTTCCTCGGCATAGGGTTGCGCGTAGGACGGATGTGGGCTTGTGAGCGACAGCGCTGCCGAAACGACTTAGTTTCAGAAATTCCTGTCATGTAAAGAGGGAAATAAAATGTTTGTGGCACTATATATCCATTGGGAAGGGGGTTTTGTGCTTGTCTCTGAAGTCTGGGCCCGTTGAGTGCACGAATCATTGGCTCGCACCCACAACAGTCGTATACTAATACCTGGTTGAGTGGAAATGCACGTGAACCCCATCTGACTTTCAACCCCCCTAGTCCCTCCCTCACTCCCAACAGTAACCGTGATATTTTTGCCTTCCCTCTGCCGTGAACGTCTGTCTAGCTGCCTTACCCCCACCAAACGTTCTAGTGGGACAGTCCTACTCCCCACTTTTCATTTCATCTGATGAGGAGCCGGTGTTACCTGCTTGAAAATTCAAGAGTACAATTGGATTTTCCGAAAACCTTCCTACTCTACATGATATTATCTCAGAATGCAAACTACTTCACTTATCCACTATATGAACTTTTTTGGGAAAAGACTGTCCGTAAATTTTAAACAAAATATTACCTACAGACACCAGTAAGCGTAGGCAGAAACGACCTACTAATAACCACTCCAATTTTCAGTTTCAGAATTCTGCTTTCTCTGCCCTCCTATCGTTATTTCGAACAAGAACAGCAATGTAACATTAAGCATCACATCTTTCCGGGTTCCAAAGCCCGAGACACCAAACTACGCATCAAGCATTCAGACATTTATCGTTTTGCAGTTATTTATGAAACCCGCGAGGTCTACGGCCATGGATAACAAAACCGAGGCAGAGATGTGAGATCACAAAAAATATAGGGTATAAGAACACTCAAGTGACCGAAGGTATAGTTCGTTCTGAATTATGTATGCATGATGCAGTTGGGGAGTTAGGAGGGGACGCGCTAGGACCGATTTTTGTCAGTAAATACTTTTTCCACGTCTTTAATTTTGGGCATACTCTGCATGCCGGAGGTCTGAAGGGGATTTCGGAATACAACATTTCTAGGAGAGGTGAAAAGCAGAGTAGTTTGACATGATCACTCATTGCCGGCATGGTAGGAGCCTTCGACGCGTCCTCAGAATGCAAGCGTGTGAGGATTATTTCGTATTTTTAAACCTTTAGCCGGCATTTGAGCTCGCAACTCTATTGTGGTAGAGGATAAGTTGCCAGGGATCTAATAGCAAAAAACGATACCAAACTATACACCATACCGTATTGTCGTATTTGACATAGGGACTCAGACTAGAAGACAGCAACTGACAAGATGAACCTCACGTATCTCTTTTTGGATGTATAACATTTCAGCTTTATTTGCATGCCTCATGAGAACATTACAGTTCTTTTATTAAAGAGTGACCGATTTATTAAAGGGTTGCAACTGGTGACCAGCTCCTACTGCTTTGTATTTCCTTTCCTTCCTTCCCTTTATACACGAGAAAAAACAGTCTCTACTGAAAAGTAAACGGCTTACCTCCATTTTGAAAACAATGGAGGGGAGAATTTCAATCTTATGTTATTTACTGTAAATGATCTGGAGATGTCGAAATAGACCAAGTCCGACAGTTTGTCACTCCCATAGATGGCTGCCCGGCCGAGTTCCAAAACAAATCGTATCAGTATAATGGAGTTGCCAAAGTGTTAGTCTGCGATTGTGCTCTTTAGAAGGAGTTCAAGACGCTTAACCTCGCGTACGTCCCCAATGGGTGAATATTTTTCCCCTTTTCCTGACAGCAGCCTTTCCAGACTTTTAGATAAACCAATTGCATACATAATTGAGATGTGTTCACATGCCAGTATGGCCATCGGAGTTAGACAATCCTTATGGACAGTAATAAGGCTCCAAATTAAAGCAGGACCACAAGATCAGTGTCCTGGTCTGAAATCACACAAAGTACCAAAACTTGTCTTTGGGGTCACTGGACTGAAAAGATATGTAGTTATTTTTTGGATGGTACCCCCGCAAGACCGGGAGGACGAGATGAAGACATTGACGAAAAAAATTAGTATAACAACCTGGAATAAAAGCGCACTAGGTCTATTATCTTTGTGACAAATTAATGTGAAATAATTCTCCGAGCCCCATTAAAACTCGGTTTCTTGGCTTCCAACCTTATACGATCAAAGCAGAAAATCCACTGAAGAAAGTATATTGTTCGGACGGCCCAGCACGCGAGTAATCACTTGGGTCGTTCCAAAGGCAAGAGAACAAGGGAAGCCCACATGCCAGTAGGCGCATACAGAACGGGCCAAGAGCAAGACCTTCAAAACACCGACACGCGAGAACACAAAGACAGCCGCCAGCCGGGTTCTGAGGTCACGCCTGACAGGGAGGCACGAAAGGACGCATGCACATGCGCGCGTAACAGTGGCGAGACGTGTCCTCTTAAGGATACCCTATGGTGGCTGCCTGCAGAGGGACCAATAGGGAACAAAGGCCGCTGGCCCTTAGATACGCTGCCACCGAATGGAGGCGGCATTCTGCTTCTCGCGACACAAGACTCTGTTAACGAGACCTGCTGATGTCGAGACGAGGCCGACGACAGAAGACACGCTGCTGACGGACACACAGAAGACAGAGCTGATGTACAAGCAGAAACAGTGACAGTTAACTATTATCTGCTGTCTTGTGTGCCTTCCTTTCCTAACAAACAACTGGGAAATAGAATCAGTGACGACGCAAGGGCTCATACCTTATTTTGCGCATCTCATATAGCTCAGCTGGAAATGGGGAGATAGCAACATAACTGGATATTTAAACGTAAAACTGCGTCATGATGTTCATACAGGTCCCATCAAGCGCAGACCGGAATCACACATATATGAACAGAAATAGAGGTGGTTCACTATGGTTAGTGCCCCTTTACAGGGTCAACTGTTCAAAATTTGAGTCAAGAAGGTAATCATTAGGGCCAGCATTAGGACAGGCCGTGAGTTAAACATTTGAAGTGATGTGAATTCAATGAATTAGCTGTACGAATTTCGGCTTACAAAGCTCAGCACAGTCATTCACAGACGGACAATTTACTCGAAGATTAATCAAAATTCCTGTAAGCACCGCCAATTTGCTGCTGTTATTTCTGATAGTGAAACCTTATATGAGTCCAGAAAGTTGGATTAATAAATGCAACAGTCTATCGCTCGGAAAATTTCATTTCCGTCTCCTCTGAGAAATATGTTAAACGAATAGCAAAAGGAATATCAAACAACATACTTACGAAATCTAGAAAGGTTTCTTTCAGGCGAGCCATTCTCTGGATCGCCAACGAGCCCTTCTCACATTTTGTCAAGAATTCATGTTGTGCATCCTAGCAAGCAACAGATAATCGGGAAAACTGTAATATCCTCCTACTTCCTCTCGCGTACGCAGCTCTTGCCAGTTTCCAACAAGAGTTTTAGTGGAGTAGGCGTTATGTGAAGCGCTCATCTCCCCTGGATGATAGGGTCGAAACAAAGATGGCACTAACTTTCCCCCTGACACGTGCTTTGATCGATCGATATACTTCGAAATGTGGAAGACGCTTGAGAGTCGTATGCACAAAATTGTCTGCCCACAAAGGGCGTCACAGCACACAAGTGAGTATTTAATTTTGAAGCGTGGTGTTAAATTCGTACAACAAAGGGTGACTATTCTTATCTACCATGAACCCTTGCTTGTGAATTGATTTAATTAAAAGGTCTGCTTAAGCACGGGTATAACATAAATGCACAACTGGGGATCAGTGGTATAATTAGTGCATTTCATATAACCCTAGTCCCAACATTATTTCCCTGTAAACGGTGCTTATAGGGGTTTTTGGTGTGGAGGATTAGGATAGGTAGTGGAATATACTTTAATAACTACTACGTGTATTTTATTTTACTGTATTAAGAAATTCTGTTGACTTATATCTGCAGATTTTCTTAAACTGTATTATCGTTTAACGTTTTGCGAAAAAACCTGATTATCAAATTGCAGGTTTCTTCAAATTCCCGAAAAAAATAGAAATTGTGCATAGGTGGTCATCTATTTCAACTAACCTGAGACCAAACTTACCCTTCTGGAGTTCGACTAGTATAGTCTGCGGTGCGAAGCGCCCCGCACACCTTCAATTTATGTGTGGTACAACTTTTTTCCAGCGGCCACGAGAAACATGTCCAACTACACTTTTCCACTTCACACTTGCTTTTACAGATTTCCTTCACTATCTACCCTATTTCCCCACCCAAAACGCCTATAACTTCCGTTTCTGTAGGACAAAATGCTGTGACTAGGGCCGGGGTTGGCAACCTATGGCTCGCCAGCCATATATGGCTCTTTTGATGATTGCGTATGGCTCTCTCAGAAACTCCAGATTTTTATGATTTTGGTTACTCTTTAGGGATGTAAGTAGTGGGTTGTACTCCTATCAATAAAATCATCAGGCCGAATCCCAGGTTGAAAGTTAAAAGACAACAGTCACCAGAAGGAGTGTTTTATTATGTACAGAAATCCCAGTTGCTATCCCAAGTGGCAGTGGCCAATGGCGAAGCCAGGGCTACTGTTGATTGCACTCAGCCAAACCTGAGAGAGCTTGAGACAGTGGTGACAGCTGATGCAGTAGGATTGCGGAGTAGGTTCAATTGTTCTGTTATTGGCATTTTGCACTTGCCCGAGGGAATGTCGCCTGTAAAGATCTTGGCTGCATCGGGCGAGGGTTGGGGTATTCAAATAGCCCTTAGTTATTTGGACGTGCGTGTATGCTCGGCTGTGTTTGCGTGACTGAGTCAACTGCGGTCGCCAGGGCGGCGGTCTGGGGGCCACTAGAAAACCGAAGGAAGGGGGACGCTCGCGCAGCTGTTACTGGGCTCCCAGACGCAGATGTGAGGTGAAGCTTCGGGGAACGGGGGACGGGGGGGGGGGGGTCAGGGCAGGAGAGCATTGGAACAGTAGGTTGTGGCAACACATGACTTTGGGGCAGTGGGTGTTGGAGAACAAAGGGGGAGGACGGCATGCATTGTAGCCGTCCCCCTCCAATGACGTGCCGCCACCGTGACGCGTATTAGAATCAATTTAATCTCGACCAACATCTAGAATTTCGGCACACCTAAGTTTGACCTAACTGGTCCCTTTCCGGCTTGCCGACAACAATTGCTTCCATTTTCTCCCGCGTCCCAACAGCGACGACAAGCTCGCTAAATAACAGACGCTCTACTAAAGCACGACAGTTCGCAGACTTGACCTCACCTTGGTCAAGGTCACGCTGGCAGACAAGGCTATCTTACGCGCATAGGCCAGCCGGCTTTGTTACACGTAGTGCCTCGTGTTTATGCCCCCCAGACGGACCAAACATTCCAGTCGCAAAAAACTTGCCCTGTGGACTAATAATAAATCGATCCTAATATCCGACTGCTTTCTTTTATCAGACGGATCGCCCATCTGCAAACGCCACACTCTCGCCCTCTCATTTGCCCAAAGTTAATCTCTGCAACAAAGAGTATGGCGAAACGAAAAAGACATGGGGAGTATTGTACATTTCAGGACGAATGGGCCGAAAAATTCGCGTTTGTGCAGAGAGCAGATTATGTGGTGTGTCTAATTTGCAATGACGAGGTTACATTGATGAAACGGTCGAATGTAAAGCGTCACTTCAACGCGCACCATGATACCTTTGCAGCAAAATACTCTGAGGGAGATAGCCCAAAGAAAGCCTGCCAAGAGCTAATGAGCAGGTTATAAACCAGCCTGAAGCACCTCCGCGTATGGAACCAGCAAGGTGACTATGACTCCGCGAAATTTGCTGGATCTTTAGCAATAGTTAGGAACGGATGGCGAGTTTGCTAAAACGTTCATTCTGGATAGCTGATAAACTTTTTGATGACATTCCGAACAAAGACAAGATAAGTAAACGGATACAAGACACGCATTTGTCGTCAAAAACTGTTCATGAGCGTACCATCATGATGGCAACCCACATGAAGGAAACGCGAGCGAAAGACATGAAGGCAGCTTCGTTCTTTTCCCTGGCTTTGGATGGGTCAACAGACGTAAGCCATTTGGTGCAGTTCAGTGTGATTGCAAGATATGCTGCTGGAAATAGTCTTGCGGTTTGGCCAATAAAAGGGTCCACAAGAGGTGAGGATTTATTCAATTCTTTCATGGATTTCACTAAAGAAAAAAAAAACTACCTACGGGTTAACTTATCTCAGGGTGTACTGATGGTGCTCCATGTATTGCGGGGAAAAACAAAGGATTTGTGGCGCTTCTCTGTGAATATGAAAAGAGGCCCATCCTACGTTTCCATTGCATTCTGTAACAGGAAGCTCTATGTGCTCAGATATGTGACGGGCAGCTTGGCGAAGTGATGTCGCTGGCCATTCGTGTGATTAACTTTATTGCTGCTCGAGCCTCGAATGATCGACAATTTAACACACTGCTGTGTGAAGTTGAAAATAACTATCATGGTTTGATTTTGCACAGCAAGGTACGTTGGTTGTCAAAAGGGAAGGTGCTTAGTCGTTTTCCGGATTTCCTTGAAATGAAGGGCGTTGAGCTTCGTGAGCTGACCGAAATTGAATGATTCCTCTTGTTTTACTATCTCGTGGATATGACCGAACATCTGAACCAAATTAACGTCAAATTGCAAGGCAGTGGAAAGACAGTGTTATTCCTTCAACAATCCGTGTTTGCTTTTGAAAACAAGCTTAAATTCTTTATCATGGATCTTGAATCAGATCGATCACTGCATTTTGAATATTTAAGACAATATAAAGATGCATGCACAGTAAGTGTATCATCTCAAAACTTTGATCTCCACCAGCAAGTTGGCTTCACGTCCAGTCTTTTACAGTCGTTCAAAGCAAGTTTTGGAGGATTTCGAGAGTACATTCGTCTTTTTAAGTTTATCACCCATCCAAACGAGTGCTCACTGAACACGGCCGACCTAGGTTATATTCCTGGTGTCTCAGTTAGATATTTCAAAGAAGAATTCACTGACCTTAAAGCCTCAGACATGTGGGTGCATAAGTTCAATCACTCAATGAAGATTTGGAAAGGATCGCACGACATAAAGCGGCGTTGGCAAGCAAGAACATGTGGACAGAAAATAAAAAACTTCAACCCGAAGACCAGCTGATAATTAAAACTTGGAACACGCTTCCGGTCACATACCACACACTGCAGCGTGTGAGTATTGCTGTATTGACCTTGTTTGGATCTACGTATGCATATGAGCAGTCATTCTCACATCTTAGGTACATCAAGTTCACCCTACGATCACGTCTAACGGATGAAAGCCTCAACGCTTGCATGAAGCTTAACATCACAAACTACCGACCAGACCATAAAACCATCAGCCAATCCATGCAACACCAGAAGTCACATTAGCAATGAGTATCATAAGAAAATTATTCAAAAGAATAACTGCTCGCATTTAATAGAATTTCATTTTAAAATATACTATATGGCTCTCACTGAAATATATTTCCAAATATTTGCTTTCTTGGCTCGCTGAGTTAAAAAGGTTGCCGACCCCTGAACTAGGGGTATAGGAGGTGCACTACATTAACTAAGTTTGCGCACAAATTAAAATTTGGAAATTACCTTACTGCAAATGCGTTTCCTAATTACAACTTAAGTATATGACGAGGGAAAGCAAAACTAACTGCTTACGATTTTCCCAAGGGGTATAAAAACCTTATTTACAAACTGAGTCTTGTATAAGAGACGTGATTGTCAGTAATGATTCGTAAAAATTTAAATACAAAAACTCTTTTGGTTACGCAATTCTGGAGGTAAATAAGCTATCAAGTTTTGAATGTCAAAATTTTATGGGTTTTATTATAAGGACGTGTGTGTTAATTGTTCAGGTTGTTATAATTTATAGTCTTTTTCCTCGATCCCTTCTACGCCAGCTTCCTTATCAGGACGGGTCAAGAAGGCCTGTGTGGGCTCGCAGTAAAGGATTATGAAGGTTGCCAAGTCTTGAATATCTTAGAGGAGCAAGACTGACAAACGTAGTTTTCTAGAGTAATGACTGCTGTTAACAAAAAGTAACATTTCTAAAAAGGAGTTTCCAGCAACCTATTTTTAAAAGTAATGAAGATGTTGTCAAAAAGGTTTCGCGTGCTTATGTGACAGTAAATTGCTCCAGTCTTGCAGGAACTAGCAAGCGAAAGTTTTTTCTTTCCAGGTTTTCGACGATAGAACCAAAACTCTGGTGATAGCTATCTTTATCCACAACGATTAAACATAACGCGGACCGGCAGTTAAAAAGCAAGCGAGTATAGCCGACTACCTTTCAGTCAGTTGCCTAGAGGGATATAAGTGCGCTTAGAAGTATAAAGAAAGGGATGATTGGAGGGGAAATAGAAGTTATCTCCCTGATTACTTGCTGAAGTATCGAGCAAATTTTTCTATTGAACTGCATGCCCACACTTGTTGACTGTCACGACTATGAAAAATTCGCACAGGACACTGTTCTGAAATATCCAGGAACGGTTACAGCTGTGTTGACAGATCGGGACATAAACGGCTCGTTACTTACAAGTAGAGTAGCATTGTACCAGACTGAACGTTTTCGGTGGATGTTAGATGGCGAAGATTTCTTTTTATAAGACAGACCAACGATAATACTAAATCTACAAACAAATCAAGTATCTATTCAATTGATAAAACTATTATATCCACACGTCAATTGACAATGTGAGTATCTTATACATAAATGCTCAAATATTTGTCTTATGCAGCACGTATTAAATGTATTTACAAGAGTAAGTATGATTTATGCCAAGTACAAAAAGCGAAGCATTTTTTTCGCTCCGAAGAATCAATTATCCATGCCAAATTGAAATAATTATTTGCCGTTTGTAATGCACTACGAAAAACCTCTGGTTCAGTAGAGTCAAGTGACACTGATTATATAAGATTACCACAGGGCTCTCCTGAAACTTGCCAAAATTGCCGGTGCTTTGTCAGAACACCATTCTGCTGGAACAGCCGCGCGTCAACAATTACTTAGGTCAGCTTATTTTTAAAAAGTATAATGTAACTGCATAATATTTGAATTTCCTTTTGTCCAAAAATTGACATCGGCGTGCGCTGTGCCCAATATTGTAACATCCCTATAACATTTGTGTTCGAAGTTTTACCTCAAGTCAATTACATTTTTAAAATTTTGTACGGATTTATACTCAACCGTTTGTTTATACTGCATTTAGGGAAAATAAAACAATTTGGAGTCCTGCTGAATATGCTCTTAAAGATATTTCCGGAATATGCACACCTAATCAGCGGTCTTGGACGCCGGGCCGTCTAGACATTGACATTCTGACCTCAACTTCCCCAACTCCCCCCACCCCCCTTCCTCCCCTCCTCCCGACCACGACAACAAGAACACTTCATCTGTCCACCAACCACCATAGTTTATTCATACCATATAAATGTAAAAGCCTGACGAGGATTTATCGAAAACAAACGTATGTTCGCCAATTTATCTTCTGAAATTTTCAATGGGAATTTTCGAAAAGTATAACGTATTTGCCTGATGAGGCTCCTAGTCAGTCTGTTCTACTTACCCCTCTGCGAAATCGCACTACGTTGTGACGATTGCAATTCGTTGAGTTTACCAAGTTCATAAACGACAAAAAGTTGTTTGTTATCAAAAATGAGCTCAAATGCCAAACGTAAATGCTCATCATTGCCTTGTAACAGTAATAGGCGGAATTTGGAACCATTGGTCAACAGGTGGTATAAATAACCTGAAGGCACTCAATGAACATTTGACTAAGATTCAAGTACCCTGTATTCATACATAAGGATGAACTGATAGCGAAATATCAAATTGTTTACTATGCCTTTAGCATCAACCGTCATTTATTTTCCTTTGCCTTTTAAATTTTCCACCTTCAGATCACAAACTAGCCCAGTCCCTCTAGACCATAGCTCTCAGTTTGCTTTTTATGCACGGTTTAGGTGAATATGCAAGGTTCAATAATGATTTTCATATTGTCAAGAAATATATGCCCTTCCCTCTCAGATTTATGCCGTGCATTATAAAAAACTGCATTTATACTCTTCTGGGTTCATCATTATGTGTTTACGTCCTAAAAATCTTCTGGAACCTCATCGTCTCAGCTGTACGATACCACTAAACGCAGACTTTTAACCTTCCTTATTTAAATACCAGACGATAATACGCGGGGAAATGGATACAGCTTGACTTTAAAAATAGTCTCACAAATACTTATGGGTACATTTAATCGTCATAGAACTATTAGTTCACCCTGTAAAAAGGTGATTTAGCTTTGTGAAATAATCTTCGAGCAATATGTATGATTTAAAGAACAACAAATGCGCAATTATGCCCCGCCAATACACTGCTCAGTACAGTGTAGTTACTTATATTGGTGGTCCAAATCGCTAGGATGCATGAACCACCTAAAATGAAATTGAATTCACGCAGAAGTCGTAAACATCCAATAAGCATCGTTCTCAGAAAAAAAGGGGAACATGTGCAACAGTGTGCAACGCTTCAAAATCGCAGAAATAGGCACAGCAATTCAGCTGTGAATGGAAAATGAAAGAGAAAACGGAAAAATGCGAGCACTGGAACAAGACTTTTATTTATTTAATGGGTCGGACTCCCATAATTTTATTCTCATCAGAACCAACTAAATATAAGAGTAATGGCTGCACGATGGGCATGTGATTAATACGGTACAGCTGCTTTGCAACTTCGTATCTATCTAAATTAGTAGTAACCGCATACACTGCTGGTGGTCGCGTTTGCTCCGAGGATCGTTTAGCCCTTTATGTTTGGGTCTTTAATTGACACAATTTAACCTCTCCTGTTGGTCCTTTGAGCTGCACTTGTAGATTGTCGTCTCATCCATAGATCGCGGTTTTCATGATCATCAGTTTGCAAGGGTTTTTGGCCTCACCGTGATTGCATTTGGTGACGGGGTCCTTTCGAACAATTCACCCACTGAAGACTGGCGTTATTCCGTCTCAACAGGCCGCACGCTCAACCATATGCATCCAAAGTCATCGCTCAGTTTCTTTTTAACAAGCGGCTGGTGGTTGCGGAAAAATTTAAGATCTACGAAATCGTTTGCCACAATTTTGGTCCGGTGCGGTCTAGCCTTCCATCTACTTTGAGTATGAAATGGTCAAAAGATTTGCGCGTGTAACCATTTGAGCTCACCACACATCGATAGAATTGCTTTTCAATAACCTTGTATCCTAGTTTGCAGCAGTGCCTGAGTTGGCGCCCTGAAAAACCCACGCTTTCGCCTGAATCGAAGGATGCCGTTTAAACTCGGCAATTGCGACGTAAATTTTCGTATTCTCGAGCACTTACGATGGTATACCACCATTATCTTTGAGGCAAAAATGACCTCGAGGAGGTGACACTCATTGTTTTCGTTCTCCTTCATCGTAAATGGTATCGCCAAGAAGATGGCGCTGAAGATGTGTATCTGGTCTCAGTACAAGAAGGTGGAAGTATCATTCACGTACAAAACTAAAAATTGTGGTCTGTGATGTCAGAAGATCAGCAGCTCCGACAGTTTAAGAAAGGCCTCGATTGTAAATGTCTAAATCTTTGATCACATAGGTGTTTAGGCCGCCAAAAGTATTACATGTCTTGAGAGAAAAATGAAGGAGATTGAAGATTTGTCCGTGGCAATTCACTGTACCATTGCATTTCTCTTCAGAAATATTTCACAGGTTTCCACAGCCAGACTCTAGGAAATAGACGGAAACGGACAAGACGTCAAAAGATCAAAGGAGCTCGTTTGGTCTATGGCTATTTACTGAATGTCCTCCAAGAACTGACCGTTGTGTTTGAATAAGCGACTGGAAATGTGACACCCAAAGCAGTCAATTTTTCATCTCTTAAGGGAGAGAAATGTGAGAGCCTGCGCTCCGTATTGCTGCGTTGACTCATCCTCTCTTCGCTAGCCATGTCTTTGTGTACTCGCACGTGACAAACTCCTCTACCTTCTTTATAAACCACTGCGAAGCCCTGAGTGCGGAGTGTGTCCTTATCCAATCGAACCAATCGATAAGCGCCGTGCCACCTAACGGGCTAAGGACACACTCCACACACTGGGCTTCGCAGCAGCGGACATTTTTTCACCGACTCGACTGTCTTTTGTATGCGGCGCTTGCAGCAGCTCTTACGAGGCCACGTAAGCACATTAAAGTTGTTCTAGTTCAATCCGAATTTCCTAACTTGTGATTTGGGGAGCCTTCTGCTGTCGATACAGCAACAAGCTTACGATAGGATAAGCAAGAAAGAATCGCCCACTTTGTGTCCCTCGGACTAAGGCGGTTTCTTCGGCCCTCTTGACGTGACTGTTGACCGGCGAAATTTCATCCGAGTTATCATCTGCCAGCAACGTCGCATGACGTTCGAGTTTAAGCAAAACGAATTATATTTGAATACATCAGTCGAATTATCCTAGTACTCCTATAAGCCTTTTTCCGGTGCTTTACTACATTTTATTCCAGCGAATAATGTGTGGCTGCTAACTGTATTGAGTATTGACGAAGAAGATGCGATCACTGGAACAAGGGCTTTATTTTCCTGACGTTTCGGATTCCGTCGGGAATCCTTAGTCATAGGTAATCGTAAACAGGTCTGAGACATGCGCAGATAAGGGGTGATACATGCACAGATTGCACGGTATTTATAGTTCACAGTGGTCACCCGCATGCGTACTATAATTATCCGTTCCTGTAGCCACCACTGGAGGTCTTAATTGGTCCGGTGATTGCACATTAATTGGAACAGCGTTCTTGTCCGCGTCGGATGCAGGTTTGATAATGGCTCGACAATAACGCCCGCTGTCGTCAGAGTTGCGCCCAGTCCTTCCAACGTGACTGATTCTCTTGCTCAGGAAATTTCTCAGTACACAGTATGGGAACGCCAAATCGTTGCGCTTGTTGATGGACTGGGGGTCTGAGAACCATGACACGAGCAGCTCGCGGCTCACGCGGTTGTCCCCTCTTGCGAGGATTTCGGCCTCTTCAAACTTGAAAATATGGCCGGGTCCCGTTGAGTGAGCTGCAACCTGGGAGTTGACGTCTTTCTTCCTCACCGCCGCTGCATGCTCGGCCATTCGCGTCTGGAGTAATCTCCCTGTTTCTCCGACGTAGTTGCTTTGCCCACAACTACACCAAATCCGGCAAACGACTCCAGCCGTTTCCTGCCGTGGCAGTGGGTCTTTCGGCCTCATGACTCGGCGCCTGATGGTTGCTTCCAGCCTGTATTGAGTATGCGGTGATATGACAATTGCACACTTATAATTCTGCATGCCTTGCGTATTCAGCGTCCTTCTATGTAACTGTCGTTGATAATACTGGGTATGAGTGGTAACCTGAACTGGCCTGCAACTGACATTATTTTTCCGGCAAGTGCATTTCCTTTTTGTAAACTACTTCGTTAATTTCGATTTCTCCTTTTATCAGCAAATTTCACTAGTTTGTAGTTTAAATTGTTCAGGAGAAAGTGTATTTTTTACTCGAAGCTTACAAGACCTCTGCCAAACAAGTAGCCGTGCAAAACGTGCGCAGATTGTCATTTTTTGCTTTATAGACCTCATTGGCTACACGAAGGCCCTGAGAGCCAGCAAAGTTGGCCTATAGCTATAAATTAATCAGTCTTACACATTCCGGACCCCTCATTCCTTGTCAGTGGTTCTTTTCAAGCCTAGCTGAAACATTCCTTTTTTGTGAAACCCGAAGTGAACACACAAGCTCGTCAAATAGTTTTTCTCAGCAGTTCACTGGCTTTTCAAAGCTGCAAATTACTGTTCGGCGCCAAAGTCAAATGCAATACAGGAAATGAAGAAGATTTACTGCTCCTTAATTCCTTACTACTTCACATTTGCCAATTAGCGCAAGACCTCGACATAACACTTTTTACCAAGATAAACTATCGCGTGCCTGGCGTTTTTTATTCAAGGATCGGAGAAAAGCATTCCTATGTTTTTTGCGGCGATCTGATTGGTAAAAGTTAACGCAGATAATTTTATTTTGGCCCTTTCTATCAAAGGAGCTATATAGACAGTCGATAACAAAAATAAGTACTTATTACAAAATATTTGGCGAACAAAATACACCATGCTTAAATTCATATAAAGCACTATATAAGATAGCCCTAATCATGTGTACATGATGCTTATGTTTGCATCGTAAAATAACAGAAGGCGCTATAACCCAACCATGAACTTCTTTTTTTGAATAAATACTTGAGTGTCTGATTTTTAGACATACCTAGAAGAAAATTTCCCGCTTAATTTTGTTTTTGAAACTATGCTGAAACCAAAGCGCAAAATGAAAAATGCCAGTTCGCATAATTCTACTCTCCAGACGTTAAAAGACAACGGTGAATATCCTAATCAATTTTTGATGATCGTATCTCGACACGAACTGTCGTTGAGAGTAAGAGAATTCAACCGTCTTGCACATCCAAAAGCTGATGAATAAAATGAAGTTGTAAGGTACATACTGCCACGTTAAGATCCAATTAAAAATTTTGTTTAGTATCATGTTTGCATTATAAAAGCATCTAGCTTATTTTAATAAAATTTAAAGGAAAACTTAAGTCCTACAACTTACTTGTCTTATGACGACCTAATTACCATGTATTTTTCGCAACAAATTTCGATGCTCAAATGTACTTTAAAGAAAATATGCATGAAATATTCCTTCTTGTACTCACTTTATAGAAAATTGCATTCTCCCTCTCATCCTCAGTCCTTCAGTTAACAAAAGGTCTGTTATTGTTAGACATTTTAAGGCCATAAAATAGGAACTCATACAGCATTGTAGCTCCAAGTCTATTTATGCTGCTCATAAGAGAGAAGAAGGAATAAAAATTATTTTGAAAGTGGAATCCAAGATCTTCAGCAAACATGGCGCCATTAACACTGACCAGAGACTAGAATAAAAAATACACAAGAATTGTAAAGCTTACATAACATGCACATCTCTGAGGGAGACCGTTCCGATATCATTTTTTGTACGTTGACGTTTTCATTTGTGCGGTTGCGTACTAGAAATGGCGATACAGGACGCTGACCTACCGATGTTTTGGCAAAATACCTGTCTTAAACCTCGGCAGTAGGTCAGGATGAGGGCGATGGGTAAAACTATCGAGAATTCGCTCACTGAACAGCTTGATCGTTGTGAATTGTCATTCGGCTATAATATCAAAACACACATTAGCGATCGGTAGCTGAAGACAGCATTTGGAGGATGCGTTTGAAGATCGACAAGTCATTTCTAAAGAAAGCTTGAAAAATAACAGCAAAATAATTGAGAATGAGATGAGAGATGCAGGTACCTATAAATAGGCAAATAAGAGAGTGGGGTTTTCAATAAGAACGTACACGACAGATATCAGAAAGAATTTTACGAATTTTAGTGAAGAGTTTTAATTTGTGGAACAATGAAAGATTAGATTTCAGAGAAACACTAAGGTACCAGAAGTAGATACCCCATTAGACAGAACGTCTACGGACTCAGAACTGGGAGAGGGTTGCAATCAGAAAACGGACTAGGCTGATTTTCGATTATATAGTAGAAATCAATTTGTTAACGACCATGCTGAGACTTGATTCAGGTCGTCCTTCAGAACCTGGAGCTGCGTCTAATTTTCAAGTCGAACAACAATATAAAGAGCATATTTCACACACAGTCATTTTGCGATTGTAAATCGTAAGTTAAAGGAAAAAAATGAGGAGATGGGGTCCAGCCTTGCAGAACTCCTCATTTTTGTGGGAAGGACTGTAGATACTCGCTTACCGGCTTGGAGGAGCTGCGTACGGGAGGTAAAATAATAGCCAAGCCAACAGACAGCCCGGTTGGGAGAACTGTACGTGGAAATGTTTGTTTAGAAGGAGATGATGCGCGGTGGTATTGAAGGTGGAGGAGTAGTCGAGAAATACACATGCGTACCCAAGGCAACCCTTATCGAAATATCTTAGAGATGAATGGACCGCAAGTGCAACAGCATCCAGGGTACTACGCCTGTCATTATATGCAAATTGTAAAAGGACGGAAGAATTGGAAAAGAGGCGTGATAACAGCTATGGCACATCGTTCAGCAAGCTTCAGTAGCGCGGAACAACAGGCAACAGGAAATAAAAGATGCATGACCAAAACCAATGGTTTTTTTAGGGATAGTCGGGATTCTTTTTGCACACCAGTCATCTGGAATCGTCAGGAATAAGGTGTGTCAAAACAAGGGCTGTCTGAAAGTAGCAGTACTTGAGGAGGAAGGGTGAGACACTATCTGGCCCAGAAGTGGTTGAATCATAAACCTCTTGAAGGTTTTTCACCACTGTTACCAGAGACACAGGAAAAGGCACTCGGCATTAGCGAAATGTTGTTTGAGGGACGCTGGATGTCGGTGGGATATAGATAACATTTTCATTTAGCATATACATCAGCATCAATTTATGCCAGTGTGCTGCGTTTGCCAGTAAGACGCTTGCGACAGTTGGTCCACTCTTGAAATCACCCACTGGCAACATAAGCTTATGTATGCTCACTCATTAATCCCTACTCCCTGCATGTTTTCCTACGAAAACGGTGGCTATGAGGTTTTCATGACAAATGCTGGGGCTAGGGGCATGTGAATGGGCCTACATAAGCTACTTTTGCCCTCCCACTTTATTGGAACGTTAACGTCCTGTAGACTGTGCCGTAAGTCTAGTTTGTATAGAAGTTCCGTTTTACCTATTTTACATACGTAATAGGGAGCAGATATTCCACCAGATCTAACTGTAGCGCTATGAAGGGCGCAGCAAATATTAAAAAAATCACATTTAAAAAAACTTGTAAGGTAGCTAGGAAACGATAAGACTTTTTACTGCTTGAGAAAAGTTCTGAAGGGACGTGTCGCGAGCCCTAATGTTCCTCTTAGGCTTTCTTAAAAGCACACTCCTATATGTGGAATATAGTATTGGAAGGTTGAATAACACAGCAAGATCTGGGCCTGACAACATAGCTTTGTTTATGGCAAGAAAGCGCGTGGAATGTCTGAGCAAAATATGATCAAAAGGGGGGCAAGCGCGAATACTTAATGAGATAACATCATCAAGGCCTAGCAGCGCAAGGGGTGTATGTTCAAATGGTTACAATCACCCCCTATGAAAATAAATCATTTACAGAAAAATAACGCAAGTTTTGTAAAAGAAGGTGGACAAGTGGGATAAAAAACCTTTACAGGTAGAGCAGAGCATACAATTAAGGACTTATAACTGTTGTAGGCTGGTAGGATAAATAGATCCAACCGTGAGTAAACTCACTGCTTCCGTTGGGGCCTCGTAGCTCAATTGGCTAGGGTGTTGACTGGACTAAAGCCCTTCCCCTTCTGGTGCGGGTTTGAATTCCACTGAAGCCGCCAAGTTGTTCACATATCGATGAAATGAATGCTCAAAAATGCGCCAGACGTTCCTACTAATTTACAGTTTATACACAAATGGTTGTTAAAAAACCTAGCCGCACTACTAACTCTGCTACTTCATTAAGGTTTTCTGTCATTTTGAAACTACCAGAAAGACAGCGGAGTTAAAAGTTGCATTTCTCTTAAAGAGACCTTTCTTTGGTGTTATTGTTTTCTTCGTTCAACAGAGTTTTACTGATTGGATGCCTGCAACTGATTTATCAATTACTTTGCTGAGGCTTAAGTGTGATTTTCCAACCGCAGCGGTTTTTGTCGATGAAACTGTGATGATAATAGCGCTGAAGGATCACACACTGGACAAACCGGCCGAAAAGTGCAACAGCTGCCGTCATGGACATGTGAAAATAAATTTTCTAATTGAAATGCTAGAAGGGCACAAAACGGGCTAGCGTACTGTACAGATGACCACATGATCGTAGTTCAGACACATGAATCAAGAGCATTTCATCTTCTCATGGTCAAGGCAATAACGTGTTGCCGAGGAGTGTGAGATACAAGCCGGCGCTGAACACGGAGGCGGCGAGACGCGTAATGCTTCAAACTGGCAAGAGAATGGTCCGTCTGTTCATTCAAGATTGCTACGCGAGGCTACGCAAATATCGCCAGATAATTGACCATGAGAAGATGAAATGCTGTGAGCTCATGAGTGAGGACAGCACAAAACTGCTTCAGCAGAGAGTGCTTGAACGAGCCCGCGACAAACAAGCAATTCATGAAGCGGCACTGGAGAAAAAATTCCGCAGACTGCACAATCCAACGTCCTCCAGAAAAGACGTACTGGTACACGACCTGTCGTCGAAAGAACTGACGAAGGAGCAAATACAGATTCTGCAGCACGAAGCCTCATTCAACACGGCTGATGCTAAACCTGCTAAAATGATTGCAGCTGTGGAATCAGTCATAAATCAGACAGAAGCAACGGAGGAGACGAAGAACCTTATCCGACACCAGGTATCGTCCCTCCTGATGGCTCATCAACCGCGGGAAGTGCTCCCCAAATTCGAACGCGTTGCATTAAGAGCACTCAAAGCCGACCGGGGCACTGTCATTATGCCAGCCGACAAGGGACGTTCTACGGTCGTAATAGACAGAACTGACTACCTTCAGAAGGCGAAAAACTTACTGGAGGATCGTCAGTTTTATTTTCCTTGTGAAACCAATCCCATCAAAAAGCTGACACGTGAAATAAATTCGACCTTGTTGGCTCTAGAGAACTCGGGTGCAATAACGCCGTCCGACCGACGCATGGCGAGGGCACAAGAAACGGCCTTGGCCCGTTTCTATGGCCTTCAAAAAGTGCACAAGGAAGGTGCTCCTCTCCGACCCATCGTATCACTAAAAGGCACTCCAACGTACGGGCTAGCAAAGTGGCTGTTTCGGCGTCTCAAATTTCTGACCACTGGTTCGGAGACCACGAACCGCTCGCCAACACAGTTCTTGGAGAAACTTAAAGGGGTAAGTCTCTTGCCAAGTGAATTCATGGTTGCCTTCGATGTCACGTCTCTTTTTAATTCTATCCCTCAGGATCTGGCAATCGAGACAGTCGAACTACTCCTACGAAACAAATACGATGAGACGGAGAATCGACTGGGACACGCGGAAATCCTACAGCTCCTGAAGTTCTGTCTCAGGACGTACTTCACGTTTGACGGAACGATCTACGAGCAGGTGAAGCGGACACCAATGGGTTCACCGATTTCGGGACTCATAGCCGAGGCGGTCCTGCAGCGGCTGGAGTCGCTGGTTTTTCAACTCCACAAACCGAAAGTCTGGGCTCGGTATGTGAATGACACCTTCGTCGTCATCGAACGGGACCAGGTGCTCACGTTTAAGGAACGTCTCAACAGCATCTTCCCGGACATCCAATTTATGATGGAGGAAGAAGACAACAACCAACTGGCTTTTCTTGATGTCCTCGTCTGTCGAAAAGATTGTGGTGGTCTAAAGACTAAAGTATTCAGGAAAGTGACAAACACGATGCAAGTACTGAATTACAACAGCAACCACCCGATCAGCCACAAACGCAGTTGCGTAAAAACACTCTATCGGCGTGTTGAAACGCACTGCAGCGAAGAAAAAGACGAAGTTGCCGAGGTAGAATACCTTTGACGGGTGTTCAGAGAAAATGACTACCCGCGCAACTTCGTCAACCGGTGCTTGCGCAAACGAGCTGGCCAACAAAAGCACACCAACCCCAAGATTTGGCTTTCGATCCCGTATGTCAAAAACGTACCGGAAGCAGTCAGCCGCCTTCTCGCACCACTTGGAGTTGGAGTCGCACACAGGCCGGAGGCTTCCATAAGGCGTCAGATAATGAAGCCAAAAGACCCACTGCCACGGCAAGAAACATCTAGGGTCGTTTACAGGATCTCGTGCAGTTGCGGTCAAAGCAACTATGTCGGAGAAACTGGCAGACTTCTCAGGACGCGAATTGCCGAACACGCGGCTGCAGTGCGGCGAAATGATGCCAATTCTCAAGTTGCGGCTCATTCGACGAGGCCCGGCCACACCTTTATATTTGATGAGGCCGAAATTCTCGCAAGAGGTGACAATCGGGTGAGCCGAGAACTACTTGAGTCATGGTTCACGGGCCCCCAATCCATCAACAAGTGCAACGATTTGCCCAATCCATATTCAATCCTGAGATTTAATTTGGCCAAAGCAAGCCGTCACTTGAGGAATGGGCAGGCCACCGCCTCATCGTACGCCAACACCGGGGAGCCAGACGGCCGAGCAATCCTCATGCCCGAACTCACCGCCCGTGACGAAAGTTCAACAGGTCAGAGGCCGCGTGCCGTCCAACAAGCAGTCCACGCACAAGAAGGCAATTAACGTTAATTGTCGCTGTATGCTCGCAGTAATGACTGTGTCATATAAATACTGCAAACGTCTGTGCATACTAAACCTTTCTGCTACTCATATCTCTGATGACGAATCCGCGACGGATATCGAAACGTCGGGCGAATAAACATATTGTCCCAGCGATCGAGTCTTCTTCTTCTTCTTCTCAGCGTAAACTTTCTCTATGGGAAAGCCTAGAAAAGGCAAATTTAAATATCTGAGTAAAAGCGAAACTTTACACTTTCCAAACTACTCTGAAATTGTAAAACATTAATGAAAGCAGTGATGCAAGCTTTTTTAAGTAGCATACGTAAAGATTTGAGGTCCAGATATCATATGACGTTCATCATTTCCCGAAGGAGAGGAATAGGGGGCAAGTTCTTAAAACGCGTTGTAGTTATGCTAACGTTTCAAGACAAATGTTTTTATCTTCAGAGTGTAGGGATTACTCTTCCACGAGCCTTGGATTAATGCACCTCACGGCCAGCCTCGTATTGAAACGGTTCTCAGTGTACGTGCATTCGGTCGCCCGTTGGCCGTTGGTTGGGTCGCTTATACAATATTGACCAACGGCGGACTCACATCTCCTGCGTCCTCTTCGCAATTGACGTGGTTTTCGTTACGTTGACATGCTCGTCGGCGCGTCTTTCGTCCCATAGTGGACTAATAAACTGTTGGCGTTCGTTTGCAGCGTCCTCGGCCTCGCAGACGCCTCCATGAAAAGTCGTGCCACGCCGGTCATGTCACTCACGATCGCTACTAGCTTCGTCCTTCGCGGGTGTTGGCTGTCTTTCGTCCCTCCTATTGTCCTATTCTAAGCGGAGAGGAGCCTTGTGCGGAGCGCTCGGTAGGCAGAGTTTAAATCCATGGCCCGGTTTCTTGTGCCCGTCGAGGCCCAACTTTCTGCACTAGTCTGGTCATTTTTTCATTGGCTTTACCGATCATCTTAGTTTTCTCAAAGGCAAAACCGTAGTTTCTGTGCTGTACGTGGTCGTAGAACATAGCAAGCATATCCTTGCGGTCAATTGTGAGCTACTGCTCATGCAACCTAGTAGCAAGACGTTTACCCGTTTCACCAACATAACTTGCTTCACAGTTTTGGCATGTGAGGCTGTATACCACTGCTGATTGTTCTGCCAATGGTAGCGGGTCTTTGGACCTCATAATTTACTGTCTGATGGTTGAATCCGGCTTGGGAGTCCCACCAAATCCAAATGGTTTCAGGTGTCTTGCCATTACCCCTGCTTATTTCTTCACACAAGAGATGGAGGCCCTGAACTTGGAGATTTCTCCTTTCAGCTGCTCATGGTGTGAAGCATACGTACTTGACTATCAAAGGAGCATAGGAAGGGGTAATTTTATTCGTGTTTTTTAAAGTCATTGGAACTCAATGTGAAAAATGTACACAAACTAGGCATTCAGCTTTTTCCAAGTACAGCGTTTGCAAGATGCCAGAAATAAATTCCTTTAAATCCGCCATCTTGTGGTAAATGAAATAACTTGGGGGTATTCCACACGTTAATAAATATTAAATCCCCGCAAACATGATTTCCGACTGAAAACATTTCTGAATTTCAAATAAGTACATGCGGTAAGTCAACTACTGTAGAAGGTAAACACAAGCCTTTTCCATAAGATTTATGGAAGTAAATTCTGGGGAAGTTTGAAATAACCTTAGAAAAATTAATCTGCACCCAGCCTTGAATGTCATATGTCAAACAACAGACAAAACTCGACTGAAGACTCGATTTTTAAACTGTCAGATCTATCATTAAGGTCTATTTGCAACGCAAATTAGTTTATGATCAAATCCAGTTGTACTGCTTGGGAAAAATAAAATATGCCAGTGGCCTGAAACCTATGGTTAGAATTTAGCTATTTTCAGATGTGTGCCTGAATTGGCTTATCGAACTCGAATAAGAAGACGAGAAGACAAAAACATGATAATTGTTGGGCAATATGATGGTGATGTACTTGTACGGATATGGTGCAATATTTAAGCCAAAGCGAAAGGGTTATACGGACAAAATCAAATACTTAACGAAAATTTTTTGCGTAAACGTGGAAAAACATGATTGCTGATCGGCTCTGCCAGTATCTTTCTCGCCAGCACTACGAGCGACATTCACCAGTGACGTAGGCGCTTGTCGTGCTGGCCTAAGTCAGCGTGGTGCGGGGTTAGCTTCAGAGAGAAGCTGGTTTTCAGTCTTACTGGTTTCCTGAAAATGTCGAATACCTTCAGTCACGCAACAGTTACAAGCAGCTGGAAGTATAATTGCGTCAGCAGAAAGAAAAAGGATAATTGCCAAATCAGAAAAATGATGGGGTTTGCAAGATTAAGCAACAAAATGGAGCTCATGTTAGGTAACCAGAACAAGCTTATTTGAGTAAAATCGGCAAAAAACATGAAAGTAACACATGATTAGACCGTCCGAAAAGAAACGACAAGACACCTTTAGAAAAGATAAAGCCCCTTCGTCATAAAAATTTTGCGTGCTTCGTTCTATTATGGTCTGCTAGAGTCCCGAAAAGACCACTCCAATAGAAACGGATCTGATGGTGGTTTTTATTTGCCACAGCGGCTTGACTGCTTAAGTTTTCAACGTAAACAGCACGTGGCGTTTCAAAAAGTCTCAAATATTAAGCATTCTGATAGGTCCCATACACTTATGCTCACTTCATAGGTATGGTAAATATTTGCAAATGCAAACTGTAATGCGGCAAGTGCTGTTCTTTGTTCTTGGGTTTCTAAATTTCTCTGCCCGATATAAATATTTGAAGGCCCTTTAAAGCATACAAGAAAATATCAACTTTCGCTGTAACAAACATCTCTACCAGCCAACTAAAATAGCAATGAAACATCTCTCCACGCAATTTAGCGATTAATTTGATGTACATGGCGAAAAAAAATCACTAACCAATTTTGACCTAGCAACCTTATTTGACATATTTGGGATGACGACAAGTTTAATCATCTGCTTAATACACTGAGCACTTGGAACCCTATATTTAATACAATTATATAGTAAGATTAGGTTAGAAATTCATATTTCCTGGGCATCCTCATTAATAGGCAGATCATTGGGTTTACTAGAACGTGAATTTTTGACGGGAACTCATTTAAAGACTAATACAGAATGGCGAGTGCTTCATGAAACATTCCGAAAAAATGAAAACGACCGGTAATCACTCGCAAAACAGCATCAAGTAGGGTTGCAATACTGTTTATCATGCAGTCCAATTTCAATTATTTTCAGTCACGCTAGGATGCTGACTCTGTGATGAGCTTCTTTCTGACCGCTGCGAAAAAGTTGATTCTGTAGAAAATGGCTTCTCATATAGTATGCATTTTATCATTGACTTTGACTGACTGAATATATTCAAATATATTTTATAGAAAGCATGCACGATAAAATCATCTCTTGTTCTTATTTGATTACAACTGACACCTTCTTTCAATGTTATTCTTAAAGGAGGGATTTCCTTCGGTTTTAAAAAATAACAATTTTGAGCTTTTTTACGACTGTGCGGTGTGTATTCATAAAACATTGTATGTGTCAATTTATTACCGCTGCTACTGATATATACAGCATTATCCAAATCTACTGCAAAATTCTTTGAGATCTATACAACCGCTTCCTCAAACCATAGGCCAGATCGTACTTTTACTCAAACAGGATGAACACGGCATTCAGTTTGTAAAACTTGAATTCTGTTCTAGCACCGGTAGGTTTCAAAATCATTTGGCAATTTAAAAAAGTTGTTTAAAACCGAAGAAAACTCTTCCTTTACGAATAAAATTTAAAGAAAGCGTCATTTGTTATCAAATAAGCACAAGAGAGGAATTTTCGTGCACGCTTTCTATAAAATATATTTGAATTTATAAAAGCGGTCAAAATCAATGTTAAAAGTGCACACTGTTTAAGCAGCCATTTTTTCCAGAATCAACTTTTCGCAGCGGGCAGAAAGAAACTCATCACAGAGTCGGCATCTTAGCGTGACTGAAAATAATTGAAATTGGACTGCATGATAAACAGTATTGCAAGTCTACTCAATGTTGTTTTACGAGTGATTACCGGTTTTTTTTTTCAAATTTCGAAATGTTTCATGCAGCACTCGCCATTCTGTTTTTGAAATTCTGTTTTTACCAATACAAAGAAAACGAAAACTTGTCTACACTCTCTTTAAAGAATTCACAAAAACTTTCCTGGGTAAAGAGCAGTGTTCAAACATTTCCTGTTTCATATAATCCGGATTAAATGCAGTTATTCAATCTCTTAGTCGAAGGCCCAGAAATCACGTGCAATAACTTCTAAAGGGACAGTCAATTTCAAAAAGTTCCTCACGGTATCCTCGCCTAAAAGGGGAAGAATAATTTGGATACAGCCAAATTACGACTCTGCGGCACCATTTACTGTACTAACGATACAGTTCGGTTGATGTTTCGCAGTCCTGTGAAGAAAATTCAAATTAAAACCACGAAGCATGCCTTGACTTGCAAACTATCTGAACCTGTTTGAATTCAAACGGCCATGTGGACGAAGTAATTTTTGACTGAGGACAAAAGCATTTTGCAACCAAGTCACCTGAGAACTCGCCCAAATGGTCTTTACAATAAGAAAACGAAACGCGCTGTTCTATTATCGCAAAACACCTGCTAGATAGTGGAAATTCCTTTGACCTAAAACTGGTCGTCAGATTTCTTGTTCTCGCCCAAATGGTTAGGGCCCTGCAGTAGTTGGAGGCAGCCTGTAGGCAAGGAACAAAATCTGATTTGGAAAAACAACCAGATCACGTGATAGATCCGACCTTAACCTGATAAACCCTCACCTTCGAAAATCGGTTTTACGTCATTTTTATATTGGCATTCTATGATAGTTTGGACAAGTGTTCATCAATGAGACCAGATTTTTTGCAGAATCCACCTTTCTAAACACTTTTCTGACTAAATCTAAATAGCTGAAAACGTATATGTCAGTAAGCAAACTGTGAAGCAGTGCCAGCCAACAAAATTATCGGTCACACCTAAAGAACAATATTGAAGAAAAGATTGATAATACTTGAAAATACTAGAAAATACTGGGTTGAAGAATTTATGCAAGTGCATTTGCTTGTCCGTTTGGTTCAGCGGAACAGACCACGTCAATCGAATGAGCTTGCTCATATACAAAAGGCTAGGAGAATATGCATGAGCCTGTGTTCAAAGGGCGGAGGCAAAAAACAGAAATTAATCCTTATTCTGGTTGCAGTTCGGACAACATAAAAACTTTCCAAGTAGTTAAAATATAGCAGAAGGTCCAATAAAAACACATGAGAAAACTGAATGAGCCAACTCCATTTAGGCTGTGTACTTCTTATTAAGACCTTAGGGCAGAATTTCGTTCAAAACTCACAGTTGCCATAGTTTAAGGTCAAGCCAACAGGCGGTATCGAGCTCTTCGTATCAGTGCTTCTGTGTTGTCTGAATATGCTTGACCTCTACCTTCTGTCTACTATATTCTCAATATTTGCCTGACTGCCAATAGAGGAGAATATACGAGTTCCAGGCAGCA
>JAYGXS010000001.1:75044026-75056336 GCA_036362985.1 Ligula intestinalis | reverse complement strand
ACGATTACCTATGACTAAGGATTCCCGACGGAATCCGAAACGTCAGGAAAATAAAGTCCTTGTTCCAGTGATCGCATCTTCTTCTTCGGATTTGCCTGACTGCTTTCTTTCGTGATTATAAGCCATTTAAAACACGTGCGATGTAAGGAAATTTATATTTTAAAGAGAATTCATGTGTGTTGCAGTATATTTAAGTGGTTTTTCCAGAAATAATTAGGAGTTATAAAAGAACAAAGTTCGAAAATGTAATCCAGGGAACTTTTTTAATCATAGAGTTTTAGTCTGCTAAAATAATAACAGTTTGGTTGATCACTTCAAGGTTACCTTTTGCTTCTCACTGATCTAGAAGAAAAAGTAAGGTGCCCGTCTTGGCCCTTAATGAAAGAGTGTGTAGAAGGATTATCACTATATGCTTATATTACCCTTACTATGGGAAAGACACGGCCGTCTGAGACGTTGTTCGAGCAAGAGTTCAGTTTTGTAGTATTGACACTGTTTACATCTTTCAGTGCTAGTTTTGGAAACACAAATCTCACTCGACACAATGATCAGTAAAGATGCCGAATTTTTTTATACGTCAGATGCTAATATATCTCGCTGGTAGTCACGCAGTGGATCACGTGTGTTGGCTTCGTGAAAATCAGAGCGCAATACAAATGGCCAATCTATGCCTACCATCAACCACACGAATATTTTCCAACGAGAAACTCTCAATTTTTTTTGGACACTTACACACACTTGCACACTTACACAAACAGTGCTTTCAACGCGTTGCCAGATTATAAACGCAAACATATTGAGTAGATTACTTTGTCATTTTTGTTTCTCACGTGGGTTTTGAATTATTCAACTACTACAGAAAGTCAACCGTTGCATAACTTAATTTCTTCTCACCTCTTGTCAGCACGTTGGCCGTGCTGTGAAGATTTTTGGCCGCTTGTAATAACTGCGAATGATGGGATCCATACCCTACGATAAAAGGCGAGACTTTGAAGGAACAGGCACGTTGGTATTTCCCTCATCAAAGCAATCTGAAAATATTTTTTTGTCCCAAAAGGGTCACTTTTCTTCAGCGTCGAACGAAAGTACTGCACGCTTTAGCTAGAAATTGAACCAGTTAGACTCAAGCTGCCTCATTCTAACCTGGTTTGAATAATTTATAAGTCGTTTTTCATCCGCTTGGTGCTTCGTACAGAAGCAGATGAGGATATGTATTGTTTCTTTGTATACTTTGCTTGGTATGCAAAGGAATAACGGTTATCCTTTGTGTTTTGCTTAACGATTACGAGAGGAATCAGTAAGAGTCAGTCAAAGACAAAAGGGTTTGAGTGAAATGACAGCCAAGAGAGAAACTTTCCACACAGAAAATGAGAGAATACTTCATAAACTGCAAAGGCGAACTGAGTTCTCAAATACGAACGAATTTTAGCAAAGATTTTACAGAAATATGTGCATTATTTGAGGGTGTTTGCAGCCAATGCTTTATGTGAAAATATTGGCGGTAATCGCCATGCGGATTGTGACTGCTGATTGAACATTTTACTTCTGGTGACTGAGTCGAGAATGGCCAGATGCAACCATACGGTCGGTGGGGGTGAGGATAATCCCCCCTGCAACAGCCAATACGTCTTCGGGAAACGCTGATCTTGGATCAGGGATCCTGGCGTCGACGTTGCGCCAAGGCGTTCACCATTCAGTTACATGGAAGTTGAAGTGAATGCCTTTCCACTAACACGAGCATAGGAAGGTCCACTTTTTCTGCAGCCCCAGGAACAAGGTAGAATTGTGTCTTGGGTAGTCTGGGAAAAGTGTGAAGCGCGCCCGTAGGCATACGAACGAGTGATTTTAAGGAAGAGGACAAGCTGGGCATGCCAGGGAAGAAATTAGAACCCAGTTTGAATGCCCAATAAAAATGTAACGAGAGCAAGTTGGGTTGCGTACTCAAACCTTGGGAAAAGACACTGAAGGTATCTTTTATATCATCGCTTACCCCCCGCCCGACCAACGGCGAACGCGTGCATGTTCGGGGGTGTGCCCAAACCTCGGGCGAAATCACTGAGAGATATTTTCCAGAAGTATCAACAAAACCAACTAGAAAAAAAGCTTAAAAAGTACAAAAGACAGCGAGGTAAGGCAAATCACCTTACTTCAAATTTGTAAGTATGCGGTAGTTCCCGAGAACCGTTGTGCATTCCAATGTAATCAGAAAGTCCCTGTTAGATCGATAGATGGTGCGAAGAAAATCAGAGGTGTACAGGTAATTAAACCAACTTAAAAATTTAAGTACGTAGCTATAATACATAAGGACCAAAAAAGACCGAAAGAGACAACTTCACCGGACACAAATGTAATACAATGCAACAGAAAATGAACATCAAAGGACTTATCCAGAATGGGGTCTCTTAGTAAATTCTGAGCTAAAATATTTTTATAACTAAGTATGCAATACAGTAGACGCCGTTGATCATGCAATATTTCGACGTATGCGAAAGACTCATACTCTTTCAGTAATCGGAAAAGACTCCAGTTGTGATACGTATTATCTTGTAGTGTATTTTGAAGTCATTTTGGTCATGAGAGGAGGCGAGCTTTTAAACGAGCTTAGTACTGACCACTTATAAAACGTATCAATTGTAAGAACTAGCTTCTTAAGTAGCATGCCTTTTTATCATTGATTTTGTTTGCCTTTATAAATTTGAATATATTTTATGCAAAACATGCTTAAAAAATTATTTTTATACTTGTTTGATAGAAAACTACGTGTTCTTTAAATTTTATACTCAAAGAAAAAGAAGCTTTTGGTTTTAAATTAGTTGCTAATTATGAGCTTTTATACAATTGTTAGGTCTTCATCCATAATAAATCGTATACCTTAATTTATAAGTGCAGCCTATACTGCATAAAATATATATTCCAAATCTATTTTAGTATTTGATGACTATCAGGTGACATCTTCATGAAACTGTAGGCAAAAATGTACATTTCCTAAAACAGGATGCACACAGTGCGCAGTTTTTATACCTTGAATTCGAGTGTAGCATTTACTCGCTTAGAAAATTGTTTGGCAATTAGGCAACTTTTTTAAAACTGAAAGCTTTCCTTTCTTTGAGTATAAAATTAAAGAACGTGTAATTTTCTATCAACCCAGTACCAAAAAGTCTCTCGTGCATGTTGTGCATAAAATATATTGGAATTTATAAGGGCAATCAAAATCAACGATAAAAAGGCATACTATTTAAGTAGCTAGTTATCACGATAGATACGTTTTACTAGTGATCAGAACTATGCTTGTTATGAAGCTCGCATCCTATCATGCTTGTTATGACCTCAGGATACACTACATGATAATCAGTATCACTGCTGGAGTCAATTCCGATTAGCAAAAGAGTATAAGTCTTTCGCATATGTCGAAATATTGCATGATCGATGGAGTCTACTGTACTTAGGACCCGTGCGGACACGGAGACTGATATACGCCACCGTTTATTAAAGTCAAATACTTATTTTTTCTGTTATTAAACCACGTTTAACGTTTTGCATTTTGAGATTTATCATTTTAATTTAGAAGAGCAGTACCTTGCACAAATTGTGTTATGGGAACAGTACATTTAAGTGGCCTGAGGTACAAGTTTAAAGACACGGTCAAGAGTGTTTGTCCCAGAAGTCTTTCATTGGGGATATAGGAAAGGGGGCAGCAGTGGCGGTAAAAGACGGCTGGTTTAGCGACAGTAAAGGCTTGCTGGAGGCGTTTGAAGGGGAAGGGACAAAAGAAAGCGAAGAGTTAATGTACTTAAGCGATCGTGGGCCATAGCAGACACGGTGCATGTAGAATGTGTTTTTGAGCACACAAAACCGGGTTCCTTAACCTGATAGCAAGTACTCTTGCTACCACTACTAACAGACGTTGACCCAGGTACTTGTTATCGTTTATAAGATCCTATAAATGGCCAAGAAGGCTTCGTTGGGGCCCACATGACGTCTTGAATCCTCGATTTGCGCATTGTTTATGCCTATGATTGGCATGCGTCTGAATGAAAGCTTGAAAGCTGTGTTACGAAAGTTGAGAAGAAGTGAATCAAATAACGAAAATAAATTGAAGGGTGCTAGGAAAAATGAGTAACTTCTAAAAAGATTTAAACTGTTTTGCAAGAGAACGATCAAAATTCCCTACTTTATGATAATCTACCCGATAGTTTAGATGACTCACCAATTACTTTTGCGACCTGACTAACATTCGATGAACTCTCTTCAACAGCTTTTCTGATTAAAAAGTTTGCAGGGAATGCAGTTTGCCAACCATTGGTGATCATTACTGTGCCACATTCATCATGTTCAGTTCAGTGTTTTCCAGGAAAATTTAGGCGAATGCCTTTTAAGGTCCTTTTGGTAACAATGTGCCTCAGATATTTCTTTTTCTATAAAGAAAAACCGTTTTTTGCAGCCGTCGGGCGTGTATCTAGCTAACTTATCACCCAAAATTAGCTATAAATTCTTAACTCCAGAAGCTGCATTGTCACATTCGTGTTTTATGAGACGAAGGCTGAACTGCAGGCCTAAGAGTTTTCATCATCAAACTCCAGTCTCCCACTATGCTTAGTTTTTTTGGATTCAAAAGTGACTGAAATTATAGGTGAGAAGCTATACCTTTCAGACAATTGGCAGTTAATATTTTCGGTGATGCCCTCTCGATCGAAAAAATACTTGCCATAATAAATTAATTTTTAAGTGACATTTACCAAAGAGAATTCTGCTGAAGGCATTAGCACAATCTGGAATTCCACCGAGACCCTTTTTAAATGCAAAATCTAATGATTTGATCTTGAAAAACACTTTTATATACGGTAGCAGTTTGACTTTTAAATTTGTTTTCTTAGTCAAAAACATAGGCGGCTACTGAAAAGAAAAAAAATACTCTATGTTGAGTATAATTTCTCGGTAAGTGAAATCATTTATCATAAAAAAAACACACAATTTTCCCTAACGCGATTTAATTGACCAGATTATATCTTTAAATTCAGTTATTGAGAGAGAGGAAAATTTTTGACTTTAAGAAAACACCTCATTAAAAATATTTTTTAAAAATGACGGCCCTGTTTGCAAAAACTATCTTCAGTAAGAGCTATTTGTGCCCCCGAAAATGCATGTATGATTATCATAATTTGATTCAAAAATCAATGCGCATAGTCAGACCCTTAAACAAAACATTAACATTTACGGATGTATTTTTTAGGAAAACTACATAAAGGCTAAGATTTAAGTTTTTCAGTGTTTTTCCTATTTGTATCTTATGGAATGATTTCAAAACCACTATCCCGTCTTCTTTTAAATACAAATTATAGAACCACGGATCGCTTATTTAAAATCAAACTTTTTCGTGACAAAAGTATTTACCTTTATTTCCCATATAAAACTGAACTGAACTAACTGAGGATTATGTTCATATTTGAAGAGTTATGCCTGTGAACAAATCTCCATTTAATTTCACATGAATATATTTTTCCATAATGTATCCGTAAAAAGCTGACATTTATCTTCCTAAATTGAAGCATTCCACTTTATTAAATTGGACGTCCAAGTATATGCAAATCATATTCTCTTAAACTTTGTATTCTTACTTTCCAAACCAGACCATTTAGTTTAGTTTTCATAAAAGATGCTGCTTTTCTTTTCCAGCCAGGACATATTTGTGTCAATGCTGGAGGACTGCCTCTGCTTTAAGTTGAAAAGTTATTTTCATGCTCCTGGGCATGTTGTGTGCACCTTATATTTAGTAATACGGCCATTTTTGAGTACCTTTGTGCAATCAAATAAACAACTAGGTGATAAAAGGGAAAATCATCAATATGTATAAAAAGGCAAAATGTCGTACGAAAGGACTATGTGTTGAGTATAGCGCACTTTGTGTCTACTCCTCAGCTGACAAGATGTTTGAAATACCGTAGTTGGAATCAAGAAATATGAACAGGGAAAGGGGAAAATGTCAGAGTTCAAACTGTAGATATAGAATTGCGAAAGTATTTTCGAGTTAAGGAATGTAAGCTAAAAAATGAGATCATACAGCTGCCCGAGTTCATTATGGATTAGAAAAACGAGATTGGGCTGATGAAAGATCGGGAATAATAAAATACAAAATTTAAACAGTAAGATAAAAAAGTCACTCTGCAGATGTTAATACAAAAGCAGCTTTACCATTCAAATGTCGACTGTGTCCATAACATCTTAAGTTCCTGTTGTTCATACACTGAAAAGAACTCAGAAGATGCGTATTTGGTCAATGACGTTTTCGCAAACCTTTATTTCTTAAAGGAAGGATTTCTTTCGATTTTAAAAAATTTTCTTGAGTGCCGAACGATTTTGTAATCTACCAACTGCTAAAACTGAATTCGATTTTTACAAACGGAATGCTGTGGTCATCCTGTTTTAGAAAAAGCACGTTCCTGCGTACGGTTTGTAGAAGTGGTTGCATCGATATCTTAGAATTTCGCACTAGACATGGATTATGCCGCAAATATCTGTGGAAGAATTAACAAATTCATGCATACGATGCATCATGAATAAACACCGGACATCCTTAAAAAAGCTCAAAATTATAAACGTTTTAAAACTGAAGTAAACCCTTCCTTGAAGAATAATATTTAAAGAAGGACTAATTTCCCAGCAAATAAGTACAAGGGAGGTTTTTTCGTGCATGTTTTCGATAAAATATATTTGAAGCTATAAAGGCAGTCGAAATCACTGATAAAATGCCTACTTTATAAGAAGCCATTTTTTACAGAATCAAGTTTTTCATAGCGGTCAGAAAGAAACTCATCACAGAATCGGCATCCTAGCGTGACTGATAATAATTGAAATTGGACTGCATGATAAACAGTATTGCAACCCTACGCAATGTTGTTTTTTGATTGCTTAACTATCTTTTTTAAATTGCGGAAGGTAGCTTGCAGCACTCGCCATACTGTACTTGCCATGATAGCTATCTTTTAGAAGAGTTGTCTTCCTTATTCACTAAAGCAGAGCATTGAAACGGCTGTTTATATTTTGCTTAAAAAACATTTATCAAGGTTGGTCGTGTACCTTATAGATGACGTAGATAATACAATCTGCTGAGGAAACTCTGAATAGTCAGATCATAGTGTCTTTAACGTTCTTGATGTTATTATGTTAGCGTGTTACGGGAATTAACTCTGTACATTTTTATTAGTAAAATGATCCCAATTATCACCAGAACTCTACGTGACCTTGTATTTAAGCAATTTTGCAAGGGTTTCACAATCAGGAGTATAAAGTTAACGAACGCGTTTGATCTAATCCACACTCCTCATCCTGGAATGTTGGTTTTTGAAGAAAAGAACCTAGGCCAGAGATGATGTGAAAAATATAGGTCTATATCCTAGCCGCCAAGCGGTGGAGGCTCGAGAGTGAGCTCTAATGGTAATATGGGGGGACGAGTGGGTCCTCTGACAGATGGGTGTACGCGGCTATGCCACAATATTCATCTTTATGTTGATAAAGATACTGTGGCTGGTTTTCTATTTAGCTCTTTCATGAGATATTGATTTCGAAGTACGCGAATTGGCCCAATAGCGTGATTTGAGTTTCATAGTCGTTGATGTGGCATTCGTTATATTCAACCCTTTTACCCAATTGATGCATGACCACTGTCCTTTCCTTGCCGGTATTGCGTCAAAAATGCAAGCACACGTAGGCGAACAAAAGGCCATTAAGATTACTCATGGCGACTCGAAGATAAATAAACTTTACCAACAAAGACAAAGGAGACTGGGATGGACATTTCTGGCTCATTAGCCACCATTAGCCAGTCAAACCCAATCACAGGTGTTGCACCACCTGAGGCTCAAACCTTTTGATTAGAAGTCCAACATTCTAACCCTTGAGGCACAGACCCACTGTCCTGCAGATTAAGACTGGCACTGAAAGTGCCGTCATGCACCATCTATTGAGCAGCGGTCTATCATTGCGGTAACTGAGGCTAGTTTCCGGTCGAGTCTTATAGTAGGCGTCCACCACTATGATAGAGAGCATTACCAGAGACTGGGGTGGGATGGGGGGATTACACAGTCCCACTCCAGCCCTTGTGTCATAGAAGAGGGCTTACGAGAGTTTTGCCCTTGCTTGTGACCGAGGAAAACGTCCTGTCGTATAGGCTGTTTAAAATTTGCACGAATCATTCAGGACACATGGGTCTTAGGAGTGTAGGTAAGGATGAGTTGTATGGCCGCTTAAGCAAGACACGAGAAGATGAACGCCCCACCTACCTAAAATAGGTCACCTTGAGAGAAATTTCAGTACGAGTATAGATTCCTGTGCCTTAGCCCAAACACTAACGTTAACCCAAAACGCAACTATAACCTTAATCTTTACCCTAGCCTTACCCTTAATTCGAACCTAAACCCTAACCCTTAACATAATTCTGACGCTGACATTAATCACAAACCTAAACCTAATTCTTAACTTACCACTAACCTTAAACCTAATTTGCCCCGAATTTAGTGCAAATCCGCGTGCATTGTGGGTGGTTCCTATTACCGTGTCTTGACTAGGTGGCCATACAAGTCATTCCTACCGGATTACGTTCCAGAGCCCATCGCGATTCACTTTGTTGAGGCACAGCATTGTGGCCTATTACGGTGGACTGTTTTAATGGGCTCACAGAGGTATTGTGGAGGTTAATTAGTTTTTCTCGGCATTTCCCTTATGGTTGGTTACGCATAGAGTTATTATTGATTTTTCCGTGATGTTTTAGATATTCTTTCCCTTGTTCTAGCATTCTGATTCGCTTCCCTTAAGCCATTCTCTATTTTCTGGGCTTCCATGCTCAAGCTACGTATCGGCAAATGCATTTAGATAAATTGATCCAATTGCAAAATAATCGTGGTCTCGGTGGAATCCGAACCCACATCAAACGTTGTAACCAAATTGAGCTACGAAAGCACACAGAGAGCCGTTAATACAATAACACTTGGGTCAATTTACCCACCCAGCACATATGGAGTCTTGAATCCACCAGAATGACTACCAAGTATATCTTATTACTAGGAAATTGGCAGATCTTAAAAACTCAACTGACTCACGAATTTTTCACAATTGGGTCAACTGAGTTATTCGAATTTGCCAACCCCTTCTCCCCCTCCTAATAAGTGCATTTAGATCCGGGAATATATCATAGTATAATTTCTGAGAATAATGTTTCCGCGTTTGTTGTCGCTGATTTGATGCTTTCACTTGTTTGGCCTGGTCTTTTCAAGTAGCAGACAACGATGCCTTTATTAGTATCGCTGACCCAGTCCTGACGCTGTTGTTACGCTCGACTGGGGACTTCTAGTGCGGTTGCCTGAATGGCATGAACCAGATGCTTTCATTTATCCTCAACAGTTGTTGCAATTCAAATGGCATTGTGGTCGACTGCGTAGCTGCAGTTGAAGTCTCACCCTTAGAAATGACGGTGCGGTGGTTCGTCCGGCTGTTGGCACCTAATATCACGTTGATCACTGGCACAGCTGTTGGTCATGTCTCCGAACGGGGACATAGTTCGGCGAATGCCAATGGCACGAGTGAGTATGCATCCGCTGTGTCTTCCTCCAGTGATGATTTTTAACACTTTTAGCCAACTCCTCCATCGAGATTCCTAAAATATTCCAAATAAGAGGGCTCGTCAAGCACATGTTTTTATGGCTGCTAACTTGAGAAGACGAAGAGAAGATCAAGACTTGATCGCTGGGACAATACTTTTATTCGTAATTTGAATTTACAAAATTGTGAAGTGCAATTTGGAGGTCACGAGTCTGAGCTGCGGTTCTCCTTGAAGTGACTGACGAGAGATAGGACGTTTGTTTTGCTTCACATTCCGGTAAAGTATATCTACACATCTGCGACAATCACAATCAATGACAATTCAAGTTTCTTCTTCTTTTCTGGTAAGCATCCATTCATTTACAAAGCCGTCTTAGGCATCAGATTTCAGCAACCCGAGCAGAAAAGCTCACTAACAATATCCTAGTCAACAATAATGTCCTTATTCAAGGTAATTACATTAGGGATATAAGAATGCAAATGATGTAGCCTTTAAATAATCGCATTTTTATTTTGATATCCATCCTTATCAGATAAATTACAGTTATTGCTGGCGAACCCAAAGTTATGATCCTGTACTTCTTGCTATGTAAAGCAATATGTTTTTCATGAGATTGTAAAAACTCGCAACTTTTCGCGATATTTGATAAGGATACAATAATACTTATGGTTACATTGGTGATGCAGTAATGCAATTTTGATACGGACAATGACGGTGTAGTATATCCTCTGCCAGAAAAAAATAGAGACGTTGAGAATAGCTCGTTGCCATATCTTTTTAACCGCAAACGTAGGTCACTTCGGTAATTGCGAGCACCATTTGCGGTGTCTGTACAGTCATAATTGCTTTGGCAGATTAAACAGCGATGGAGTGGTTTGTACTGAAACGAAAGCTTTTCGTGAAGAAATCCAGTGGCGCATTCGGAAACAGCGAAAATTTGAGACAGCAAAAAATCAAGGTAGACGCTACGTTAACACAGCTTTTATCTGTTAACTACATTCAAGATTGGAAGATTGGAAATGAACAGAGCTCACGGACCTCGGTTGATCGATATGTGCTCACGCTTTTATAAGGTTTATGTTCGCATCCTTCAATAGTCGTTTGTAGCACTGCAATAGAATCCTTACACCGTGGTGTATGCGTGCATTTTAAACTAAGGTAGAACAACTCAGAATCGCATGCCCACTACCGTTGGCCACTGTTCGTAAACGCCATTTAGTGATCCATTCTCGCTATATTCGGAGACCGTTGCAAATTTATAAATATATTTAACTGATGCCTGCTATTTTTAATTGTTCTTGGGTTCGTTGATGTTGAAACATTTCAACGAACGCATACAAAGACTCGTTTTCTACTACCTCCCCAGAATTTTGCACCTTCCAGCAATATTTATAAACACTAAATATAGTTCTTACTTATGCGAAAATGCAGGCTACAAGGCTGATTAAAACCGCATACACTACGATCTGACACTATTCATGGTTTTTTGGAGCTATAGCGACCATACCTGTCAGGTGTGTGATCAATGAATAGCTCCTTGCCTCTAGCTCTCAAGATAAGCTTATTATTCCGGCTGAGCAATTTAGTTGCAGATTTTGTAAACAAACCTCATGCATGCAGGTGATATGTGGTTTAAATTGCAACTGTGGAAGATTCTTTTGTAGCTTGCGATCCTTCAAATGTCTCGAAAGAATATTTAAACCTACGATTTTCATGTGTTACTGCTGTTTTGAGTGCACTCAACTGATACCTGCGTGAAAGTATACGAGACATAACCTCGGTGGGTGCATTAGGCTGTTAACATAATTTCCCCCGCAATCGCTAATTAGCTGGCAGATCAGAATCTGAGTTACTCAACTAGGGAGATAGGGAGTTATTAAGTTGGTTTGGCAGATTTGCTTAATTTGAGTTGACCCAAGTGTGAAAAACTCTAGGCGTTTGGCGGGATTTGAACCCGCGCATCAGAGAAAGCCTTTACCGGAGGCTAATGCTCTACCGCTAAGCTACAAAAGCCCGCTTCACGCCATGAGTTTAATCACACTTGGATCGATATCAAGTGTGGTCAACTCAAATTAAGCAAATCTGCCAAACCAACTTGATAATTAAGTCAGCCTAGTAGTCATTCTGGTGGATTCTAGATGATTGCTTAGGAAATCCTGCTTGGGCAGTCAACTTGCTCCTATATTGGTGGATTCCATATGAGCGAAAAGTTGAGCGGGTAATATCGATCCAAGTGTGATTAAGCTCATGGCGTGAAGCGGGCGTTTGTAGCTTAGCGGTAGAGCATTAGCCTCCGGTAAAGGCTTTCTCTGATGCGCGGGTTCAAATCCCGCCAAACGCCTAGAGTTTTTCACACTTGGGTCAACTCTTTTGTCTTGTGAATGGCCTATTATTGCGCATCACAGCTTTTTTCATTGCAGAATGCTGAGGCTATATACTTTAATAGCCTTTTTCAAATATAGGAAAACTAACAGGCATGATAACTACAGGGGGTAAATGATGAAGATTTAGATAAGAACAAATAAAATAATGTTTGACAGTCGATTTAAAGTCCAACAGATTACTACCTAACAAAATAACTAATAGGTCAGTTGTCGGGTTTGAATACTTCATTTGACCTATTGGTGAAAAACTGAGATCTCACAAATATATAATGATAACACCATGGATGAGAAAAGATACTGACCTTCATATCCAGGTGCAAAAAAGGGCGACAAA
>JAYGXS010000001.1:75021195-75034026 GCA_036362985.1 Ligula intestinalis | reverse complement strand
CAATAATAATACCTACACGTAATATTATACTGAAACATACATCTTACCTCAGATATAGCCGAATGTGCCATGAGGAAATCGAAAAAGCCCAACTTCAAGCGAGTATTTTTACTCATGAATATAAGACACGATGCCGTTCCTGAGGTCTAGATGTTAATAATGTGTATTTTAGGAACGGACCGAACAAAAAACTAACAAGTAGTCAATACCTCATCATTTATCTGGCCAACTAGAGAACATTAATAATTGTCAGCTGTAGTCTATGAGTAAAATAAACACTAAAGTTGGTTCTAGTAGAACGTAAATGGTAGTTTTTTGGATGCAGAATTGTATGATATTACAAACCATGTCAAATTTGTCCCCAAATTATCGTTGAAAAATAATTTAATATATAAACCTATTAAAGAAATAATATATTAAACAAGATTCTTCAAAGCATCAAGCGTAAACTTATCGCCAATTTTCGTTTCGGACATCCAAGTTCAAGGTCTCGTGCTTGCGGGAATTTACACTTACGTCTCTTACCAACAACTTCATGAAAAATATGGTGCTTGAACTCAGCATGTACGAAAACGTTCGAGATTCGTCTTTTTCTGAAAGGTGCATGATAAATTCTACAAAACTTGTCTTTCTTAACAGTTATGTGAGAACACCGAGACAAGCAGTATCTTCGTTTAAGATTCAAGGAAATGTTAAAACTTGGCTGGCTTCACCATCGTCAGGGAGCATGGAACAGTTTAACATAAAGTTGCTTTTGCTACATTAACATTTATAGGATCGGCACAACCGTTGTTAGGTTTATTACATTCTATTATTTACTGACTGAACGCTTGATATGCGACGTCAGTTTTTCTGAAATCCCGCGATGCCATCGTTAGTTTTTTAGTCATATTTTATCAATAGACAAACACAAGAATTTCACCGAATAGTCGTGGAACTATTTTTGGTAGAACAGGAAAATTATGACTTCCGCTACTACATGTTGGTTTACTTTACATTCCAGAGACGTCATGGGAAAATTTAAGGTCGGGTTTATGTTTATAGCTACGGTCAGAGTTAATGTAAAGTTTATGCCTGAGTCAGATTATGGGTACATGGCAGGATTAGTACACAAAAATGGGCGGCCTTGGTATATTAAGCGAAAGGTCACCTATAAAAAGAATTAAGTTTTCTCTTGTCTATCCTTTTTTGAAACAAAATCACACCTCTAAAAAATAACACGGTTTCTGTATTGCAGATTCCATTAATTACTGAAAGATGTCACAAAAATAGTAAAAGTGATCTTTTCCACTATTCTGATCTTGTTTACCGATGACCCAGCTCGTTAGAGGGGGAACATTGTTTAATTTTTCAAAGCAGTTTAAATCATTTACCGCAATAAATTTTGCAGTCACAATTTCTGAATTTCTTGTATGAGGAATGGGTTAGGCAATGAAGACGTGGGCTGGCTCAAAGCAAAATTTGTGGACCTCACTCACCAATATCGTACTGCTCCGGTAACACAAATGACGCCTTTGACTAAAGAGCATATGGCTGTCCTTACCAAATTGAAACATCACGAAGAGAATAATTTTCTAAGCCTGATAAAAGCCATGGAGTTATAATTCTGAATCGAAAAGATTACATGAGAAAAATGGAATCAATTTTATATGATCAGACAAAATGTTGTCTACAGAACTCATGGAATGATCAAACCAATACAATGGAAGAATCAGTCTGGAAAATTATCAAAGAGTTGCGGGACAAAAACTTGATAGATAATTTAGTTACTCGAATTCTGAAACCTAGAGGTCTGAATATGCCAAGACTATATGGTCTGCCTAAAATGTATAGGTAAGGCGTACCTCTATGGCTTATTCTGTCCATGACAAATTCTCCCATACACAAGCTGGCAAAGTGGCTTGTCAACGAATTATAGCCAATTCAGCAGCGATTCACCAGTTATGCTTCAAAAAATGTTTTTAAATTTTTTGGAGACCTCAAGCTCCAAAATATTACAAACAAATTTATGTTTTCTTTAGATGTGGAGTCATTATTTACAAATGTGCCATTGGATGAAACAATTGAGGACATATGCACTCAAGCGTCAGAGGGAATTACTGAAAATTTGTACGAAGTATGTGCAACTCCTCTTCAATGGGCTAATATATAGACAAATTGATGGAGTGGCAATGGAGAGACTAATCGGGCCTACCTTCGCAGACATCTTTATGGGTCTCATCGGAACTTAATAATACAACGATATAAAGACGATATGTGGATGATATATTCACTATTAGTTATATCAAAAAAGACGCTGAAAATCTTCTTACTTTTATGAATACATTGCATCAGAAAATTAAATTCATGATAGAGATGGAGCAGAGCAACCTGTTATCCTTCCTAGACGTCCTCATACTCAGAGAGTATGATGGTTCAATTAGGCGCACTGTTTTCCACAAGACTACCTGGAAAGGCCAATACCTACATTTAACCAGTTTTGTGCCTACACAGCGGAAACGGAATCTGGTACTTACCCTTTTTCCAGAGAGCCAGCAGTATTTGCTCCAGTAAAACCCTACCAGCAGAGGTTGCCTGCACAAAAGAGGCCCTTCTTAAGTGTGGCTACCCTCTACGTTTCATTAAAAAATAAGCAGCCCTTTAACGCCAAAATCTATGGACCAGTCGGTTCCAAGAAAGCCCATTTTAGATCCTTAGCCTTTAAGGGAGACAACGTTTCAAATAAAATTAAACGAAGACTACGTTGTTCCATACAGAGAACGTACTATGCTGCCGAACTTGTTTTCCTCACTCCAACTAGCCTTCCAACTAGCCAGTCAAAGGAAGCCTTGCCGTTGCATACCACCTCAAACTGCGTATATGAAATCACCTGCACTTGCAGATACAAGTACTTTGGCTGTACGCAAAGGCAATTAGCGAACAGGGTTGCTAAACATTTCCCTGCTTGACTTTTAAAACAAGAAAACAAAGTGCCTCGGTCATAAATTAAAAAAACTTGCTTGACAGTGGTCACCCCATTGGCACCAACACATGTTTCCGAATTCTTATTCAAACACAAAAAACCGGACCTTACGTTACATGGAAGCATCCTACATATGACGGGAGAAAGCCGACCGATGTAAGCAACTATACCATGCGGTTGATATTCAATTTCTCTGGTTAATACATACATAACTTTTATTTTCGTTTATTCTCCTCCATACCTTTTGCTCCACGTGTAAAGTGGACATGACTGTTGACTGTTTGCCACGTTAACATGACCTTGCTATTATAGATTTTGTGAAAATACAAAATGGTGTTCGCCAATTGGTTCGTTAGTGATGTATTGAGAGGACGCAGTTTATAAGCTCTCTCAGAATTTATTTGCAAAAATAAATTCTGCTGTTTTGGCCTGCTTCGAATTTATACTTGGGAAAAAACGCTTTTAATGATTGTTGTTCGTTTTAATTTGGGAATTGAGTTCAAATAATTTGTACTGGTTTTTTAAGGACTGAAGCTTTATCGGGAATTTGCGTAAATTTCGCGAATGACATTCCCCGTCGTAGATACGAGTGCGTGAAGATTCAGTATACAGATATCGTATCACGTGCTCCATTCCCCAAAGAAGAAGAAAGATTGACGTGTTGGAGATTTCCTAAGATGGAAACGAGAAAGCACGGCTAATAAATCAGGAATAGTCATCTCCGTCCTGATTGCTTTTTTATCTGCATTACTTCCTGCCCATACACCGAGCACCACAATCGCCTCCTCGTCAAGATGACATGGACGACCTATAGGGCTGTCACGGTAGTAGCGTTTGCCAGGGACTTGGCCAGTTTCACCTAATCTGTCGAACAGTAGACATATGCCCATCTTTTGACGTCTTGAAATTGGTTTGTCATCGAACCCAGGTGAATTAGGGAAGGTTTGATTCACTATGCGTAGGTCACCAGTTCGCATCCACTCTGTGGTTGAGTTCGTCCCTTGTGACAGCCGAAAAGTCGTGCCATACTCCATACATAGGTAGTCAAGAGTTCGAAGTCAACCAACGTACTGGATAGTTTGCTTTTTCTTTGTGCACAGTAAACCTTCAGTGGCTCCATCATGCGGCACAAAGCTAGGGCTCTTTAATAAGGTATCTAAAAACCCCAAGAAACCTCTGCACGGAACATAGATGAACTCGAATTTAATTACGCCAGCCAATGCGTCAAATTCCATCATTAGGGGTCTTGACTTCCCCATTTTTCAGAGCATTAGGTCTATTGGAAAGTATGTGTAGTTTATGCCACACAGACGGGCTTTGCCATGATCGAACTATGTCTTCAGAAAGGTTCGACTCCTTATAGAGAAATGTGAAGAGCTATCGAGTTTCAGACACGCAGTTAGCAGCATTTAGTGTAATCCTCGTCTTCTTTCTGCTAACACCTCCGTTATTTAAGTGCTAATTCTAATAAGCCCCAAGCCCAATGGGTATCGGATTTAAATTTTTGGCAAATGCAGGGAAATATTTGAGTTTACATACTTGTCGGACGCTAATCGGATCCTTCTTTTTATTTCTCCTAGCTTTCCCTATTATTAAATAGTGATGTTCAGAGAATTCAGCAACCGAAACGCAGATATCAGTTCTAGAACGAGGTAAACAATTAAAAACCATGGCTACAACCCTGTACATAAATGAACAGAAATCCGTATGTGGTAAGCATTCAACAACTCAACTACAATCTCATCGGTTGGTGCAGTTTTAGTATTTTAGAACTTGTACGGGGGTGAGTTCAACGAACAAAAAGGACAGGCGGAATTTGAGGTATCCGGGGATTTTTCACTTTCCTACCGCAAGCTTACCAAATCTTATATCCACTTTTAACTTAGGTTGCTGCTGTTTTTTAATCTTCCGTAAATATAATCGGTCACATTGTTTCTTCCTAGTCGATGACTGGCGTTGATTCTTCGATTTTAAGTTTCCAGAAATTAAAGGTGTTGAACACAATCCATGCAAACCAACACAATTAAAAAGGCATGGCCACAGGAAATTAAAAAGTAGGACGTTTTTTCACCCTGCTAGATGTGACCCTATTTGACGACAAAAAATGGACTTCACTTTTGGAAAGAAGCTCTGGCAAAAGCCAAAGAGAAGGTATGTAACTTAAGTCGTAGACCTGACAGTATTTTTCATCGAAAAAATTGGCAGAATAGGAAATTAACGTCACACAAAGACTGGTAGATAATGAGTTAATATGTCTACACTTGGCAAACAGCATAGAATTGCATGATTTTTGAGATTGCCGATTATTTGAAAATAAAACCCAGTGCCATTTCTGGACCCCTTCAAGGAAATATCCATCTAAATGTCAAACGGTGCACCAGAATAAATATCACATTTACTCATTTTGTCATAAAATTGGCGGAATTTAACCATTTTAGTTCGGCTTCAACTCAACACAAAGGGATTGCATCTGCATAGCGATATCTTTTTCCGGTTAAACATTCATAGCAATATATCTGTCCGTTACTATGCAAAACAGTTCCCAGTAAAACAAAAAATTTAAATCACCCTATGATACAATTATGCTGTAAGCAAGCATTCAATTTGCAAAATTGAATTCCCCATATTTTCAACAATTGTATTTGCATGCAAGGCTACGATTGGCTATATGGCTCTACTCAGAAAAAAAAGATGCAAGTACGTGTCCCATGGGAATGTGGATAGAGTAGGCGAGTTTAACGGATATATTTTTCCTGATAGCATAAAATCAAAACAAAATAACGAATGAATTAAAATTTTCGCCTTCCAGGTATTTGCATGGATTAAGAAGAGGGATTTTCGAGCATCGAATCAATTTAATTATTATCCTGAGCCTTCCGAACTTATCAGGGTACTCACCTACGCCTGGTCTACGGATGAGAATTCAATCAACCGATGTGTCGAGTTGGCGCCGGCGTGCAGAACATTGCGCAATCACGTGCAACGCCGCCTAGACGTCCGTCACAATTAATTAGCCCACATCATGTTTAATTACCCCATTTTCGTGGCTGACGCCCTGACGAACCTTGACATCACTGACAGCTAATTAACGTATACCCCTACAGTTGATCCCCCTCCCCTGCTTTTATTCATCGTAGTGTCTTAGCCCCTTACGACCTTATGACCCCGGACAGCTGATTGGCGTAGGTCCAATATAATTAACCCTCTTCGTGGCCATTTTGTATTTCTGACGATAGACTCCTGTAAGAGTTCGAAAGCAAACAAAAAAACGAACAAGCAAAAAAACAAACAAACAAAGCAAACAAATTGATCTGGCACTCGACAGCCTTTTTTCCTCATCCAAAACATAATCTTTTATGGTATTTGCTTGTTTGAGTACACGGATAAAGTTTTTAAGGCAATTTCTCAATTTAAATATGGGAAAATAAGAGCTGAAAATGAATGGAAAAAATAATTGCTAGATATTTCGGGCAAATTTAACCCCATCCCGCGATGAGCAGGCACACTATAAGGGAACGCGTGAAGAATATATCGCTAAATTCGAGTCCCATGATGTCCGAAAATTAACATATATTGGCGATTTACAACATCAATGGCCTAAAAATTTAGTCCTAAACATGCGTTTAAAGAATAAACATGACCACAAATGCCAAAGCCTAAGCTAAACGCCAACCCTAACGGTAACACTTGAGAGAAGCGTGACAGGAATGAGTGAAGGTTAAGAGGTTCGAATGACATAAACGTTGATCTTCGACGGGCATGCAAAATCAAATCCTGAAATAAAACTCCGCACAAGGTTTACATTCGCCTGAGGCAATAGAGCGAGTGAAAAAGAATATGCAGCAGGCACCCGCGCGGGACGAATGTGATTACAATTGGCAATTACATGACGGGCGTAGCGAACTTTCTCATAGAGGCTCACGAAAGGGCGAAAATGACTTAAACGAGCACCAACAATCGATCAGTGGGCCTGCATTATGCACGGTTACAACACGCGGCTGGCAGTGAGGCGCATTCATTTGAGGCCAGCGGAAGTATAAACAGTACGCTCTGAAAAAAAAACAAAAATACTTACAAAACGTCAGCCTAAATAAAACTTGGTCTCAGTACTTGCCCCTCTTCTTCTTCCTCTTCCGGGAATGATGAAGACGAAATTATGTCTAGACCTCGAATCTTTGCGCATCTAAGCATTTGCATTGAATTAAACACCACCTGGGGTTATACCTCTGATCTTTACTTATGTGAGATTTGCTAACCTTTCCTTAGATTTCCAATTTCTTACCTCTCACGCTAGTCATTTTAAAACTGCTAGTTACTAGGAGCCATTTGGTCAACAAGCTATCGTTCTTTCTCCCAGTTAATTAAAAAATCCGTGACTACTATGATAAAGGCTAAAGGAACAAAAATTGGTAACTCTGCAGGAGACACTCAGTGATGGTCTTAGTTAGCAATGCCATTTGTTAATCCTTTTGAATGCCCGACGAATGCCTTAGATGTTTGAGCGGCTGGATGAAAGGAAGATGACAAAGAAAAGGCACAGTTCTTACTTCACCTTTTATGGAGGGGTACTAGAATTGGCCATGTATATAGGGTATTTCGCATAACACCTTTTTACAACTTTAGATCCTGCAGTCCAGCATTGATAAAATTGTCTTTGAAATGACACCTGTACCTAACATTTGTCCTTAGAAAGTTTTTATTGAAGAATCAAATGGCCGATTTTGAAGTTTTTGAGAAAATGCATTCAGAAAATCTTTGACTTACTTCTAGGATGAGATTGCCATGATTCGGTTTATAAGCAAGATAAAAGAAAAGAATTTTGAATAACTCTAAGTTGAAAGTCAAAGGTATCGATGAAGTTATTCAAACCACTTTTGATGGAAAATCGTTCAACAAGAAAAATAATTTTGATTGCCTTCTTAATATCAGTATATTTAGCAAGCCAGCCCGAGAATCGTAGATCAAGCGCCAAACACTTAGGTGGTAAATGAATACCAAGTTAGATCCTTCCGCATTTTCATTTTCGTCTCATCTAGTGGGTAGCTTTACAAGTTAAAAATTAAAAAATAAGTTTAAATTACGGAATGGGTTATAGTTTTACTACTCTTTTGCGTAAATATTAAGAAAATGTTGATAACTGATTCATAAACTCAGTATTAAACTAGAAACCGTGGCTTAAGTTTGTTGTGCAAAAAATGCGTCGTAAAAATGTTAGTATTAGGCTTTTACAGCAAAATTTAGAACCGATGCTGAATTTAAGCATGAAATTTGTCAGTCGACCAAACTGCTTTATGTGGGGTTTGGTTAATTTTTAGGAGCCAAACCGTAGTCATTTTCAGTGTTGTACGGCTAACCTTGAGAGGAAAAATGTGTCACTGGAAGCAAACGTTTCAACAAATCCACTAACTTAAAGCTTTCGTTTCTGCTCAGGATCTATTAACTTGTAGAGGAATTGGTCTTACTTATTCAGTGATAATTTAACTTTAGCCAAGTCTTAGTTAAATCTTAAATATTTCGCATCCATTTAACTCGGAAAACCGCCAAATTTTAACAAATTTCTCCTCATTCATAAACCCAGCCCTTAAAAGATGGACCTCGAATCCGTTGAAGCATAGCTTATAGGAAGCATGATTTGCGTGTAAACATCTCACACTTATCGAACCGCCTTATTGCAGCAAAAGCCTTATCGGGAAAGCGGATTAATGTTAATTTATCTCACCTACTGCTTCGCACCTCAACAGTTAATGCTTGTGTCGACCTCATTAAACACGCAACTGTATAATCAAGAGAAAAACGTGCACTCTTCTTTTAAATACCATTCACTCACCTACAAGATTGTAATCTTTTCCGTGAGAGGATAAGTAGAAAGATAAGGAATCAAGAATTTAGACAAGACACGAAAGATAGAATTTTCACGTAAGGAGTATAGTGATTCAAATTTCCATGCTTACTGCTTCCTGTCTCTCCTGACTTTTCAGTCTTATGCGGTTATTTTTCTCAAAGCTGTGAGATTTAAATGTGGACAAGCTTGAGAACCATCTCAAAGAATTGACATTGCAAGAGAGCGTATACAATTTATTATTTAAAATATAACATAGGTATGTTTCCTAGAGATCAATATTTAGACACAGCCAACTTTGAGTATCTACTTGTAACAAAACTTGATACTTGTCACAAATGACTATCTGTTTGCGAAAAAGCAGAAATTCAGCATCGCGAATAAAAAAGAAATCTACGCAAGTGGAGGTAAAATAGGCTGATCGTCGCTAATTTTCCGCGAGCTACTAAAAATGTTTGTTTTCCATATGTTTTGGAAACACAAAACCGAAATGTACGACAAAAGGAGGAGTTATTTAAATATTTAGGCAGCCCAGGAGTAACTTCTAAGGCTCCTACGATGGATAACTATAAAAGATAATTTGATTTCGAAAAGGATTTAAAGAAACCATTTTTTCCACTTCACAAAACTTGAGGATTATCTAACCACCAAAAGTCATCATGTCCGGAAAATCCAAATTTTGACTAGCAGGCAGATTTATTTTATCCTCCAGTTTTAGTTCCGCGGACTACACGCCCGGTTTATTTGCGAATGGAAAAAAACTATGAGCAAAGTGACCCACCAAAAAACAAAAGGCGCTAAAAACATATCAAAATTATTTTAAAGTGAAGGCCATTCCTATTGAAACTGTCAAAAAGATAAATTGCGAATAAACTGTTGCTTTCAATACATTCGCTTCAGGCCTGCACGTTTACATCACTAGCAAGCAAGAAAACAAGTGAACCTGGCAAGCTGAAAGCTCCGCAACTTCGTCGCCAGATAAACAATGTGACTTATTACAGGCGCTCTGTGGAGGATATATTCACGGTAATCTTCGAAAAAACTAACATTTCAGCACGGGCGTAGCCGTCAATCAAATTTAAACTAGAAGAACAGTCCGAATCACTCTCATTTTGCGACGTACTTCTGAATAGAAAGTCTGTCAGGAGTATTCAGCAAACTGGCTGCACTTAACACACGTCCGTAACCAAAATTTTTGTTCATGCTTGTCTATGTACTGTGTACGGTTGGGCGGACACGCAAGTTACAGATTTGGGAGAAACATGCAAATTCCGCGCATATCGTGACCCAATCGATCGTTTAAATATAAATTATCGTGAATATCAAAACATCTATCACAAATTGAAAATGACCGCTGTATAGGTTGGCAAGTTTTTGCTCATGTAAATTTTACAAAGGATTACTGTTAATGCAGATAAATGTCCCGGCCAAAAGCTTAAACGGTTGCGGTCTCCCGTAAATGAGCAAACCCAGTATTACCCTAATGGACTGTTAGAGGTCTAATTACTACAACATTTCACCTCCTAATCGAAATTGGATTTATAATAAAACGAAGCACTCATAAACGTTGCCACGCATATAAGCACCTTTAACTGCGAGTATGCGAACTTATCAAATTTATTGAGCCACTTCCTTTAGCTGATTGTAAAATTTAGACAGACTTTAAAATCAGAAATAACTTTAGATTGAAATACAAAAGTCTTTGTAAGCTTGTAGTGAAAATGTGCTTTTGAATTGCGATTTTTTATTTTAAATGGTCAAATTCATTGTCAGAGAGTGACCTCTTGAGCTATTATTTAAATCACAACCGTTTAGGAAAAGGTTGCCGTTTTCACAGTAGTCACAAAAGATGAGACAGCGGAGAAAGGTTCTGACAAAAAATCTGAATTTGTGAAGTTTTCCAAGTCGGCGGATGAGCAGGATCAAGTATTCCGAATTTCAGAACCACTGCAGTGCAGTTTTCGTGGTACGCTTTATTTTTTGTGCATTTACCACTTAAACTAGGTTAACAGTGTGCGCAAAGCAAAATAAGCGGTCGTTTTTTGTAAGAACCCAAAGTACATCATAGCATAATCCCTATTTCGAGATATGATTTGACATTAATTATATTTTACTTTGATCCTCTAAATTGCTTATTGAAGCTTATAAAAACTATTGAATGGCGTTTGCTTCTACATCTCCTTTGGCAGACGTGTTGGCTTTTTGACACGAAAATATCGTCAGCAACGTAGAAACAATTTGCAAGATCATCCAAAATGCACTTTTACCCATTTTTGAAAAAGGCGTCTGAATTAAAACTGTCCCTGAATGTCAACCAAGCAAGACTGAATCTTTATCTGCACATCGAATGTAGCAATAAAAAATAGAAATTTTTTTAGTAAACCCTTATGAACGCAGTTTCATCCAGCCGATTTTCAGAGGAAGAAATTTCGTACAAACAACAAGCTAAATTGGCGTCTTCGAAAGGTCACGGATGTGGTTTGCTTGCAAATTTGTTCACAGTGAAGCAAAATCCGACGGCATTAATTCCATGCTATGTACGCAAGTTCACTGCATTCCGATGGCAGCACTATTTCCGGACGAACGGGAATGGAGAAGAACATAGTGGTTGTCTGATGTAAGCATTTTGTCCGTGTGTGCACCACGTTAGCTGGCATATACCTCCCACATCACAAAGTTAAGTGAGATTGGCTTGGACGTGACATTGAAGAGACGTTTTTATTCATACTGGATTCTTTCGAGGTTCTTGGCTGTATTTTTTTCCCTTTTTACTAGAAGGCACATCTAACATAAGTTAAACTTCTTCCTGATGCAGCAGCGTTTTGTTTTCTGTCAAATAGTTCCGCGGTAAACTTAAAGTTTCGAGTTCCACAGAAGATAGACGACAAAAGGCATTTCCCAATATTGAAGCAAAAAAGTAGGGACCTCTTATAATGGCCTTCTGACAGGATAAGGGAATACAAACGTCATCCTTACCTGTTATTTTAGGCTAAAGTTCAAGGAAATTAAGTGTATAGTGTATTTTTTTTCTTGAGGTTTAGATTAGAGTTTGTGATGAGCTTCGGGCAAAGGCTGAATTTAAAGTTAATCGTTTTGTTAAGGGTAATCATTATGGTCAGAATATGGAAGTAGGCGCCTTTTCTGAAATTTAGCGTAATGTCGTTTATACTACGAGAGGTGTGCCTATTCCCTGGCCATGAGGATGGATGTTTGCATCCAACCGACACGCACTGACAAGACTTTTGGTTGCTTAGATTTCGAGTGCACAGAAAAGCCAATCAGAAGAGACAAAAGAAAATATTTTATCGGATGGGGTTTCAGTCATTTTATATGGCCAGGGTATCACAGAAGCAATTAGATAGCAGTAATTTGCGACTGATTGTGCGGTTTGAAGTTAAACGCAGCAATTCAGTGACTTCTTGTCCTGTGCTATTGGTAGAGGAGCCGATTATATATGCAAATATGTGACCAGCAATAAGAACAATAGCCGGCCATTTCTGGTAACAGACAATCCACGTACACCAGCCGTGGACTTTCAAATGGTCATCATTATAACCTACATCCAGCTTAAAATGTCTAATTAAAAGAATAACTTTGACTGACAGAAATCACCGTATTGATCACGAGGCGACAATTTGTCTTAAGTCTGAATAGTGTTAATGCGCATAGCTGTCTACTGTAGACGAGCAAGGTCGTCTCTTTAAGATAGCCTCGGAAATGTACGCAATGCACAGCATACAAAAAACAAATGCTATTTCTTGAAATTCTGCGATAACCCTGCACTTCAAGGTGATCATTGACTTATTTGGCTCGTATTGCCGTTCTTTCTAGTCTTACGCTGCTTTTTGTGCCTTTTGATAGGATTTATGGGAAAGATCCACCTGTGCTTCACGGTATAATCAGCATGTTGCACACAGGTGTTAAATTGATCCATGGGTCGTTCATCTCATCATCAGAAGGAAATTGTTACATGTCCTATTTCATCCCAAACTGCGTTTCAGGTAAAATTGTGCTTAGAATATCATGACAA
>JAYGXS010000001.1:74925430-75001195 GCA_036362985.1 Ligula intestinalis | reverse complement strand
AACAAGAAGATCCGTCTCCACGCGTATCCCCGAGCACTAATTGGCTGTGAATAGATGTGAAATTTTTTTCCGAAAAGGCCATGTATTGCCTCAACACAGAACATACCTCTGCATGGGATAAAACACGCATCTTCGGAGTTTGCCCCTCCAAAAATGGCCGAGAATTCCTCGAAGCCATGCACTCCGACGATTCATGCATTAACCGGCACTTCGAGTTGGATGATATTTATAAACACATCAAAGAACGATAGAAAAGACAGAGACCACAGGACAGAGACTAACTGAGACCAAACCTAACAATCACGTCTCTCTTTGTATAACTATTGATATTTTCGGCAGTTTTGAAATTTTAATTGTTCATTGCACTTTTCTTGTTAGTCCGAAGACGAATTGGGACACCAAACTCGAAAATATACTTATTCAAGTTATTTTATCCCAAAGAACATCTTCTTCAAAGGATACTAGCCCTCTTCTCCAGAGAGGTTCCTAAAGAAAAGACTATGGATGCCGGCAAGTCCGGTGTAAATGTACGCATTAAAACGCTAGACCAGCTACCACACATCCCTTCGACACAGTCTGGCAATGCGCCCATTCCCTTTGGTTACTCTGTTAGCAGACGCCTAACAGATAGATAGCCTGCGCAAGAGGTGCGCTCACAGCAGGATATCGATCGGCCACAGGCAGCAACACAACTCACAGTCACAGTAACCGATAAATCAAATTTAACCTTAATCTCAGCTGCCGAGATTCAGCCAATCACGCTGACAGCCAAAAGCTGATTGGCCCAATGGACCTAGCACATCGTCGTTTGTTGCCCTTATTTCGGGGTACCTGTGACACACACTCAAGGACTGGCTCTGAATTGCTGTAATGTGTTTGTCTCAGTAAAATCCCTCTCTCTGGCCAACTGGTCTTCTCCCTGTCTCTTTCTTGCGGGCTCTTGGATTCGGTGCTTGACTTAATGAGCAGTACCCGGTGCTAATCATAACACAGTCCAACCTGTCGAATATAACCGTGGCAATTAGGTTTTTCTATGATTAAGTCAGGGTTCGCAGTCTGCTGCTTAAAAATATGCATGCGACGTCCCTGCACATTACTGATACACAACCGAAGGGTGTCAGTTGCAAAACACGAAGCAATAGCTTCATTGGAGGCTCATTTTGTGGCTGGAAAAGCGCGGGTTTTGTCGGCTTCTGGCATCGATCGTTTTTATTTTCAGCCGAATTCACTGAACCGTCGAAGCACTTTTTCGCTAAAGAAATGTTATCCTCTTTTTGGCTTTTGGTGCAGCAGTTTATATCAGAATGCCTTTCAAACGAAGGCAGGAACTTTGGACTCAACGTACAGCAGTCTCTAAAATGCTTGGAAAACGTGCCAACTAACAATACATGCTATTGACAATGGATGACGAATAGTTATCAGTTTTCGGCATGGTTGAAAATGCGCAATGTTCTTCACACCTTCACTCCACGTCCGAAGGCAACCTGGTGTTTCAGTGTCGAAAATGTACAATAAATTTCTTTCCTGATTCCAAAAAAATCTTTTCTATCAGAAGATGTAAATATTTGCAACCGATTTTTCTTCTATTTTGAAACGTTCTTGCGTAGACGTATTTTCTGCTTTCTAGCAATTGATACCGAAGCTGATTTTTAGAACGTCCTTGAAGTTTACGTCAGTTATTTTTTGTTGTCTGGTTTCTGCTCTGCAGTTCGAAAAAAAGAATTCTGTTTTTTGTTTATCAAAGTAAGACATTTCTTGAAAGCTGTCCCCATATAATGGATTCTTTGACGTGTGTTCGATGCTGATTTCAGTTTGGGTCATTTTTACTGCATGAGGCGAACTTCTAAAGCGGTGGCTCGAACCGAATATGCCCTTAATCGAGTAAATAGGTAGCTTTAAACTTTGACCTACCCCAAGTGTTCTAAAATGAGACTTGGAATGAGTATTACTCACAGCGTCTGATAGAAAGTTGTCAGCGTGTTGATGAGACAGAAAAGACTAGGATTGGGGGTTGAAGGAGGGCAGCAGGATACGGTCAACCAAGGGCTTTTGATTCACTCTTAGCCATTTCATTGAAGATAAAGAACTACACTGCAGAAGCCATTGAAAAGAGGGAGGAGGGCATAGATAAAGAGGAGAGTAGGAAGGAGAATTCTATCTTAGATGTTAACATTTCTAGTAAAGGGGAGTTCGGTGATTATCAATCGTTCCGACACGACATGCGTGTCCGTGCCGAGGAAACTAGCACAGTAAATGACACCCAGGTGTGGGTGAAAATAATTTTCATAAACCTACTTTCCACCGTTATTATCGCCCCTTTCGCGCTCTGGATCTTTTAGCGCGTAAGCTTATCATACTGCCCAGAGCCACTATGAAGATGACCATCGCGAAGAAGATGGAGATAAAGAACCCACGGACCCTGTGTGGTAAGACATCCACGTCACGGTTTACATTCCCTCTTAAACTGCATGTCCAAATACTTCACTAGAACTTCATAGGATTTAAAAACTGATGATTGAGGAGTCCAGGACCGTCGAATGTAAGCGTGAAACAAATAAACATATAAGAGCTCAAAGAGTAGAAGGCGGGAAGACGCTTTCTGGGACCAATTTTGTATTTGACCGATGTTTCGGACTCTCACTCGTGACCATTATCAAGGAATGAAAATGTACAGCTCGCTGCGTGATTAAGTCAGCTCTGCCGTGGGTGACCTTGAGTGACCATTGTTTGATCCTCTGCGAGTGACCTTGAGCCCTGACATTGCTCGCGCAACGCGCGATAGGCATCTGGGAGATCAATATGCCTATTGATAGAGTCCACGTGCGAGTGCCATGCCTCCTGCAAGAGGCGTGATTTTGGGGTCGGTGCGCCTTTGTTGGCGATCTTGCTTGCGCAAGCACCGGTTGACGAAGTAGTTAAACGTGAAATACGAGGAGGTGAAGGAGACACCGATGGCCTCACCGATTTCGGGACTCAGAGCCGAAGCGGTCAGGCAACGGCTGGAGTCCGTGGTTTTTCAACACCACAGACCGAAATTCTGGGGGCGGTATGTGGATTACACCTTCGTCTTCATCGAATGGGATCAGGTGCTCACTATCAAGGAACGGCTCAACAGCGTGTTCTCGGACATCCAATTTACGCTGGAGAAAGACGAGAACAATAAGCCCTTTCTCGATGTCCTCGTCTGTCGCAAATATTGTGGTGGTCTAAAGGCTAAAGTATTCAGGAAAGCGACAAACACGATGCAAGTACTGAATTACAACAGCAACCACCCAATCGGCCACAAACGCAGTTGCGTAAAGACGCTCTATTGGCATGCTCAGACGCACTGCAACGAACAAGAATATAAAGTTGCCGAGGTAGAATACCTTTGACGGGTGTGCAGAGAGAATGGCTACCCGCGCAACTACGTCAACTGGTGCTTGCGCAAAAGTGATGGCCAACAGAGGTGCACCGACCCCATTATTTGGCGTTCGATCCCGTACGTCAACAACGTTTCGGAAGCCGTCGGCCGCCTTCTTTCACCACTTGGACTTGGAGTCGCACACAAGCCGGAGGCAACCATAAGGCGTCAGATAATGAAGCTGAAAGACCCACTGCCATGGCAAGAAACATCTGGGGTCGTCTACAGGATCTGGTAGATTTGCGGTCAAAGCAACTATGTCGGAGAAACTGGCAGACATCTCAAGACGCAAATTGCCGAACACGCAGCAGCAGTGCGGCGAAATGATGCCAATTCTCAAGTTGCGGCTCATTCGACGAGATCCGGCCACATGTTCAAATTTGGTGAGGCCGAAATTCTCGCAAGAGGTGACAATCGGGTGAACAGAGAACTATTTGAGTCATGGTTCACGAGCCCCCAACCCGTAAACAAGTGCAACGATTTGCCCAATCTATATTCAATACTGAGACTGAATTTGGGCAGAGCAAGTCATCACTTGAGGAATGGGCAGGCCACCACCTCATCTTACACCAACACCGGAGAGCCAGATGGCCAAGCAATCATGAAGCCCGAGCCCACAGCCCGTGATGAAAGTTCAACAGGTTAGAGCCAGCCTTCTGCCAACAAACTATCCACGCGCAAGAAGGCAATTAACGTTAATTTTCGCTGTACCTTTGCAGTAATGACTGTATCCTGTAAATACTGCAAACTTCTGTACATGCATTATCCGTTTCTGCAACTGCTTCCTTCTCATGTCTCTGATGATGAATCCGCGGCGGATGTTGAAACGTCAGGCGAATAAACATATTGTCCCAGCAATCGACTTTTTTTTCGTCTTCTTTTCAGAAAAATATTATTCCGTCAGTTGATAGTATATAAGGTCACGGCTTTTAGCGCGCCCGGGGTTCTTTTGGGCGATTAATACCTTTAATTGCATGGTTAGAATACGAATCTTTAAGGGTGTTGTGGCATTCACTATCCTGTCTGGATTTTCCCAGAAAGTGGAGGACTGCATATTTCCTTTTCACAAGGGTGTCATAAAGGCCAACTTTGGAAGGAACCATTTAGTGCGACTCGTTGTCCTCCCACCGGTCACCCCAGATGCGCAGGATGCGGGATGGGTTATTTTCTCGGCTAGAAGTCTTCGAAGTCACGACTATTATGACATTTTGATACTTACGAAGAACGACCGATTTATGCTGATACGAAGTGAGCTGATGGGTCGTGTGGGTGATTTTTACAGAGTCAGCCCCACTTCCCGTGCCCTCTCCCGTGTACCAGTTTACTATGGGAGTCTTTCAGACATTAGGAGGTAGCATTGGACGCAGTGAACGATTTATACATGCGCCGTACATAATTTTACCAAGTGCCAGCTAGAACGAGAGAACATGATTTTCACTGACATCAGCGGTGCATGTTCTGTTACTGCGAGGGGTATCATGCGGCTGGATCGTGGGCGGGTTTTGGGCTGACGCAGGCAGGCACAGCACTACCGTGGTACTTATCTGTAGGATTTCAAAAAAGCTTTTTTACCGGAAAAAATACCACACAATAGCGGAGTTTACGTAGGCAACGTTTACAGGTAAGGGTCCTGCAATAAATAACTTTCGGGTTTCTGCCCCTAATACCTGAGTCTCAGTGCAATGAATTCGCAAGTGCCCAATCAGACTTTAACGTTATACAAAGTGTACGGCGCTTGTAATGACACAATGGACTGTGGCTAGTGAGCCGTTTTTGTGGTGACCCCTGTAAAAGGAGAAGTATTCAGGTGAAGGAGTGACCCTTGCGGTTCACTTCGTCCTCATGGATAGACACGTGCTCGTTGAGATCCACAAAGAGTGTGAGTAGCCCAGGGCGTTTAACAGAAATAAGGCGATTGTGTGTCAGAGGTTCGGTTAATATCTCGCTGGCTCAATGTGCAGAAGTTTCATGCGACCATCCAGTCATCTGAATGGTGAAGAAGGTGCTTCCAATTGTGAGCTAATGGTGGAAGGTGCAGTGGCGGCAATGTGGTGTAGGTCTGCAGGAGTGTCTTTGTTGATGCTGCCATGGGTGGTAATTATGATGTAAAGAGGGGCCCGCTAGTCATTTTGAAATTCACACTAGTTTCTCAAACATTTCTCAAGGTTTATTCGAGCCCCCTTAACTATTTTTACAATGTGGACATTGCAGCAGGTGTTGGGTACTAACGCTATTGGTCCATAACACTTGAGATCTGCGCATCTTTACCCTAGCATTTGGAAACGGCTATTCTGCCTGCTTTAAAGTCTGCAACTCCAGTTATTACGGCAGTTTGCCACCTCTGTCGACCTTAAGCGAACTCTTTCAGGTCCCCATGTCAATTTGCATATGCTTGAGTAAGGTGTCCGTCTAGCGTCCCTATTTCCACCTTGGTTGTGACCACCCAAATTACGTCGCCGTATAGCAGTAGATTAGGCAGATGCTCATATTTAACCATCAAGCTGTGGCGGCTCCAGCTCTGTTGTATATGCCTAAGCTCGACTAAAATAATGAAGGCTAAATAGAAGGGAACGACTTAGCAAACCAACTTTTAGCAAGACTTGCAGAAAGCAATTGTCCACCAACTGTACGAAGCATGCAGTATGTGAGTAAGCTCATGAAACGTAATGACAAGAAAATAAGCTTATCCAGTTTGGGCTCCGAAAATGTTGTTCGTTTTATTTAGTTGTCTTACATGCTATGGAAGCCTTCTTGCATGCAAACTATGTTTGATACTCATTTACCATGTCAAAATATTTATCAATTAAAGCAAAAATTAAGGTAAGTCTATAGTCTGGAATGTGTCGATACTCAAGCCATTATAGACTTGATTGTGCTATCCGACCTTGTTTTTCGTTCTATAGAGGATAATTTAACCTCGTGTTACCAAATAGCAATTGCCGCAATGGAAAATCCTTTATGCTCCGAACAATTCGTGAGAAAGTAGTTGCAATCAAACAAGCAATTCTTTTATTTAATCAACCATTTAATTGCGTTCGAATATTAGATTTTTAAATTGACATAATTTAGTGCAGTGTAGTACAATCCCTTGTTAAAACCAACTTATATTTTGCTGACATTTGTAAATGCCTTATGCGAAACCGCCAACTAGTCACCATCTCACGGTAATGCATAACGATGGACAAATGAGAAGATACATTTCGAAGGGTGCACTTTGTGCTTAAACGTACTTTAGAAACGTAAAGCACAATGCATTAACATTTCGTGCAAAATTCTAGCATGTATACGGTTACTCTTCTGTGCATCAATAATCTTATAAGGGAGCCTATAAGAAAACGAAAATAGACATGGGAAAAAGGTAAGTTCTTTGCTTTTCGGCAGCAATTTTGTGCAATACTTTTCGGAAATAAAAAATGTGTCAATTCTCTTTTTGATTTTTTGTCTGCAAGTATAAGGTGAGCCGTCATCTTTCATTTTGTAAATAATTCACCTTGGCTTGTCAGGTGGTTGAAATCATACTTGTCGTTGGCTTTTTTGGACAATTGTCGGCAATAGCCAAAGTAAAATGGGCGATTGTACCCAACCAGGCTGTCCATTAAAAATATTATACATGATTCAAGGATATGTTTGCACTCCTGGCCTAACTGAGGTAACGTTTTATTGATATACTTTAGTTAGGTTTTCACAAGTAATAGTTTTGATTAATAAAAATGAAAATAAACGTGCATTTTCTACTCAATAGCATTTACTTGGTGTTAATGTTTGTAGTAGCTGTGTAAGCCGAAATCCAAGCAACTTCAAATAGTACACTTGACCTGTAGTTCATCTTACTAAGAAATGCAGCATCTCAGGTGTAATGTGAAATCAGAAAATGTCTTTATACACATAGAAGGACTGCACTTTGGTGACATCTTTGATGCTAAGCATTTTTGCATAGGGATCCACGTAGATTCATTTGCAGCTGGTACAGGACTTTGTATATGTACCTTTTCTATCATACGTTTTAGGGCGTCCTAAACAATTTAAACGTTTTATTACAAACGTATGAACTTGCTTTACAATTTGAAGTATAGTAAAAAAACTCATGTCATAAGGATTTAGATAAATCTAGTTTTTGCTTTCTTCAAGATTCTCTTGCTAGTATTGAAGTGTTGTCCTAGCTGATAGTGCACTATTGAAACGTTGTTGATAAATCTTTCAGGCGTTGATATTATTCTGACGCATTACTGCATGACGTAATACTATCTCCATCGACAATCTAAATTTCACTATCATCAACTGCTTCCGTCATATCATAATAATTAAAATTATTCAACTGCAATTAAGAGATACCACACCGAAAATTTAAAGTACATAAAAACAATCGGGAAATTCACTAAAGTGCATCAAATGACTGTACATATAGACACGTGCAGTCAAAATACCCAATGCATGAGGCAGATACCTATAAATCGCACGATTCGTGACAGTCATATTCAAGCCAGAGACCCACAATTGCACTAGAGGAGATATTTACAGTTCCTGAATTAAAAAATAGGAATCTAGTGCTCACGTATCCGTTTGACCAGATATCTAGCCCTTCGGTCAATAAAATTTGCTTCCTGGGAATACTTGAAGGTTTTCATGTTTGAAAGAATAACCTACTTTTACATTGGAGGCGATAAAGCATTGTGTTTGATAATACTGACTACCAGGTAAGTTCACTCAATATCGGAATTCACGAAACGTTTAAGAAGTTCGCTGACCACGTCTCGTCGGATGTTGTTAAGTTTTTTCCTAATTATCCATTATCGCTGCGTCCGTTTTGGCGGAGGTGCAATATTCTCCTTGCACTGTTGATTAGGTAGCAGACCTGGTTTCCGTTTTGGCTTAATAATATGAAAATGTCGAAATCAGAATGTTGATTTGCCCCAGACGTTTTAGAAATGAACTGCTTCTAACTTTTCTATCAGGAGGACATCACAAATATACAGTTCCCTCTCTATGCCCTGTCTATTGTGAAAACTGACACTGTGTAAGCCCAAATCACTTTGAGCAACACATTTCCTTATAAAGTTATTAATTCGATATCACAAAACATTTCTTCAAAATACTGGGCATCTATATCAAGCATTTGTTTGTTGCTAACCAGAATCGACACGAAACCCATCAGAACTTTCTTTAAGTTAATGAACTTACAGGGGAAATTGTAAAAACTGATAAATTATGATTACATAACGACTCAGTTAAGCTAGAGTCCATAGCATAGCATACAGAAAATAATTTCACAAATTTAGTTCACAAATTCCGCTTTTGGTTAAAGTAATGAGCACTAAATACGTTTTCGTCGTCAAAATTACAGAAGAACGTGGTTTGTAATTCCGTGGACTGTGTTTAAACAAAGTATTGACTGTAAGCGTACACTTGCAGTTCACTTGGGTAGTCTTTAATTGTGACATAAAATTATCTTTAGTTTTCTATGGATTTTTGATTGGTATGCAAATTGAAAGAGGCTTCTGGGTCAAAAGCAGCCGACATTATCCGTGGACATTTTCTCGTATATTGTATCAAATTGTTTGACTTTAAGCAACATTTGTTTGCGTTTTCCCTGCTTTTCTCATGAATTTGCACTCCTAAAAAGTAAGTTCCAATTCCCACAACCTGCTTTTTGTCGCAGTTTAAAAAGTGGAAATTGTTGTGATGATCATCGACCACCAGAGAAACGAAATAAACATATACCTTCGGTTTGTAAAAGTTTCCTCCATTAAGCCCAGTCCGTGGCAGTCATGCTGAACGCAATTGTCAACTTATGATGCGAAATGGCTATGAGCGTGTCACATGGCTGTCTGCTCTCAGAAATAGGTAGGATGTCAAGTCAGGATAAGTTAATAGAGGGTACGACGGAACTAGGTGTTCATTGTTTATTGCTGAGGGACACTATCTCATTTTTGTGGACTTTAACGTATTAAATTACCCATATTTCGCTCGCGTCATGAGATATACTACATAACTCATTAAATTATACGTAGAAACGGGTAAAGCATAACGCCTTTTTTATTTCCATAAAGGATACTCAAAGTTGAGTCCAGTTATATCTTTACTGGGGCGAGAACTCAATGCATCTTTTGCCTCCGGATTTTGATAAAAATATAATCACTGAATTAAAGAAATTCAGGTGGCTCAACTTATCACAATTACGCATACGTCAACAACTGTTTTCCGCTGCGATTTAATCTAGTAGCCTTTGCCTCGACTGCTGCTCAGGGAGTTCTTTTAACCAAAAACTGAAGGAGTGTCTTTACTCCGTAGAGGATTCTCCGGAAATAGCAGGAACGTCTTTTGGTAAAATGTAAGTAAGTCGCCAACCTTAGATACCCCTACACCCTATCTCTTTAATTATATCTAGTTTTATTAGTTTAAGCTTAATTTTAGTTTACTGCACTTTTTGGTTCATACGTTTAATCATAGTTTATTTTAGTTTAGTTTTAAATTTAGTTGGATACCATCAACTTAAGATTAATAAACTCAAATATATACTATCTACTATACTCAAATAACCACACTAAGCTAAATTAAACTAAACAGAACTAACTAAACGTAACCTTAAATGGACATTATTTGAAATTATATTAAAAAAAAAATAAACTTAACTAATATTTTTGGTCCCGTGAGGCAGAGTTCTTGTGCTCAGCTTATCTAAGGTGGGCAACAAACTTAAAGTTTAACATTACTGAGTGGAAACAAAAGCGAAGCATCATTACGTGACGCCTAAACCAAATCTTATTCAGAAGTTGTAGTTTCTAAGATAACTGGGGCATGACATGCCAAAAGCAGACATGTCAGATTATGTAAAATTCATGGATCTCCTACAAGGCTTTGTTGGCGAGTTTCAATTTAACTTACCAAATAAGAGCCCGTTTGCAGCATTTAAAAACACATAATGTGCATTTAAGTAAAAGGCAAAACGTACTGCAGAAGCCACCAGTGACCTGAAACTGACAGATATAAAACCTTTTGTCTTTTATTTATTTTTGTATAACCAAGGGCCAAGAGTTATTCAAATAATTTTGGGAATATTTAAAGGGAGTTTAGTCGTTGAAGGCAGCGTTAATTTTTACCTAAAAAACGATGTGAACGAGGGTGTTTCTGGCCGTTGTTACGTCGTACAGTCACAATTTTGGAATTGATAACTAGCCCCGCGAGGTAAATCTGCTGACTAGTGTTTTTCCTCACCTTCAACAAAAAGAGTTGTATCAAAAAACTGAAATATACATTAATATGTGGAACTGGGGTGTTTATCTGATTATCTGGTAGGGGCATATACGTGTTTTAAAATGGCCATTCCGGTTTCTATTGTCTTTGCTGGAGCCACTGCATTATATATCCGCAACCTCTAAGCGAAAGCCTGATATCATTCAAGTAAGATACTCAAGGCACTTCCATCATATTAACAATCACAACTGGCAAAGCAGCGAGTCCGTGGTGCTGAGGTAGAGCATAAAACTCAATGATCTAAAGTCCTGGTTTTGAATCTCGAGGTCTCTAACCCTTGAGATCGGGTATGACTGGCTGATGATGGCTAACAAGCCAGAAAGGGCCATTCTGGTCTCCCTTGTCTTTGTCAGATCCACTTCATCACATAAATATGTGTATGAAAAAATAATTAACGAATAAAAACAAAAAAACTGTTATATTTTGATTGGTCTACCGTAACTAGAATGTGATATTAAAATGAAAACTAAAGCAGGTTATTAACCTCTTTAAGACTTAAAGCTTCGGTGATCGTTCGCAAACTATGAGGTTCGTTGACGAAAAATCTGTGTCGCTTCGAATGCAACTAGGTTTGCTTACTAAGGCTATTCGTTGGATTAGGAAACATCCTAAAAATTCTTAAAATAATTCTTGAACTTCCTTTGAAAAAATTTACTAACACTGAGCTTTGTTCTCATCTTAAACAGTCTTCTTAATCTAACCAATATCAAAAATCTTTCGTTAATCTGATTTTAAAAGGCTGCTTAAATATATATCCTTGCAGAGTTAAGAGCCAATTCAAATGCCACAGCATTGAATAACTCGATCTTTAAAAAAAATATGTGGTCTGACACCATAGCGGAGTTGAAGGAACGCAATTGACGCCGCAGATGTCGCACAAGGTAATTCGTTAATATTTTGTTGTAAATTTTAAATTGATCGCTTGTAATTTCACAAATTCCATCATCGCGGTCGCTCACAACGCCACTATATGTTTATGTTTTTGTAATTGCTCGATACACATACAAATACTAGTCTATTCAGAACCTATTTAAGACAGGTCAACCCCAATTTGAGAGAGTTCGATCAATTCGTCTTCAAAAGTACTAGCTTGCCAATATGTTAGTACACTGGACTGCTTGTCTCATAAAATGTTATCTAAAATTGCAACAAGTGTTTTCGTCTCGAACTTGCAACAACTGGTCAATTAAGCAATGTGCCACTTTTCTCTTACTAATCTGCTATACCCTTATGAATTTAAATGCATTTTATAGAAAACACGAAGAATTTTGGTGTCCTGTACTCATTTGGTAGTAATTTGCGTCTTCTTTGAATTCAATTCTAGAAATATAGCGGGCATTCCGTTTAAACAACATTTTTTGAAATTTTTAATTACTTTTGAGCCTAACTGACCGCTGTATAAATTCTGTTTAAGGGAAATCACAAGTTAACCTATCCTCTGCGGATAAAGTCACACAGTGCTCATTTAATTTTGCACTGTGCTGTATACTACATAGCCAACCTAAATAAATGGAGTGATAAAATGTATTATGAAAGAACATTTCACGGCCTTAAGCATAATATAATTAGAAATATTAAAAGTCAAAAGCTACTCTTGCCTTAAGTGCCAAACTAGACGAAGGCGTAACGTTCCCCCAAATAAGTAAAGAAGAGAATATCATGCGCATGTTTTGTCTAAAATTAATTTGAATTTGTAAGGACACAGCCATTCAATGCCAATGATGGCATGCTACGTAAGCAGTCGTTTTTTACAGAATATTCTTTTGACAGGCAGTCAGAAAGAAACTCATTCAAAAGCTGGTATAGAAACGAACGTAAGATAGCTTAGATATAGATTGTAACAGAATTACTATTACAACTCTACTTGTGCAATATTTTCGCGACAAAAACATTTTAGAATTTTGTTTGACATTTCAAATTAACGTTATCTACCTCACGGATATGAAAACTCGATAAACTACTCAAGACTGCTCCATTTACTACAAGCCTATGCATTTATCATCAACGTTTCACAATAATTCCTGTGGTTGGAAATTATGAAATGCGTATAGAGTACGGAAACCAAGTACAGTTCTAAGTCCCTTATCCATTTTTCAGTACTCTTTGTGCAGATGCAAATGACGTTGACCGCGAAAACCTCAAAAACTCAAAGTTCATCGTAGTTATTATTGCATAACTGGTTATTGACAAAACATTTCAAGAAGAAAACCTGTTACCTGTTATAATGAGGTATTTTTCCAAAGGTATTAAATAAATGAAAATGTCATACAGCACTGAATCTGTAGTCCTCTGTGCTGTCTCAGACCTAAAACTATCTTTTCGGATACCCTTTTTAATTGTATCAAAAACGTATTCTCCTCGGGATCCCTTACATTCATACTGTTAAGATGGCATATAAAATTTACTTTTCAGATAGAAATTCATTTTGTCCATACCATATTGCTTTTTTGGTAAGCATGAATTTTTGCGAAAATTCTCATTAAAAAATTCAGAAGATGAATGGGCGAACATGCGTTTGTTTTCGATAATTTTCATCAAGCCTTTACATTTATAGAGTAATTAAGTAAATGGACTATGCGGGTTTGTAGAAAAAAAGTAGAACGGTTGTCACGGGAGGGGGAATAGGGGGGTGGGTCGGAACATGGTCAACATTTGATTAGCGTTAAGGGGAACTGGTAGGCAGTTGAGGTGTTAAGCCGCTGTCTGTTGGATTAGCAGCTGTTGACCATGGCAACTGCGGCGCCGCGACGAAGTTATTTTAAGGCACACAGGATCGGTCGGCGTAGCCTGATGGCGGCCGCTTCTGCCGTAGCCAACCCACGCTGTCCAAGAAATTTTGAGTAGCCTAAAGGTACCTTGTAGATAACTCGGAAGGCCTCTTTGGCATTCACGCGATGGTCAGCGTCTACCAGATGAGCTAGAATGGAACTGTTTACACCCTTTAGTTGACTGTTTTCTTACCATGCTGGGATGTATTCTCGGACTCATTTGGACAAACGCCGACTCGTGCGACCAATATATCCCGCCCCACAGGAGCAGGTAAATGAATATATGCACATGGATGTGGTCTGGGCTGGTATTTTGTCCTTGATCTCTCCTTATAGGATGGGAATGGTCGAAAAAAGTACGTGGGCGTTGGCTGCTGGGAAGGTGGTTGCTACAGCTTAACTCAGGCACCTTCTTAGAACTTTGCTTGGTTCGTCCCCTTGAAATGGGACCCTGATAAATATTCGCTTCTTCTTTGCTGTTAACACAGCAGGTTTTGGTAGCCATTCAGCCATGTGCTTAGCGATAAATCGACTGGGATACCCATTTTGTCGAAAAAACACCTTCAACGATTCTTAGCTCCTCTTATATGCTATCATTCGAGCAGATCCTTTTCGCCCTTTGCGTCAAACATCGTACAAAATTACGTTTGAAGTTTAACGGTACAAAGCTAGTAAAATGGATGTATTGCCCGGACCAGGTCTTCTTACGATATACCTTCCGTTGAATACTCCTATCAGCCCTTCTACCCATTAGAACATCAAGGAATGGGAGTGATCCAGATTGTTCTACTTCTACTATTCTACTGTTACAGTAGAAATAACAAAATACTAGCCCAGACCACATCCATGTGCATATATTCATTTACCTGCTCCTGTGGGGCGGGATATATTGGTCGCACGAGTCGGCGTTTGTCCAAATGAGTCCGAGAATACATCCCAGCATGGTAAGAAAACAGTCAACTAAAGGGTGTAAACAGTTCCATTCTAGCTCATCTGGTAGACGCTGGCCATCGCGTGAATGCCAAAGAGGCCTTCCGAGTTATCTACAAGGTACCTTCAGGCTACTCAAAATTTCTTGGACAGCGTGGGTTGGCTACGGCAGAAGCGGCCGCCATCAGGCTACGCCGACCCGTCCTTTGCGTCCAAAATAATTTCGTTGCAGCGCCACAGTTACCATGGTCAACAGCTGCTAATCCAACAGACAGCGGCTTAACACCTCAACTGACTACCAGTTCCCCCTAACGCTGATCAAATGTTGACCCTGTTCCGACCCACCCCCCATTAATCCTCCCCTAAAAACAAACGTTTGTTCGCCAATTCATCTTCTAAGCCTGAATTTGCCAAGTTTTATATGACAGTCTGGTGTATGACGAAATAGTTGTAGTCCTTCTATTTAAAGAGCTTTTATTATTAGATTTGAATGTAAACAGGAATATGCAATAAAATTTTAGATAGTTTTCAAATCATGCTCAGGCTAGAGCTCCATGACCGTTTCATATAAACTAAGGATATTTTCTATTCTGCTAAAAAACGGGAAATACATAAATTTATATATTCTTAAGTTCGCAATATGCATTAGATTAGCTACGATACAGCGTACACAAAAACATAAGTATTCCGGACGTGGAAGCATGCGCTCAGAAAAGCAAATTGACACAAAGGGGGTTACAGCACTTACCTAACTTACACTTTGTATAATAACAAATTTATAAATATTTTCAAAGTGATCGTACTTTTGAATATATCTGCTATGTTCCAACGTGAAATGAAGTTTTTGCAGGTCATATAAAGAGCCACAAGAAATGCAAACACAGCGTCACTCGGGCAATAAAAGGCAAACGATAAGGAACATTTCCAGCTCATCAATCTCATTCATTTTGACAACTCGAAGAAATTATACGGTACGATTCTTTTAGAGGATTGGTAGTGTTCGGTTGGCAGCTCAATTAAAATAAAATGACAGAACCCGATTAATTACTCCAAAAAACTAGCAAGGTGTTCTAGGAAGGGCGTTTACCGTTGGATCAACGAACTTGAAGTTTTATCTGCTGGTCTGATACGCCGTGACAAAGCAACTAGTAGCACATGCGGAGGAGGGTCGAGAATATTAAGTTTTCTAAGTCACAACGGATGTTATGATGCATTCACTCTTGAACGTTCAGCGCTCAACTACTTAATGCTCAATGACCTTAGAAACCAAGCTCCGTCTCCAAATTCGGCAAATCTGAGGTTCGGGTAGTACTGGCTTACTACCACTGATAGGTCACAAATGGTCACAGTCTATCTGTTGTCATTGCCGGCCCTCTTTCTCAACAAAGTAACTTGGCGATTTCTAAAGAAGACAACGCTGTGGATATTTTGGAAGGCACACATGGAAATGCGAACGTTGACCTACTTCGCGATCGATCCAGGTACATGTATCAGTGTCGTCAGGGCATTTAAAATTTAGGCTCGGCATTTTCAGGAAACTGACATTCAGCTAATCACCCATTCATAAATGCAACAGATTGTTATCAAAATTCGTTGCTGGAGATCCCCGTTGACTTACATTTACAACCATTTATAATCTAAGGGAAGGTAGAGTTAACTTAAGTTTGAGCAACCAATCAGTAGTAATTAGGGGGAAAGATGGAGAGGTGTTAAGGGATCAAAGGGGTCAGATTGTGGTCTAAATTGGGGACCAGATAATGGAAACGGGGTCCGACAATTATTTCATGTCATCCCGTCATCCTTGTCTCGCAGTTTGTTGGGAGGTGTAAGGACGCAAGGTGTCATTTTCTCGTGACGGCGTAGGTGGCCTGGGGATGCTTGCAATTGCTGCCTCATCATCCTTTCGCGCCATGGTAGGAAGCGTTTGGACTGATGCTGAGTTGGTTTTCGGCCATGGGAGCCTTAGGGCCGCTACAAACGCCTTCTGCGCTCATGAGATTGGGTTAGGGAGGCGTATGGCTACTGCCTCTGCCATCGCATGGATCCGCTGACGCAGGAAATTGGAATGTTTCGCTGGCACTTAATATTTGACTCTAAACGCTAGACTTACGTCTATCCGATTACCGCTGTCAACACAGTGAGCCAAAATTGTGCCTGATATTGACTTAACCTCGCCTGTGTTTAGCCAAGTAGGATGGTGTTCTCGCATGCGCTTGGATAGCCACTTAGTTGTTTGACCAATATAACCTACCCTACAACAGAATGCAAAGGTGAAGATACACATTAAAGAGGTCTGGAACGGGAGGCCTTCGAGGCGAAGAAGTGGAGTGCTTGAAAATACTAGTCTTAACTTGGCTGCTGGATACGAACCTGCGATTGCAGCGTTCAATAGAAGCTGTAAAAATTCGCTTGCTGGGTCCCCTTGAAAAGGCAATGTAAGCGCTAAGGTTTTCTTCATAGCCGTCGGCACTTCGGATTTTGTAGGACTTTCCTCCATAAATTTATTAATGGACATCTCGGGAAAGCCATTTACTTGCAGGTTGTTTTTTAATGAGTACGAGTTCATTTTTCAGTGTCTCTAGGGAACATATTCTCCTAACTTGGCTCGTGAGGTGGCGAACTAGGCTTCGTTTCTGACATAGTGGGGCAAAACTGCAGAAATTTGTGTATTAACCTGCCCAGATTTTCTTGCGAAATACAGTTAGAATTTCTGTTCTATCAGACCTCGCGTCCTCACTCCTCGAAATAAAACGCGAAAAAAGGACGACTGGATTACATGAAATAATTATTGGGCCCCCTTCCCCTCCACTTATGTTAACTCTGCCCTTCCTTAGATTATAATAGGTTGCAAATTACGCCAACGAGGATCTCCAACAACGACTCTTGATAACGGTCCGTTGCTGTCACATTTTTCAGTTACAGACCAGGTTTATTTTTAAAACCTCGCAGAATTAAGTTGACGAAAGCTCTTTTTATGTAGATAAAGCTCTTGCTTTTAAAATGCTTAGCATTATTAGTTGTAACAACGACACTTAAGACAGCGCATTTAGGAAATACGTAAAAAACATTCAGCAAACAGTACACTAGATAGTTAACGGGGACAAATCTTAAAGTATAGTCTTGGGATAATGATTCAAAAAATGAACACAGCCCGGAAGACGCAAACGGCTTGGGTATTGTATATCACATGCCAAGAGAGAAATTTGCATAACACATTTTCAACCGGTGGAGTTTTCAGCAGTTCAATTGGAACCAGGCTAACACATTACGCATCTTTTTTTGGTTTTGGTAATGATTCGTTATCTTTATCGACAGGAGTATTAAATCCATTTTGGTCTCCTTTGTCCGGACTACTTTTAGCTATTAATTCCAACCTGCTGATGCCTTATACCTTTAAAAAAATTATCGAGATATGACAATTTTTACCAACCAATTAGCACTTTGATATAATTTATTTCTACAAGCCAATTTTACAACATATGGTGCGCGTTTTTATCGACAAAGTTGGTTGCTGAGCTTCCGTATGGCTCTTCCTGCAATTAATGCCTGTTGCTGGCAAATTAATTTTCTTTAGATTATTCAATCAAAAAGAGACCTCAAAGTTGTAGGTATGATTTTGTATCTAAGAGCTCTGCCGCAAACGTTCAAAATTCGCTCAGCTTAGGCATGATCCAAAGCAAATAACCCACATAGGTAATGCAATTCTTAAATGCAAACCCCAAACGTAATCATGTTGACCTCCATCATTATTAGTTCATAATTTCGTACCTGATCAGAGTGATAGCGATGACCACCAACGTTTGGTGGTGCTGATGACGGCAGCAGAATACAAGCCAGACAAATTAAAATAATGCATTATTAATTCAAAATGTTACTCCTGAACAGTTTTCTTGTCCGAATGATGACATCCTACTTGAGGTAGCTATTATCGTCGCTGAAACTCAGACTGTCTGCTGGCTTGCGTATAAAAAAGGCGCTACCTTATGCGAAGCATCTTCTGTGCATTTACATTGATGGTGGACATTAAGTGCAGGTCTGTAAAGCGTCATACATTATCTTCTTGCAAAGAAATTGTACTTTTGTGATTTAGTAATAGTGGTTGTAGTTTCTTATTCAGTGGAGGTTGGCGTCAATGCATTTAGACCGTTTGCAAATTAGCCGACAAGCTTAAATTTGATCACGTGCATGTCATAAATAACCTAAATTCTCTGATTAGTCGACAGGATTCCCTAATTTTTCACTGTGGTTCTACTTCGTTACAGTACACAGTAAGTTCATCCACGGGCAGGAAAATAGATTCAATTCTTATGTAGATTTCCTGATAAATATTTTGGATAGTCACTTACTAACAATTTTAACATATCCTCAAACCATCTAGATGGCTGGTGAGTTTCTAAATGCATCTTACAAGTTTGTCTTGGGTTAATGTGGAGAACGGATTATTCATTAAAAGTTTGTTGGAGGGAGTGGAGAATTTCCTGATGAAGGTTATCAAGTTTCAGAAAATGATTTATACTGACGGCTAAATTCCCTGTGACTATTACCACTCCATCTCAGCAAACGAGGAACTGTCATGGGCCTACGTACGAGAGCAACGTGCCTATTTTCTAGTTGTACATATTTGAATTAGAAACAAATAAATAGGAACGCAAGTGGTTAAAAACAGGTTGTAACTGGAGCCGATTTTTAGCATTAGTCAGATTTTAATTTAACTGAATAATAAACTAATGGAGAGTGACTGCTTTCTCTATCCACTACATGATTTATTGGCCGTAAGCGTTTGGATGAAAAGCGTTCCACATACGAATTTTCCTAGCTTCACGCATACTGGGCGCCTGTTAAGAGTCTCGGACCAAGCACGGAAGAGAATCGCATAATAATTACACTTAAAAAACAACCATTTCACTCAGCACTGTGGTCCTCATAATCATGCTTTTATACCGTCATCAAACAACTTTTCCAATTCCGAATTTCAGCATGTCCTGATAGATGCAAAACCCTTTTTGTCCATAACATGAAGTTAAGTGCTGCATCTATGTTGAACCTGGTTCTTCTCTCATATGTTAGAACTCTGTCCAAGGTAAGCCGAGGGGCAGACGGATTTTGCATTCTGGCAGACGCGACGGGCAGTTGTTATTTTGTCCGCTTCTCATCCAGACTGCATGTTTATATCAAGTCTGCCATAGATGGGATGTCCCACCAGGCAAATATTTGAGAGGCATTTTATCAGAATTACGACCAACATCTCTGATACGGACACAGGTAGAGTCTAAAATAACAAAGGACCTATGCAAAGGGCACACGTCAGGCCTCAGTGATTCCGTCTTAATGGCGCTGCAGATTTCCCTCTCAATAATAATGCACCTTCGTTTCTATCGCGCAGGTTTTTCTGATGATGATAAAGTGGGACCGACGAAAACAAAGGAGACTAGAATGAGAAATGTTGGATTATTAGCTGTCGTGAACCAAACATAACCGATCACATGTGTGAACCATCCGAGATTATTCTCAGTCTAAAATAACAGACTGATGAATCTAAACAAATGTTTGCGCTGTCAAAAAACTGCAGAATGGCGACTAACAAATATATACACGCACTAGAATCCCCTTTCATCATTTGATCAAACTTTCACCATCAGCACATTCTATTGCAGTGATATTAATGCTTTTCTGAACCAATTTTGTCTCAGAGAAAATGTAGGTCCTAGAAATAAACGTCTCAATATGCATAATTGGTTGTTCCTAGCGGACCAGATATTTCATTGTAAATCTAATTTTCTGAACTCTTTTTAGCTTTATAGTTTTCCCTGTTTTCCCGTAGAGTTTCAACTCCCATGGCTTCTTTTTTTAACCCACCTTTAGGATTTATCTATTAGCAGTTTTCTTCTAAACACGCTCTGCATGTTCATAGGAGAATGTATGCAGGAATATGTTTCGTGAGTTGGCAAAGTTATCTGATAGTTTACATTCTTACTTCGCTCTGTTTTAACATAATTATTTATAAGTTAACGAAAAAGATTCATCATAACCAAAAGGTGTGACTTTTTATTTCACGACGTATTTTAAAAACAGTTCTTACTAATATTGTTACTGTTATAAGGAGCTCTTTTACACTGTAAATGTCCACACATCGAATAGGCGCTTTATTGACTCAAATTCATAATTTTTCTATCTATGAGTAAGAAGGGTTGTCGAGTACCGGATCAACCTGTTTAATGTCCCGAGCTTTCGAATCCTTAGAGGAGTCCATCGTCAGTTGTAAAAAAGCAACAAAAAGGGGATAGTTATAGTGGGTGTACACCAATCAGCTGTTAGAGGTCGTCAATTCATAAGGGAGTATGACAAAACGATGAAGTAACAGGGGAGGGGGGGACAACTGTAGGAGTATAAGTTAATTAGCTGTCAGTGATGTCCAGGTTTGTCAGGGCGTCAGCAACGGAAATAAAGTAATTATAGAGGATGTGGGTGCAATTAGCTATGACAGACGTCTGATCGTGACTGCAACACGATCACTAGGCCAGCGCCTACTTTACACATTGGTTGATTAAATTATCGTCCGTGGACCAGGCTCCGATATATTCTCAGCTCTTCTTGTCCCTTGCATGCGCAAGAATCTTTACGCCCGTAAAATTAAACTCATGACCTGTTTCGTGTGTATGCGCTGCAATTTCTAATAACTCCTCGCAAAAGTATACCCCGCGTTTATGTTCATATATGCGCGATCCGAATATGCGTTCAGTTTGCCCTGTATATTTACAACGACAGCTTAAGTATGGAATACGGTACACTATCCCAGATTGTTCATTGGGATTCAGCTGGTCTTTTTCTTTCACTATTCTGTCACGCATCGTAGCTTTAGGTCTGTCTTGCAGGGCACCAAGGAACGATTCAGTGGTAGAACTCGTCCTACAAGAGAGAAAACAGCACCTTCAACCTCCACAAGCCTGTCTTTTGGCAACGATACTTTGAGGACACGTTTGTTATCATGTTCGGATTGCACATGCATGAACGTAAGCGTGAGGTATACCTTTGCAAGGAATTATCGCAAGTTGCCACGCATACCTATGAAACAGGTCATGAGTTCAAATTAGTGGCCATCAAGACACGTGCCCACGCCGGAAAAAAGACGAGTCCGGAATTGACAGGAGCTTGGTCCACGGACGAGAATTTAATCAACCAATGTGTCGAGTTGGCACCGGCGTACAGAGTCACGCCCAGAAATCCCTCACAGTTGCTTCTAATTTGAATTAAATATTACAATATTACAATAATAGTCGCATTTCATAGACTTTTCGACATATTTCGTAGATGCATTGACTGTATACCGCAGATAACTTAGTCGTGTTCTAGCCACAAAAGGAAACTTATTAAAATGGGCAGCTTATGACTTTCAAGTACTCCCACTATCAGTTCACTTAGTAGGCACTGCTCCTTCGATTCGCTTATGAAGGCATTCAGCTTTTCACCTGCGGAATCAATGTTCTGCTAGCTAGCACTTGCGATCTACGTCAGTAGTCAGAAGAGCATGGTTTTAGCAAAGAAAGAAACATTAAGCAACCGTTAATAAAAAAGGTTTTATTTCTATAAAATAGGACACTTAGACGTAGGATCACGGTATTGGACGAGACCAATGCAAAAGGCGGTGAGCAGTCGACTAGTGCCTGCGTTTTGGCGATCCGTCACAGGGCAGCCACGGAGCTGCTAAGCTGTCTGTTTGTCTTGCACAGTTCACTGTAGGAGTTTTCAGTGGCCTGAAAGTACACATTACTAATCATAACATTCAGAAAATGCAACAAAATAATAGCCATTTAACGAAGTTTACTTTCTAAAAAGTCTTAATTTACCGATTTAAACGGCCACTTTGCCAGCCTTAACTAAGTCATAAGTACTCAACTGCCGATTACATAATGAATAAGTTGAAATATACTTTGAAGTTCACGCGACACATGCTGTTGGACATGGTGATTAAAACTAAGTTCAAAGGTTACTCTATGATTAATGAAGCACTGGAAAACTCAGCTTAATAAATGGAATGGAGTTGTTTTTTACCTAGCTTGGCAAAACATTTTTGTTACTGCGCCACTATAAGTACAAACAGCTGTCCAAACTAGAGCAGCCGGGGAACAAAATATACAGAAATGGAGGGTAAACAGAAGGACACTATAATACGAACGTAGAAAGTAGCTTTTCTTAGTACATTTTTGACACTGGTTCCCCAATTCGTTGTCAGGCTTGAGTGAAATTTGCAAGCATTTCTCAAAGGATGCCTTTCCATGAAAGTGGCTTTTGTGTTCCAAACTTGTCCATCAACCTCGAAACGTTTCTCTGAATGACACGTGGGAAAGGCCGCGCGCAGCAACAACTCTGACGACAGCGGGCATAATGTTCACGCAATTATCGGGCCCGCATCCGACGCTGACAATGTAATTGTGGCAATTAGTGAGTTGAACATGAAGTTTCAAGCCAGTACTGCATCGATTTAGACCCAAGCGGTGGCTACAGAAGTGAATAATTATCACACACACGCGGATGACCACTTTAAAGAATAAATACCCTGCAGCCTGTGCATGTCTCCACTCTATCTGCGCATGACCATAATTGTATTATCATCACCTATGATTAAGGATTCCTGAGGGAATTCGACAACGCCAGGAAAAAACGAGTCCTTGTTCCAGTGATCGCATCTTCTTCTTATGAACTGCTGCCTGGAACTCGTAGATTCTCCTCTATAGTTTCCTTTATGTTAAGAGTTATTTTTTTACTTTATTAGTGTAACGTGCTGCAATAAAAATAAATTTTGCATGTGCATTTGTTTTCCTATATGGCATAGATGGATTAAGTATAGAATTTCTAATTCAGTTAACATAAGTAAAATTTATAGTCTAAAATACAATACACAGTCATTATGCACAACACTTATCCAACAACATATGTCACAACTTCCGTTCCCAAACTGCCGCCTCAAGCCAGTTATAGCAGATTTGGAAGAGAAAGTGTTATTTAGGACGTCAAAATCGTATTCAGAGACTCATGACTTGTGAATGACCTGTGTAGAACAGATACCATCGGAAAATTAAATTGAATTTATTGGTCTCACCTCCAGAACATGAATAAGTTCGTTATTAGAGAGGGCAGTAACACTAACACTTATGATGGTTTAAGAGAAAGATATCCAATCCACAGTCGGCACTTAAAATTTAATACGAGCACATTATGACATCTATGTGATTGCGACGTCAGTGTGTCGGGTGATTGCGTTCCCACTAGATGTCCAAGCATTAATTAAATCATGTTTACGCCCAACTCCAAGCTTTCCCGTAAATATGACCGTAGACTTTCGTGTTATTTCGAGCGATTAGAAAAACAAGAAAGGGGCTTTAAGACTGGCCACCTTCCTTCTTTCTCATAGCAGTAATTACCTGGGAGCTGATTGCTCCCCTTACCATATGTAGATGTCAACGACTGGAGAGAGTTAGTACGGGTTATAAAATCAGATTAAATTTTCCTAGTTTTCAGCACAAATATAAAGCTTCATTTCAAAAAGGCAAAAAGCTGTTTAATTTAAACGCTTGCATTCTTTTTTTATTTTAAAAGGGTAGTTCTGGTTAAGTGAATCAACAAAGGCGGTAGGGAGACCCTGGCAATTATTATTCCATTTAACCGACAAGCTGGAATGAAATAACTGGATTGACGATGTTTGCACATGCAGATTTTACAACACAAACTTAAAACAGTCACGCACTCAAATAATCCTGATGCATTTTCATTGTTTATCGCAAAAAATCCAGAAATTATCAGCCATTTGGCCACTTACAACCGGGCAAATGCAGAAAAGTCGTTCGCTTGTGGTTCGAATTATTGTTGAGTTCGGGCAGTCCAGAAATTCATTACAATTCCTAGTAGCCGGTTCAGGCGAGGGTAAACAGTCGGCGGCCTGGCTACAGGAATTTCTTCTCAAAACGGCTGTCTCCTGGCGGAAGTCTTCATGCGTTTCATTACTTGGTTGAATTATCTCTGTGGACTTGGACCCCCCTATGGCCACCTGGGAGTTACTAAGATGCGTGGTGATTAATATGTGTGGTTGTGGAGCTGATGCGCAGGGTTCCATCACTGTACTCGTTGTCATCTGCACTTGATCCGCAGATAAACCCACGTCCGTATTTTCATAATGTATGGGGTCATTTTCATCGAAGACCTCTTCTTCCTGGGTATCTACAGATGGTACAGGTTCCAGTTTGGGCAAATGGAGATAGTACTGATCTCTTGAACTCTGAGCATTGGACTCGGTTGCCATTAACTCACTGACAACTGAGTCGGAATCATCATTGTCCAAAGAGAAGGCCTGCCGTTTGACCTTCTGAACAGGAAAAATATCCCCTAATGTTTTCCTGCGTAGCCTGGAAAGAAAAGAGAGCGGCCTTAGTAACCTAAAAAAATCCTAAAGGCGATTAAAGCCGCGTTTAGCTAACAGGGTTTTAGGTATAATCGTTTGACTCTGAACCACTACATAAAAATCTGCTGGATTTCCGGACTGGATAAAAAGAAAGGCTGTACAATATAGTATAGCAAATATGAACAGTTTTCGTTGCATCTGGACAATTAGCCAGACTTGAAAACTGCTTACGCCCTCCTTGATTTCTGCGACAAGTAGAGCTTGAAAGCAAGTCAGGTACGGCCTGCAAGCCGAACCAGCCTTACCGAAATTTATTGCGCTCCTTATTATGGGTCAATTAAAAATTCTTGGTTAGAGTACACACGTTGGATCTGCAGCAGAATGCCTTTAAATAATCTATTTCTCCGCTATTTTCTTGCGCATAATTCAGAGTTATGCACACCAATATGTCTTCATTTGATGGCGCAGAAGGGCAATTTAATTTGTTATGGAATTGTTTATCCAAAGCGCATTCATGCGATCTCAAGCTGAAAAGTATTGATTCGGCCCTACTTACTGCCTAAAACTTAACCAGAAACGACCATCCCTGTGGTTCTGGCGTTTTTTTACAAAACCATTTCATTGATTCATCTATCAAGTTAAAATACCACATAGCCATTGAATAATGGTTAATCATTTTCAATGAAAATAATATGCAGATTGATGTAATGTACCATTATTCTATTTTCACATTAGTCGCAAGTGCTTAAAACTATAGCCCATTCATTGTTTATATTCTATGCGTAACAATATCTGAAACTGATATGCTGGACTTGAGGTGAACATTTTGACTCATTTTGTATTTGAATAAGTGACTCAATCTATTCGTACATAAGCTACAGAAAGTGGTTTTGAGCAGGTCACTTTTCGAAGATCCAACAATGTATGCTTTGTCTGTTCTCCTTGGAAAAGTGTATAAATAAAGTACCTTGCACACCTTAACAGAAGATCGGTTCCTTACTTATGAAGATGTTTAGAAGATAAAGTTGCAGTAAAGTTTACGGATAAGCAATGTTGTAGCAATCATACTTATTTGGATGAGTCTGCTAAATGCATGAGAAACGTTTGATTTTTTATTATGCAGATTAAATACAGTTTCACATAAATAGATTTCGTGGACGGATAAAATGAATATGAACCTCAACCTTGCATAAATTCATTAACGCATATTTTAAATGGATCTTTTCCCCTTTTAAGTTTACTCGGTTGGCTGTCGAATATCATTTCGAGTACTTTCCTCAAGAAAACCTTGAGTCCCTTAGGTATGGCATCCAACTTCGTTTGTAGTGAATCTGCAGATCGTAGTCGAAACACTAGAAAAAGTGCGGGATTACCGGAGAACGTCTGGGTTCTCCAGCAATTTCATCACACCTGACACCCAAAAACTGTCAACACAATTGCAAGTGTGGAATGCATACCCACGCAGGCGGAGCGCTAGACAAGCAAAAAAACTTTTTGGGAGCACGAGATTTTTTTGATCCCCATAGTACGCAGGAGATGTATAAAAAGTTCAGACATTATGGACATAGGAAATTAATGACGGACAAGTACCCCGGTAGTGTGCGTCTGTACATAGCAGCGTTTTGCTGTTGTATTGGATAAGACAGCCTACCTACAAATAACAAAGACTTATTTATGCATGGCAAGTTCTGCACTACATAAATCTACCCATGAAGAGGGTGATTGCAACTGTTGCAGTCAGTTGACACACCAAAATGCCTACGCATATTATGTACTGGTAACACCTGTTCTAGATAATGTCTCTTTTCTTAGCAATGCTATTTTTTAAAATCATGCTTAATGTTAAGGGGCTAAATCTTCAGCAAGGTTATCTTAACCCGGGAAATATGATAATAAAAACCTAAAAGTAAGTTTTAACATAAGCGCAAATTTATATACGTAATTCAGAAACCTACACCAAAAACCTGCAATAAACGCACTTCTGCCGACCTGAACATTGATTGTTTGTCCCTTGTAAGACAGATTATGCAAGACTAACCCAAGTTTGTTTATGATAAGCTTTTTATTTTGGTGACTTTACTTGCCCCGGCTTCTGATCGATTATCGCTTTTAGTGGCTTTAGGTATTGTTCAAGGTTTCGGTAACCTACTGTATTCTCATCGCGAAGTGTACCACGTGCAATCGCTGACGTTGTTGGTAATCAAGAACTCTGTTGTTTTATCACCACTTGACCAACGCATGCGACAGTTCAAGAAACAGCATCTGTGGGGTAAGACCAAGTTTTTCAAGTAAGGCTTAGCTCTTGTGATCAAGACATTCGAAGATACTGGATTTTACGGATTTGTACATCGGTGGTTGCTTAATTTCAAGTTTTCGCCACCATAGTCGGTTGCCTGCATATCGTTTGGAGTGTCTTGAAGGGATAATTACTTGCAATTGTAGCTTTTTACGACATATCCTTCCTCATTCCTATTAATCAGTATGAGCTGATCAAAACCCTTGACCTACTCTTGCGAAGAAAATACGATGTGGCGTAGAATTGACTCGGCACGCCTAACAAATCCAACTGGTAAACTGCTATTGCGTGTCGTTGTTAACGTTCGAAAAAAAACATATATACGTAACTTAGATGCACGGCACTGGATCTGTCGACTTATGGAGTCAGTTGAGATGCCCCTGCACCGGTTGGAGTTGCTCTTCTTTTGACAGCACTGACGAAATTTTGGTCTTTGCCATGTGAACGATCATTTTGTTAGCCTCATGTGGGGCTGGATTTTTACCCCTAATTGTAATTTCGGTGCATCTTTCCTCATGCATACAATTTAAGGTGGAGGAGGCTGAAACTAAGTATCTACGATTCCGTGAGATCTTCCGCTGCCCTGTACATTTTTATGTCCCTAAAATTCACAGGGACTTAGCGAGATAAACCATGTTGTACATTTACTTAGTTTAAATAGCAACTCGCCAATCAGCTACTACCACGAAGTTTTTATCCGATGTATCCAGAACCCCGTTAATTGATAGAATCCTACCAGCATCCAATCTGCTGCCCTCTGGTAAGCTGAACGTCCCTGAAAGCTGTCATCCACTTGTTTGTTCCGTTTACTGCCTATTAATCAGAGTCAGCTTTAAGGCGTCGCGTAATAGGGTCAAAAGGCCAACGGCCAAAGCAGAAAACGCCTAAAGACATGTACTGGAAATGTTGCAGTTGCGGACAGCGTAGCTATGTTGCAACCTGCGGGGCTATGCAGATGCTAGTGGCCGGGCATACAGGCAGCGTTACAGGAATGAAGCGAGATCTCAGGTCAGCGGTCACTCGACGGAACCCGGCCACATCATCAAGTTAAAATAGACGCTGATTTTCCGAGGCTTGACAACTTTGCGATTTGATAGCTGTATTGGTGCTAGTTCTCTTTCCCACTGTCTAGAAACAAGCACTACCTTAGGGGTCTGGGGCTAACAGCGTCTCCAGTTACGATATCAACTGATCACATTTCTGCATAACTATTTCACCACCTATCAACGGTTTTAGTGGAATTATTTAAATTCACGACTTTAATGCGGTTAAATACAGCAGTCGCAGCAAATACGAACCTGTGCGAACAGTAAAATCTACCTGTCGGATAAGCACTTAATTCCATGACCATTGCAGCCTCTAGGTACTGCAATCCTGTGCTCTCTCTGATGCGTGAGCCCAGTGTAAATCCGAAACTCGGCAACTAACAAATATTGCCCTGGCGATCCAACTTATACTTTAAAGCGATCCACACAGCTCATATCTTTTCAGTTACTGCCAAAGTCACAAGTCCTGATACAATTCGAACACCTACAAATGTGTAAAAAATGCAGGCTGTAGTTTTGTAAAACTTACGTATCGCTGTTGTTTCTCGTCCGGCAATATTTGGAGAACACGTCATAGTGTCCAGTGATGAAATTCCTTAGCGGACTGTTGTCACCCTCCAGTTTGGTGGATTGCTTGTGATCTTTGAAAAAACCCAGTTTACGTTTTGGAGTATCATTGACCTCCTCTAGGGCATTGCTCATCTGGCGCATAATCACATTCCGAACAAGGTTGTCTGCGCGGCTGCGCATGAGTTGAGCTCGTTTTGAGTAGTTGTTACTGGCAGCATAATTTTCACTGAAAGAAAAGCTATCGTGACTGGGAAGGCCACTTGTTTTCATAGAAAGCCTACTTCCACTGTTGAGGGAGTCGCAGCCACCGCCATAGATATTCTCCCGAGAGTTAATGGATGATTCTGTCGTCTATGGGTTAGGAAATGCAGTGTTACTTTGTTATACAAGTGCACAACTTGGCTGAAAGATGTAAAGCTTCTTTTCCTTGGTGAAAATTTGAACACTGTATAAACAGCAAAATTTAATGGATCCATAAATTTCGAGAGGGCTCTTCAGTTGCCACCCCTCATTGCATAACGGGAATGAACGTTAGAGAAAATACACAACTGAATTCATATAGAAAAAATCGATAAAACCGGCAAGGTCACTGTACACGGCCAAGAGGCATTCGATAAAGCTGAAAGTTAAACGCTGTAGACAGCAAAAACTGGAGAAAAAACGTCTAGGCAAAAAGAAAGAAAATTTGGGGAGGGGGGGATGTGTAAACAAGGAGCCAGTATTACCAGAGAACGAGAAAAATCTGTTCTGTGGATACATTGGAAGATGAAATAACTAAACTCAAAGTAACTCTACAGAAGCGTGGATACCCAACACAGTTTATTGACAAATATAAAAAACCATTACGGCCTAAAATGACGGAACAGATAATTCCGAAGAAGCCCGTTTTCATATCTTTGCCGTTTAAAGGTGACAACATTTTCAATACCATCAAAAGACGACTCATTAATGCCATTCACAGGACATATTAAGAAAGATCAATGCTTTTCTCCTGTGGTCTTACAACCATGAACCTTTCCTTGTTAGTTTCATCCCTGTGGTCAGTGTGCATTCATTTCTAGAAAAGTTACTGCACACTTACTATCAGGGGTTTAGACAAAGATATTTCCTCATATTTTTTGTTTGTCTTTTGCTTTTATTTTAATCCTTTGCCTGTTTACACAACTATAAAATACTTTTAGTCGGAAGTTTATATTAAAACTATACTTTTGTTGTGAGTTCCGTATTTTAAAGGAAAATTTGACCGCTTTGTGAATAAATCTAGCGTCTTCTGGGACATGTCAGTGGACTGAGTCTATCAGAAAAATACTTTGTTTCGTTTCCGCTAAACTGTAATCGACAAGTGGACTTATCTTGAACAACCGGAAGTTGATCTGTGCATTTGCTTTATGCACATCAGTATTGCGGCGTGTGCGCATTGTATCGTGTTATTGGTTTTGTTTTCAGAATCCACAGCCCCGCACGGGAGAAAGCACTAATAAGATTAAGGATGATCACTTTCAACTCTGATGCTTATTGAAATGCATGGGTTATGTAAGCCAATAGTCTATTTTGTCAGTAGTGTGCTTCTGCTTATAATACTAACTACCATGCAGCTGCTAGAGGGTATGCAGAATGAGTCCCAAAGCAACACGGGACGAAGAAGTCGCCTAATCTGGTGGGGAACATCCATTCACGAAGTAACATATACCCCGTTCTGTGTTATAGTAATGCCAGTGAAAAGTAAGATAGAACGCTAGTGCTAACAAATATCTAGTTTAGGTCTTTAACCTTAGCAAAAAGTATGCACTATTTTCTTAATGTATAAGTTATATAAGTTTATTCTCAATACAACAATTATCCTGATAATACTTTATTATTAGTCTGGGGAACATGCTCTGCCTGCAATTATTTCTGCAATTGTCTTCTTCTAGATGACAAACGTTTCAAGGCGCTGGAAAGGCTACAAAGAAATTTAAAACGATTCATCAACAACAAAAGCAAACGAGCCAAAGAGAAATTTGAACCGAAGAGTACATATATATGACTTACATGGGGGTTATGTTGTGAAGGGCTCCCAGCTATATTGTTCCCAGTAAAGCGAGCCAATGCCTCCTGACGCGATATGGGGGCACCGATCATGCCCCCCATGAATCCGGTTGTCAACGCAGCAATGGATTTTAGAGCATTCTGTGTTTGCTCCTTGGAGTGACGAACATCTAAGAAAGGTTTAGCAGGTCATCCCTGATTCTCATTCATGGGAAGGTTTACGGTATATACGCAAGAAAGTTAGTCAGCGCATTTTTATAAAAAACAATAGAGTTATTCCATAACATTATAGTCCAGCACGCGCGTTTTTCGTAAACTTATTTCCAGTTATTACAGGGGTATTCATTTATATAGTCCCCTGTATTCATTAATAAAGACCCTTGTGTTAATTTATATAGACCCCTGTATGCATTTATATAAACCCCTGTATGCATTTATATAGATCCATGTATGCATTTATATCGACCCCTGTATGCATTGTCATATTTTCGTCGGGCACAAAGGCAATTGCATTCGCATAAATTCTCTGGATGTTTATGAGTGTGGGTGTATTACTTTCTACAGGCACCAATGACAAACGCTTTCTCGAGCATTTGATTTTTTCAATGATTCTTGAAACGGTAGCCTGTGACGTCGGCAGCTGCAGGATCCCCAATTCTTGAACGATTTCGCTCTCGGTCATCTCGTTTTGAGCATTGACCATCTCAGCAACAAGCTGTTTAGTTGTTTCCGATGCTTGTTTCGGTCTTTCCTTCTCAAAAGTGGTTTTGAAATCTTGCTCGTAATATTTATTCGTGCTCAGGTGTTTTGCAATTCTTTTGACTGTCGAATGAGACAAATTGAGTGCCTTGCCTATCCTCTTCAGTAGGATTTCCTGCTGAGATAGTCAATGCTCAAAACGAGATGACAGAGAGCGAAATCGTTCAGGAATTGGGGATCCTGCAGCTGCCGACGTCACAGTCTACCGTTTCAAGAATCATTGAAAAAATCAAATGCTCGAGAAAGCGTTTGTCATTGGTGCCTGTAGAAAGTAATACACCCACACTCATAAACATCCAGAGAATTTATGCGAATGCAATTGCCTTTGTGCCCGACGAAAATATGACAATGCATACAGGGGTCGATATAAATGCATACATGGATCTATATAAATGCATACAGGGGTCTTTATCAATGAATACCCCTGTATTAAAATGAGACTTTGAACTTTCCCATTTTGTGTAGAAATTGAAGTGGGTTTGGATATTTTGTGAGCTATAGGCGCAGACCGAAAGTTCATAAGAGTATTTGAAGCAACATCTATCAGCTATCTGAGGAAATTTAAAGGGGGAGTATTTAAAAACTGGAGACTCTGTCAGAAAGCCCACAGGGAGATATGAGAACTGCTGATATGTCAAATCTTTCGCAGCTATATCACTTAAAGCTAATTTTGAACGTAGGTATGACCATTCTATTTAAGAGTCCGCATGCGCAACCCGAAAATTAATGCAATTATTTGGAGCTGAAGTCTATCAGCCACTGTAGGATATTTCAGTTGACCAAATTGTCAAAAAGCTCGTGGCGTTCCGTCGGAGTTGAACGCACATAGCAGGGAAGGCCCCTACGCAGTCAACGCTCCACCACTTGAGCTAAAACGCCACGCCTTATGCTGTGACTTTAATCATATTTGTATCGATTTTACCCGTCCAACTTTACTGCTCGTATGGAATCCACCAATACGTAACAGCAAGCTGATGGCACAGGCAGGATTTTCTAAACAATCAGCTAGAATTCACCAGTGCCTACTAGGCTGACCTAATCAGTAAGGAGGTTTTGAAGACTTGTTAAATTTATTTGACCCAATTCTGATAAGATAGTCACGTAAGATTAACAAATCTGAGGAAATTCAATAACTTTAATTTGAAAACTGGATTATCTCTCACAGGGCACATAAAGCATGGTAGAAGACACACTTTTTAGCCAAAATCATCGAAGCTATGTCATGTAGCAGCAGAATATCGGCGGAGCACGTGTCTAGGCTTTTGGGTAGTACATATTTTACCAGCATGGCAAATAATAACATTAAAAAATCTTTCAAATACTTCTTTTTCGTAAAGTTATACTTTCTACATATTTCATGCTTGAGGTATATTATTAGTAGCAGGGTCCGATAAAAGACTCGTGACGTTTGACTTTCACATGCTTGTCTCTTAAGCATACATTTACGATGTGCTAGGTTGTGTGGATATGGCAATGCGTGGAAATCTGGGTTCTGAAATCTTACGTGACATACATCCACATTTCAAAGATAATATTTACAAATAGCATAAAGACACATTTTTTTTTCATTTTCGAAGAATATAAACATAAGATAAAGATATGAAGCAGGTTAATTTTTCATGCATTTTCAGAGGAAAAGTGCGCAGACTGATCAAAGATCAATATATTTTCATGCTGGTAGATTATATTGCTGGTTTATAAGTTTTTTTTACGTGTAACTTATCGAATCTGTTGTACTTGATATTCCGTGCTGGCCAATGCTGAATGAATTCCAATGCCTACTGCGCCTGTTTGTTATGATTGATGGTCTTTTTACTGAATAATGATAGCTCCCGAAAACTTATGGCACTATGTTCCTGTGTCTGAACCGATTAACCTTATCTGTTCAGACATATACACAAGCTAGTTAGCCCATACTTCGCTCTTGATATTTTTATCTAATTGCATACGCGTGAACAGTCATTGCAGCTAGTTACAGAGTGGTGATCTCTGAAGGGGGAATTGGGGATCTTCACATGGCCTTCAGCTCTATCGAATGATAAATACACAGGAAAAAGTAAAAATGAAGCAGGCGCTTATCAACAGCCTATAAGTTTTAATCCCTGGAGTCCTATTTCTACTAAAATAAGATGAAATTTTATGGTAAAGTTGTTATGTTTTAGGCTGAGATTCATACATTTTCCAAACATCATATTGATATATTTTGTTAGATCTGAAAGCTGTGTTTTCTGTAAGTTTACTTATTTTAACAGAATGTTGGGCTATCGGTTAAGAAAAAGAGGCTTACAGCGCGGTTTGCAATCACGTATGTTTTCCTCCGGTGAACCAAGAGATCTTGACAGTTCTTCAAGTGCCAAAATTTGCTTCTGAATAAGTGAGTTAGTAAGATAAACGTGAGTAAAAACAAGTTAAAGATAATAAAGGCGAATTCCGGAAATATTTTTGCAACCCTACTAAGTGAATGTAAGAAAACTAAAAAGGTTCGAATAACCAGACAGTAGAAGACAATGCGCCGAAAAATCAATTTCCAGTCGTTTATTATCAGACTTTATGTGCCACAAGCTAGACATATTATGGCATGTGCAGCAGTTTCTATATGCAACTATTTTCGATATTGCTTCTACAAGAAGTATGTAAACCTAACGAGTATACGTAGGATACAAATAAATTCGGTGCTAAATCATTCGAATCAATGAATTTGCTCTCATGTGTTCAAAAATAATAATCGGATGCGTAATGTTGGATTTTGAGGGCAATTATAACATTATTCATAAAATTTTACCTGGAATAATTCCTTATCGCGTTCTAGATTTTCAACTTTTTTCTGCTCTAGACGTCTTGCACGCTTTTGTAAAGTGACCCGAAATTCGCACCTTTGCCGTTCGTACATAAGCATTGCTGGAATAGCAAATGAAAGCAGATTATGAAGGCTTTTGGAATTCAGAGGAATATTTGGTCCATAACGCAATGACTTTATAGTTAAAAAACTAAAATAATTGAAGCTACCTCGTAGGCGTTCCGCCAAAGATTAAAATTTTGCTCAACCCTCAAAAAAAGCGTATCTTTATTAACAATACCCACCATTTATTAATCTGGCAATCCTCCACAAAAGAAGAACGACCATTGCAGAGATCTCCTGGGAGTCTACTCTAACATAGCATATGTCCGACAGAAAGGATATCAAAATAACCAATGCGTCAATAACCTACAATTAAAAGAGGATACGTAAACTTAAATAAAAATTAACGCTCAGAGTGAAAAAACGTAAATATTTAACAGATAACAGAAAATCCAACAAATGGGTCGTCCTAAGGTTTTGTCTCCTACGTTATGCATTACGTGAAATTCTGCAGATCTCCAGTTGTCTAACTTGCGTATTTTAAATGATTCGTTTATATTTAAATATAATGGTGATATTTTCTTGAAAACAATCCACCTGAGACCTTAGAGGGAAGTTTAAATAAAGTCTGACTGATAATCAATAAAAAATAGTAAAGAAAAAAACACCATCCAGAAATCCGGGAAGGCAAAATTGTACATGGAACATTTAAGCATCAACTATTCGACTTACAACAAACGCATTCTGAGGAAAACTTAACTCCAATTCTTCTTTCGTTTCAGAAAAGCAAGAGCTATCGGAATAATCTATATAAAAGCATTCACTTATCAACGGTTATTTGAACACCCTTTACGATAAGTGTGTTGGAGAAAACAATAAAGTGGTTCTGAAGAAGCCTTCGCTTATATAGATATAATTTGTAGTGAAGGTAACATAATACAAGAAACTATTTTCAACCAAAAATCGATAAAAATGTTTCTAGGTTTGCTAATACTTTAACAAGGATGTTAAAAACTATTCATCTCCCTTAAATTGAAAATTTTAAGATGCTAAAATTTAAAGCATGGGGTTAAAACGTATGATGGACGCTAAAAAAAATTTCCAGACCTAACCTGCAGATGCTTATATTCTGATTTCCAACTAAAATTTTCCATTACATATTATTTTTACAAGGCATAACTGGGGACTAAAGTAACTTTTTGAAAACCTACTTTTGTATACAATTTTATGTGAAAGAACTTCGAGGTCATGAAAAAACTATTATAAATTGCAAAATTTTTTATTGATATGTATCATCTAAAATATTTCTAAAATATAACAAAAATATAGGATTCGTTTTAGATAATAAGCCATGGCGTTAACTGCGCCGCTGGTGGTATTTTTACTCATAACGTTACTTAAATTACCGAGTTAATTTGCTCAAAATCAACGTATTCAGAATCTACATAATACTCCTGATAAAAATATATCAAAACGGGTTATCTGTTGAATCAAACTACATCACATACTTACCACAAACGAGTATCACTACAAGTAGTGTGAATTCTACATGACAATGATGCTTTATCGTACTTCCGCATAAATACTAGCTAAAAGCCCAGACACGCGTTACGCTGTTGTTTCTGCTACTGCATGATACAGCGACGAGGGGTTCGGCTCCTCAGTAAGTCCCCTACCGTTTTCTATGCGGTTTCTAGTTTATGACCTCCAGATAATAATCAAGAAAATAATCGCGGAAATTATGAGGCGCATTACATGGAAGTAGATGGACGGGACATGACTTTTAAGGGTCACACCCTTGTAAGTTGGTTTAATATTCATATCATTGTCCCATTGTTGTATCTTTGATACGTGTTTAGTACCCAGTAGGTGGTACCAGCTGCGTTTCCGAATTTTATTGATCTTTTAATTTTTCACGTGAATATTGCAAATTGGTCACGACCTCATCAGAGTTAACATATCGTTTTTACGCTACCTTACTTCTTTGCAATGATAGTCCTGGAATAACCAATTTAAACTTCTTAACTAGCATATAGCCACTTACTAACTTTCACCAAGCCGTGACAGAGTCACACAATTCCCTATGGATCATACGAATTTAAATACTTTTTCACAATTAAGCTTCAGGGAACCGAGGAACATTAGGTTTTGTAGGTTTGACAGGGAACTATTCTACACAAAATTTACTTGGTTCCGTGTGAAACTGACTGTAGTTAAAACGCACAGCAATGTTTGCAATAAATGCATGAAATAAAAGCATAAAAACTGGCAAAAAACTAACTTCGTAAACATTTGTGAAGAATTTTCGTCGTAGACACACAAGCTTGAGCACTATGCAAATAATGAAAAGGCTAGTTACTCCAATGCTGATAAAATGCATGACTTCCGAGGCAAAATGCAAGGTGGAAGGATCAGTGAGCCTTTCGTTGAATTCTTCTTCCGTCAAGGAAGTCTTTCTAACTGCGGAGCATTTACTCAGGAAGTCAATGTCACAGGCTAAAAAAGACAAATTAAATGTTTTTATATTTCACGAGAGAATTTTAATGGTGCTGATATGGTAAAAATCAAGGAAGAAAACTGCATATAGTCTTTTTGACTGAAACTGCATACTTAAAGCATCTAAAAGGACTAATTGATTTGTTTTCTTTGACAAAATCTATTTGGTTTCCACAAAACACTGCAAATATATTTTCTTGCATACTCAGTTGCAAATTACAAACATGGATAAAGCTAAGCATAAAGACGGCTGCCCAATTTTTTTGTTTGAAACTTAAAACCTGGTGACCTAATTATGCATATGGTGTTATGTAGGCTAGAAGGCCAACGTTTATGAGGCCAGAGGAGTTTAAAGTTTGAACCAAAGGCAATGAGGACCTATTTCCTTTAAAGGCTTTTCATACGGCAAAAAAATTGTTTGTGAAAAGCTTTTTTCAGTAGGAAACCATGGGGCTTTAAATAAAATAATAGCTATTCAGCGGCTTACTTTAAATTATAAATGAAATGCGCACAGAAAAATTATGAGGTTAAGCCCAAGTTTGATTTTCGAGTAGGTTTTTATGCCAGAAAGCTCCAGTAAAACATGTTTAAATGCAATTACTGATTGCCATCTTGAACATTCTGGATAGTTATCTAAGAAAATGTGATCTCTTAGCATTAATTTCAAACAAAAATATGAAAGTAATGCAAGCAAAATCTTACATAGTTTGGAATCAGGGGATAGTAAAACGTTGTCATTTAAAGGAGACAATCTCTGCCAGCAGAGAATGTAGTTGTTAAATTCCTCAAGGGTGCGCTCATCGTCCAGGACCGTATGACTGAACAACCTGTGAAACCCACTTGCAGTCTCATTAAGATGAGAGTTGCTAGACGGAGGGTTCTTTGTCAATTCCGTGCTATTAAAACATGAAGCATTGAGCGAAGATTTCTCGATAGCCTGCGTCAACATTAAAGATCCCAGCTGTCGTCCCTTGATAGTAAATAATTGTTTGAAATCTACAAAAATTAATTCATTTTTAGAATGGAGTAGTTTCCGTCTGTGTCTACTGAAGGTCCTACGTCTTAGCATTTCTAGCATACCGGTACTTTTTAATACTGAAAATATCCCTATACGAATTTCAGTTGAATAATCTCTTCTACTATACCTGATAATGCAGTAAATTATTTTCGATAATTTTCATGCAAAAAAGTTTTTTTCAAGCATAAGCTTCTTGTTTTCGTTTAAAAAATTGTGATGTGAAATTGTTGTCATAATGATAGATACATTAATTTCACCACACTTACTTTGTATTGAGCGTATTTCCAGGATGATTTCGGCGATAACCAAACAGGAATCCAAAAGAACTAGGAAGCAGAGTAAGAATTGTGCGGCACTGCTTCTGAATGTTGACAGCAGTTTCTGGCGGCAACTTAACAGAATACAGAAAAATGCACGATTCAAAAGGATATAAGGACACAGATACGTCAAAACTCTACCGATGAAGGCTTTTGTAGGTTATAAATTGTTGTTGTAATAAATATCAATGTTGGAGACCGCTGAATAAATGCAGCTAATCAGTATAAAAACTATACTAAGTTAGTCGGAGAAATTTCTACGTACCTTCTACTGCGTTGCCTCTCCGCATGTCGTATGAGCTCATCGTTGAGTATGTCGACATCTATATTGTCCTTAGCCAGTTGCTTTGTAAATGTTTTACTGTTTGCCCATCCAAGGTCATAGTTGTAACTAGAAGGAAAATTTAAGTAAATTGATGTTGTAATGAAAATCACAAGAGTAAGATGTGAATAATGTGTGAATTATGCTGACAGAAAAGTACACGAAAAGATAGCATCTGCATTTCCTGCTGTCTGTTTTTCCTAAGTCACAGTGTGCAGTCTGTAGCTATATGTATATTTTGATCGGAAAAAATGGATGTTTTCATAAGTAGCAAATTCAGGAATCGTTATGTTTTTAAGATTGACGATGCAGCGACCCATAATTTAATTAATGAGATTCAAAAAACAGGGACAAAGTTATCTTTACAGGAAGCTTTGAATGTAAGCGAAGACCAAAATTTCCGTTTGCACGTATAAATCGCAGAATACTAAATAGTCTTACCAAAGTGAGTACCTGAATCACTTTTCAAAAGGGCAGCCATATCTGGATTTTTGCTCTGTTTATAAAAATGTCCTTTGGCGTATAAAATATTATAATTTTTTCGTCCATGCTGCATGGGATTTATTTATTCATTTGCACTAGCTTGATTGACTTGATACTATGTTAGTATTCCCATAAGATCCGGCGGCAGATCCTTGACTCCATTTTATAGAATTAGTCATTATAAATTCAAATTCGCTCTTTTAGTTTAGAAATGCAACATTAACGCGTATTTTGACTTTACATATTTCTCGATATCCTTGCTGTCTTTTGTCATCTGGCTAATAATATTATTTTGCAGTGGGCTGAAAAATAACTTAAATCTCGATTTCAGACAGGAAGCCAAATGGATGCTGGAGTGATCATTTCATCTAGAGGTGCACATTTATTTACTTCACAATGCCCAGTCTCATAAAATGTTGAACCTAATTATGGAATGCATTTTCGAAAAGGAATAATAATATCACGTGGATTGCAGCATTGCTACTTTTGTGAAATAATGTCCTTTTATTTCGGACTGGTAAGACTGCCCTTTAATGCATTCCTTATCGGCCACCTTTAAAATTCAAACTCGATAAATCTGCCAATTTAGTCAGTATGGCTTATTTATTGAATTCTGATGCCCATGAAAGTTAACCAAATATTTCGTCAAAAAGGCACCCTGACACTAGTGTTTCTTTTATTCGATTGATAGCAAGACACTTCTGTAATTTATATACAAAATTTAGGTCTATTCAGGTTTTAAAAATATCCTTTCATTCGAGGATAATTTTGAGCCAAATTTACCGTTGCATTTGCGTTTAGGGTTAAATTTCACGGGCTGTATGCTTTGTGTGTAAGGAAAATAGCCTATGCATATACGGCATTCAAAATACACCGCGTATTTCTCATAAATTTGCTTAAACTATGTGGAGATTGTTGGATATGTCATAAGGATAATCACGATACAATGGTATTGAGGTCAACAATGCATGGTTTTGACACTCGCAGATAATCAAGCACTATAAAGAAAAGTGACAGTTCTTTGCACGGATTACACGAAATTAATGATAATTCATAGGTGAAATAAAAATTATTTAAAAAATGACATGCTAGCTCAATCATTGGCTTTGATGAAGTTCACCATCCGTTCTAAATAAGTTGAAACAAGGGAGGTGACTGGAGACAGAGATACGATTTAAGTTAACGTAGGCGTCGCATGTGACTTTTGTGGGCGGTTAAATGGAGGTGCATGAAAACTGCGGCATCCGAGGATGTACACAGTTCTATGGAATTATATCACACAATTGAAGCAAGAAAGCACTTCTCCCTAATTTAAAACACATTTCAGAATTTTGGTTAATCCTTCTTAAGATCTGCCCATGCATTGAATAAACGGGATTTCTGTGTCCCTTTGCACGTAAGATAACAGTAAAAATGCGATTTCTTGCTGCACAGAAAAAACAGGAAGTAGATTTATGCTTTGTTTTCGACAGGATCAAATAAAACTGAGGAATCCGCCATCTTTTCACATAAGGATGAAAGCAATCGCAATGAAGGCATGTCTAATGATTTCTGTAGAAGCGGTCTCAATCGGTCATTCTGCAAAGTCAGCGTGATCTCCAAAAATGCGTTTACCATATTCTTTTTCAAACGTTGGAGTCCTCTTGCATCATTCATTAAAAAGGGACTGATTCCTTGTCATTTACTTACATTGGGTTTCTATAGCAAACCATGTGGAGATTATTTTCATTAAAAGTAAGCGTGCTTAGCTTATGTCGTTTATAAAGATTAAAGAATACCATACGGGTTTTAAATTGTACTTGTAATATGAAAGTTTGACCACATAAAAATCATACCTATGCATGACGAACAACGATAACTAATTTATTTTGAAATATGATTTATTTTCGTCTATACTTTTTTACTGAAGCACAGTATCGAAAATAGAAGATGAAAAAATTTTTATCTAAACGCTTTCTTAGTTGGTTTCTGTTGTGTGTGCAAGCCCAAATCAAGCAGCATATAAATTCTAGTAAGCGATCACAGCATGATTTCAAAATTAGTAAATGGCTTGACTATACATTTAAGTTAACATTTAAGAGAGGACACATACCGGATATCTTCATCGGTTTCTTTTGAATCATTGCTCACGAAACTCAATGCCTTTGGAAGTTTGGAGCGCATGGCTTCCTGTATTACTTTCTTCATAGTCAATCAGATTCTGCTTCAGGTGAAAGGAACATCAGCAGTAACATTCAGTCAGACGATCATCATGCATTTAAGAAAAAGGGGCACAACTGTTGTTTCCATCATGCGATGCCTGTGGATGCAACATATTTTTGCTTGTGAGGCATGCAGAAAATCAGGCTCTTGGCAATTCCACCAATCAGAATCGGTCCAATTTCAGGACATGCTTTTCACAACCAATGCAAGAAGACGTGGGCATCGCATATGCCCAGCAATAAGAAAAAAGTTAAATTCAAGCAATAATCAGTTTGAGAAGAACTAGATGCGATCAACAAAAGAATTAATTTATTCGTTTGGTGTTAAGGATTACAGTTTGAACCAACCTTTAGTGCCCGCAAAAACAAAACGACTAATTCGTCCACATGGTGTAATAGTACTTGTAGATTGTGGTCTCTTTGGTACTGCATACGTATGAAAATTAGTGGCTTCAACGTCATCAACGATGATTGCCCTCTTGTGCGCTAATTGCTTGATGGATGGCGTGGGATTGATGTCGTTTAAAAATGACGTCATCCGAGTTAGTGGTTTTCGTAATGAAATGATGCTAATAACTTGCATAAATGTGTGTCTTTTATTTTATTTCTAAAAACGCAATGCCTAGCGTCAGTCAAATACAATCCTTTTCCCAGAAATCAGGTCTATGTCGTCTTGATTAATTTCTGGGACTCCCATTGCCATAATTCTCGGCAATTCAAAATAACAAATTTAAATAAACAAAGCATGCTCCAAGAAAGCTAAATCACCGTGCAATAGCCCAAATTTAACATCCGCTGCCATTTTGACCATATATTTAGAGCTTTGCTTGATTTATTGAAGGTGATATTTGTAACCTATTTAAAAAAGCAAGAAATTGGATAAAAAAGCATCAGCAGGTGCGCTTTGTGAAAAGTAGATCCATGAGATTAATCTATTTGCATGCAAATAAAGACTGGACCGCACAGAACTATTATATTCACTAGTTAATATGCGTACATTTTCTTAAGGAATTATTGTAGTAAACATACATTGAAAGAAATGCACTGTTGCGGCAGTTTCTTTATGTTTGAGTGCGCAGACAGTTCAGACGTCTGTCACGCGTACTTGGCAACTGTATGCGTAACCTACAACTCTGCGTCACCGGGTTTCCATTATCGTAAGCCCGTTTAAAATTGCACATGACAGCCCACTAAAAAAGTGAACTGACGTTTTCTATTTGCCATTAGCTGATTGCATTTAAGGCGTAAGCAATTGCTAGGAAACATTCTCTTTTGAGTGTCTATGCATTTTCTGACTTCAAATGCACTTATCGGTGATCTGTTAGACATTTCCAAACGTTTATCTTTTTACACAAAAAATCCAACAAAACAATAATTGCGTCACTATACAGACTATTTTTTGCCGATGATTATGTTACTCATTTGTTAGGCTACAGAACTGAGGTCACAGGATTATGTAGGTTTGAGACCCAGACGAAGGGTTAAAAAAATGAAATTATTAACATATACCTGCCAAAAATTTAATTCCAGAGGTCTACTCACTTACGTATAATTTAATTTTTTTTGAATTTTTGCTCGCAGCATGGTAGTCAATCTTATCGCTATATAAAAAAATATTATTACAATGCATGGAAGCATTTGTTTCTAAGTTGGAACTTACAAAACGTTGCCTTAAAAGGTAAATGTTTGATACAGGTGTAATTAGCTAACTAGCTAATGACTTAGATTTTCAACTGCAAAGATCCTGATATGTCTTAAAAGTTAAAGAAACAACAGTTGGCTTCTGACATTATTTCTTGTTGGACTGAAGGTAGACGTCAGTCCAACAATCGCATTTTATATTCCATACCTTTTTCCAACAAAAACCATTGTGTTAACCTATTTTCCTTGCCTCAGTATATAAGCACGAAATTCCATTTCCGCACACATCATAAAGGACTGGATAAAGATGTTTGATCTTCAACAAACGTACGCAATGCTTTGATAGGCTAAGGGAAATAGTGAGAGCAAATGCGTAGTCCCAGTACAAACGAACATCAAACAGCCTTAAATGCACTTGTGTACCAATGGTAGTCAGTAAGCCTCATATATGCACACATTTGCACATAAAAAGAAAGCGCTGTTAATAAGTACATCATTGGAAATACTAGACAAAAACACATGTGAGTTTAACAAATTTTTGTTCTAAGATGACTAATTCTTAAGTGAATATATCCTGCCGACATACATTACCGCATTGAGGTAAGTAATTTGGTTTAAAGGGATAATGATAGTTTATAAGTAGCAGCATATTGTCCCATAACCCCAGAATTCTGCAAGACGCGAGTACCAGTAATGTAGAAAACAGACCGTTTGGCATATAGCAATAACAACTAAAATTACCTTAATAGTCTATAAGGAACCCATCATAACAGATATTTAAAAATAACAACAGTTTAAGTGATACTATCAAGATATTAGACACACAGATACTTAGATACAAGTAACATTTAGTATAAATAAATCGTTTTTTTATTTGAGGTAACACCTGGTTCCTGTCCAAATATGGATATGTTATATCGACATGCAAATATAAAGGCTTTCATTTTATCATTTGTAGCGTAACACCTAAATCTTAGGTTATGTGATCCTGTGGTAATGCCTGTAAACTTTTCTTTCCAAGAAAGCACAGGAAGACCAAAGTCATTGAGGCTCGCGTATAAATGCACAGTTAATCTTAAATAAAGCTTAAAGTTCAATTCCTTTCAACCTTCCAACCATTAATCTGCTTGAGGTCTTTGCTCGTAGTTATTCATTTTATTTGCGCGTACTCAACGCCGGAGAAACTGACATTTGATAGGGGATGATTGTGGATGTGTATACAGCAACTCTGAAATTTTAATAAAAGCACAAGCAAATAAAAATGATGTAAACTAGTTGCATAGTTTTGAGCACTGTAACTCTGGCTTATTTTATTAAGATAAACCTTTCAGCTTGACGTTTTTCTGGCTCACTTTAATCATACATTCATGAAATCGTAATCTACAAGTAGCTAGCAGGCAAGAAAATAAATAAAGGTATAGTTAGAATGTTAAGGAAATGTGTCCTTTTTAAACAGTTGAAAAATATCTCAAATTATCAAGAAAAAAGAAACTATATGGCTAAGCATTCATACAAAAGTGGATTTAGTAAGTTAGAAAAGAGAAGAAGAAAATGCGATGATCGGAACAGAAGTTTTATTTTCCTGACGTTTAGGATTCTGTCAAGTACATTTAGTGTGAGACATGCGCAGATTTTGGTAATAAATGCATAGGTTGCACGGTATTTATAGTTTATAACGGTTATCCGACGCTTTGCGATCAGTTAAGAATGCATGTAGTACCGTTATTTTGATTCAATGAGTGAAGGTGGTCCCGAGAAAGCATTTCAGTAACTCAAACCGCCAGCTCAGTTCACTGTTTTTAAGGTAAACAGGAAGACGTTTGGTAAAATCGCAGGTTTTCTGATACCAAAAAAGTTCCTATTCTATTTATTATGACAAAACCACACCTTTTTTATGCGTTTATCATGGAGGTAAACAAATATAAGCATAACAGTTTCACATTTATTCGTTCCAGAGGATGAAAGTGCAACCCAAAGTTACTGAAAACCAGGTTGAGCAAAGTCTAAGGAATGGCGTTTTTTCCATAAATTAAGAACAATTTCAGTATCTTAACTTATTTTTTATCAATATCTGAAGTTTTCTGCCATAACCTGAGGCAATACACTCGCACAACGCAATAAGTTTTTCCATACCTAGAATAACGACCGTAAAACTGATATATAAACGAAAGCACGTGACATATTTTCACGTTTCTGTGTTACGCTGCGTCGATAAAGTGTCAAAGCATTTGTTGTCTGACAATGACTTAGAGTGCATACGAAAATTGGTAGCCCAAAGACTGCTGCAAAAGTTATTAACTCATATCTTTGATGCGAGCCAGGTCACACTTTCGAGAATTATTAACCATGCTACAGTGCCTCAAAGTAAGAATCGTAGATGGAAAACGTTAACAACCAAAGAGGATCACCACCGTATTTTTTGAACCCCAAAAAGATACCATCATACGCCTACTAATATTATTCCCAGAGAAAATTTGTGAAGGTGCTATCCGTACCTAGTTACAGAAAAATTTAACGAATTTTGCCATCATGGACAGATAGGTATTGTAAAATCCTTTATAAGTAGACAATTAATCAAATTAACTGTTCCATTAGTTCAATAATATGCTAATCATAGGCTTTCATACTGGAGGAGTATTTATTCATGTGATGAGGTCCTTTTTAGGCAAGCCTCCGAGGTCGGCATAGGCGGTTATATGTGAAAAGTCCTTCCCCAGAGAAAACAGTATCCAAACCAACTTCCAACAACTGCCTTAGCCTCATGATGTGGCTGCCCATTCAGTAAATAGAACGACCGATCTGGCGGTCGACGAACGAAAGAATAAACAACAAGGTTTTTGTCGACATCATAAAAGACACCTTCGGTCGGAACGGCACTCACTGATGTCAAAGGGACACGGTCATGCAGCAAGATAATGCCGCTGGGCATCGAGTAAATGAAGTATAGTTATAATGTAGCGTAGGACTAATCTCAGATTTATTGGATTACCGCTAGGCTTTCCGCTTGTGGCCTGCGAACCATATTTATTCATCCGAACATTTGGGATTCGATCTAATTGCAAATTTATTTGCGTTTATTGTGCGATACTTGGAAAGGCCAGCGAAAGAAGCTTCAATGGAACAGAATATGGAGCTTGTGCTTACGAATTGTGTAGACCAAACTACGATTGCCGTTTTACGCGCTTAAAATAACCAATAAAATATTGGTATGTTACATATCCTAGTTCTCTTCCCTATTTTGGCCGTTTAGATTATTTTTCTATACTGGCAGCCTTTAGGTAAGGTCTTAAATAATTAACCTGTCGTAAAGTTATATTTTGAATTGACGGTGTTTGATACACAGAATCAGTTCACAGATAATGAATGATACGTTAGGAATTCTAATATGCTTTTTTTTAAAGTTTTTTTTTGTTCCATTAACGCAGTGTACCTTGCGTGTCCGTGGGGTAAACGGTTATCAAAATGCAAGGTTTGCAATGTAAAGTTTATAATTTTGTATGAATTTCCAGCCATACTGTACATATGAAAAAGCATAGTATTTAAACCTTTGAAGATATTGAAAATATACTGTATGTCCCCCTCACCAAAATATGCATCGCGTTACACGAGAATTTCAGCTATCAAAATGAATCTGAAATAATAGTATAACAACAGGCTAAATTAATCACATTAATATTTCGGTTTTAATCCCCTTTCGATTATTCGTTGCTCACTAAATGCCACTGCGTGCTTTTTTAAGAAATTGTCGAATAAGGTTGTCCGATATTCATGGTAAATAAAATTGCATAAAACGTCTGTCTATATTCCCAAATATGTTGGTGAATGCCCTCGGCAGTGAGAAGAATCCTTGCCATGAACTCTAACTTGCAACTGCTTATTACCGGTTTGAAGATAAGGTACAATTTTAAATGACGTTGTCGGCGAAGACAAGGGAAACTGAAGTGACAATTTCTTGCTCGTCAGCCACCATTAGCCAGCGGTGCACGACTTGAGACTGAAACCCATAGTCCAGAAGGCCAACACCCTAACAATTGTGTCACGGCCTCATCTTCTTACTAATTTAAAACGAAAATATGATCAGTCGTTGATGAGCGTTCGTAGATCACTCACGTAAATCACGACTCCCGCTCTGCCTTGTGATTCACTCTCGAACCCCACCAGCAATCCCACTGCCATTATTAGTTTAGGCAGAAAACATTTGTTTTCAGAAACCTAGTTAACACTCATACGTTTGCCTTCTATAAAGTTCAATCCATCCTGTATATGTATCTGGGAAGAATTCAAGTAATCACATATGTAATCGGAGAAATAGATCCATTTTATTTTTCGCTTACAAGTTAGAAATGTCAGGTCTAGGGGAGAGATGGGAGGAAGATGGGGGTAATTGTATGTATTTATCCAACATTTGGCTATGGCAAGTATGCAGTTTGCGCGAAATTTCTGCCTGCAACAGACCCACTATAGTAACTTTCTGACAGCCTCTTCTGCTGATACTTAGTATAGTTGGATGAAAACTTATAGATGGAAGACTTGCGACAAGCAAAATGAATACGCTGACAAAATATGTCCTCCTATACGTCAAAATAACGCAAACAGCCCTAGAGTTAACACGTTTGTGAGTTGGCAATATCATAATAGAATAATGAACAAACAATCGAAGGCGTGAATAAAAGTCAGTTGAGCTGGATGGGCTCAGAGTTTGATACGTCCGTAAATTTCGCTGACGTGGAAGTTGAACCAAATTTATAGTAGCAAAACTTTTTTTATTCGAACATTTCAAACATTTAAATAGTCATTATGAGCTAAGTATCCCAATCCGGGATTGGCACGCTCGCAGTTTTAACCAGGCGCACTCGTTAATTTGGCACTCTATTTCAAAAATTTGTAATTGGTGAACTGCCGGGCTACCAATCAATTTATTTGGAATGCATCCATTGATGGGATCCGCTATCTCTTGTCTTGGCCGATTGCACATACCTATTGATTATTTCCATCGTATGGACAAAACAGGTTGTGAAGACTACTATTTGTTTACATTGCTATAACATGCTCTTATATAATTAGTCACATGCAGAGCACATAATGCATTTATGTTATCGGGAAGTGAAGGAGAACGTTCAGTTCCAGGTATTTGCATGTATGGGGAAGTAGGGTTGCCAGGCACTGGACCAGTTTGTTTACTGTTCTGAGCTTTCGGGCCCTTGCGGGAGTCTATCGTCAGAGATAAAAGCGTCCACAAAAAACAAGTACAAAAGGCAGCCTTATGCCTTACGTTTTTTATTTGTAGGTAGTTGGAGTCTGTTAATGATTTCGTGAACAGTTCTAATGAGCCATCACTGAATTTGTATACAAACTAAAAATCGAATCTCTAAACGACGAAGCCGTTTATATTGAAATCGGTTAGCTTTATCTTCACGTAAGACTTACTATTTTTTGAAATCCACTTTGTAAAGAGAATAATAATCTGAAGTTTGCAAACATAATGTAGACTTTTCTGTTTACGGAGACTTACACTTGAGCTAAGTGCAATGAATTACACTAAATTAGTCAAACAACTTTTACCCACGTACATTTTAGCAATTAACTATTTAACCGCATTTTCTATAAGACTGAGAACCAAATGCTATAAATGGCTTTATTTTAAAACTAAAAAAGTGAATCCTGATAGCCCCTGATTATGCAAACCCTGCAGTTGTTGGAAAGAAGTACATGCGTTTGGTGTAGCCAGTAATATTATTCACCTGAATTTTCTGATTCATCGTACCCATCATTGAAGACAGTAGCAAAACGGGTAGTTCGAGCATAGCATGGGTTACTAGCGCTAGACTAATGGACGCCTATAACAATTGTCGTCTCCCCCTTAACCGGGGACGACTTTCCTCTGGTGCGATGCTTGCTTGGAGGTGGATACGGCCTACTGAAATGTCATCACTTAGGTTATACGTTTTTGTGATCATTGCCCGACCACCTGACTCAATGCCATGGGCTTTATAACATACTTTCGCCTGTGCGCTCTTTAAGTGGCTTATTGCTCTGGCTAAAAGTTGGGGTCCGCACACTATGACTCAAGCAACTTTCGGCCCACACGATTGTCCCTTCTTGCGAGAAATTCAACTTCATCGAACTTGAATGTCTGACCGAGCCTCGTCGAATGTGTCGCGACTTCAGGAGTTACGTAATTTAGATGCGCTGCTGTTGGGCTTTCGGCGACCCATGACAAGTTGTTTGGCAAATAAAGGTCATGCTTCGGCAATCGCTTCTAATTCTTACAGAATATTTCCTGAGACTCGCATTATCGATTGCATCGGAAACCCACAAATTTTTATTTTGTCAGTAAAATCTCGCTAAAGAACTGTTCATGCCTTCAGATACCAGTCCTTTTTTAAATATTATTCTAATAGATTATTAATCACCTTGATTTTTTGCCTTGGATATATGTTATAATCCTTAAAAATGTGGAATATTGTTTGTTAGTGCATAATTTTTTGTAGTTGATTTTAAAAGTAAAGTTTCCTCACTGACGCCACTAAGCTCAGTTGAGTTGTTATTGAAACTACACAGTCAACGCTCACTGAAAATTGTTTAAAAGTTAAATCCAGATTGTAAAATGTAATACAATATATGCCGGTCTACTTAAGGCACGAAAATTCCCACATACCATTAGTAGACAATAAGATGATTGATAAGAACGTGTTAATAAAAGCTAATGGTTGAGTACATACTAACGTAACTTGCAAGGAAGAAACTAAACAGCCACAAATCTCTTTCTGTATAAAAACAATAGCATAACTTACCGATTCAAACGAACATACGAGTCCCAGGATATAATAAAGACCTCTCTGTGCATGAATAACCCATTTCTGCTACTGTTTATACTAATGTATCTGAGGAAGAATCCGCGACGGACTTCGAAAGGTCAAATGAAGAAAAGTCTTGTTCCAGGGAAGAAAAAGGTATGAGATTCAAAATATTCACCCACTCGACATTAACCTTTTGGTTTAATTCGCCAATTTTTCTTAAGTTTCTACAACGCCTATCTGAAAGGTTGAATTTAAGCTTAAAAAGCAACAGCGAATATGGTTTTTGATTTTCTGGTTAATGGAATAATCAAATTTTCAAGGCAAGCAAAAATTCGAGTTTCAGAAAGAAATTAAGTAACTGAGGCGATCGCTGGAACAAAAACTTTATTCGCATGCTGTTTCGGATTCCTTCCCGAACCAGTCACCAGACAGAGCAGCGTAAATGGTAGATTCATATAGAGGGAGTTGCAGTATTTATAAGCTCTAGTCATTTTGCAACTGCATAACCAAGATAATTAACCTCCACCTCAACTCTTAAGGGGAGTTGCTCGCTCGTGTGCTGGTTAATCGGTGGTTGGTGTGTGGGTCGTAACTTGCTGAAATGTTTTCATTCATGCTGTATTTTGGTGTGATTATTGCTCGGTCATCTGGATGACCAGTACCGCGTTAGAAGACGTATTCGCCTGTGCGTCACCGTAGTGAGGAATTACTTTGACCAAACTAAGCCTCGGCGCCTTAAATGGTTTGGGCAATCAAGATCTGGTTCAACGACGAAGAGCTTGTCTCCTACAAGTCTGTATTCTCGGAATGGATGCACGAGCTGTAGCTTATTGTCTTTTGCGAAATGTTTTCAGAATAGAAAAAAATGGGCTTATTTCATTTGTTTGTAAACTGAGTGCCCATAAAGCTTGACTGAAGCAATTCGCGGCTCCCACGATTGTCACGCTCCGTGAGAATGTCAGCCTCATCGAATTTGAATGTGCGGCTGGATCTCGTCGAATGCGCCGTGACTTCGCAACTGATGTTATATCATCACATTGCTGCCACGTATTCGACCATTCGCGCCAGTTTCTCTGAAGTATTTGCTTTGTCCGCAACTGCACCAGAGAGGATGCAAAAGGGGAACGCTCTTATTTGAACTATCGTATTGTATGTTCTGTTCATCAACACCATATATAAAATGTACATCTCCAGTTAACTAAGTTCATAGTATTCTTTGATTTAACGTCAATTTCTCCATCTATCCCCCAGCATCTGGCAGTCGAGACCATCGAACTACTCCCACAAAGAAACAATGGGAAGACACGGCCAAATCCTTAGGCTGTCTAACGTCTGACGGAACAACCGACAAGCAGGTCGGGGGAACACCAATGCATTCGCCGATTTCCGGACTCATAACCGAGGCGGTTCCATCACTGACAAAAGTTCTGAGCGTAGTAAATGCATGAAATCTCCGTCGTCATCAAACGGGATCGGGTACCCACGTTCAAATAGCATCCCAAAGATATCTTCCCGAACATAAACTCTACGATGGAGAAGGTAGACAACAATTCGCTGCCCCTAATGTCTGTCGTTGTCCCCCGCAAGGATTGTGTTGGTCAAAACACCAAAGTGTTCAGGAGGACGAAAAATAAGATACTGAACTTCAAATCGGCAACCACTAAATCAGCCGAAAACACAGTTGCATGAGGACGTTGTTTGAGCTTGTTGAGATGCACTATAAGGCACCGAAACACAAACTCTCCCAACTAGAATATCTTTTATGGATGTCCAAGGAAAATGATTACTCGTGCAACTTCTTCAGCACATGCATGCCCAAGCGAGACGAGCGACAGAATCGAGTAATTTATTCTGTTAAACCATCCCGGAGACCATCAGTCGCCTTCTCGCGCCGGCGTAACCATTATGCTTCGGCTACTGACACCAAAGGACCCACTGCCATGGCACGAAACATTTGAGTTGTTTATCAAATTTAATGTAGTTGCGGTCAAAGCACTTATATCGGAGAAACTGGAAGAATTTTCCGGCCAAAATTCTCACGAGGGGCGCGTATCGTGTTAGCCGCGAGTAGCCTCCGGCGTAGTTTATGGACATTCAGTCTATAAACAAGTGCAATGGACTGTCCAACCCATATTCGGCGCTAAGGCATAGTTTGGCCAAAGTAATTCTTCACTCTGGGATGGTGCAGGCGAATGCGTGTTCAAAGCCACTGCCAGCGATCCACATGAGCAAGCACGTATCACACCAAAATACAGCACGAATGATAAAATGTCAGCAGGTCACGACCCGCATGCCAGCCATCTGGCAGTAAGCCCACCAGCGGGTAACTGTCATGCCCGTTGTCGTAAGTACGTAGTAGCATAGCGACTGCATCCCATACATTCTTCAACACTATCTACATGAATTATCCATTTCTTTTGCTGCCTCTGATTCTGGTTCGAGAAGGAATCCAAAGCAGCACATGAATAAAGTTATTATCGCAGCGAATGCATCTAGTTCACTTCAATAATAAAATACTTTTTTCCCAAGGATATTCATAAGGAAATATATATATATTGAGTAATAACGCAATAATTTTCTCTTTGGTAAGCCTGATTGTATTATATAATGTTTCTGCTTTGATTAGAGAATTTACATTAATATATTCAGACATTTATGGGACAAATGTGAGTAAATATAATGTATCTCATCGGTGAACGGTCTATGATGATAAATCGAACTAGCTCGCACCGTTTTGCTGTGGGAGTCACTCGCGAGCCTCACCGGCAGACGTCCAGTGGCTAGTAGTGGGGGCATATAAAATCATAATTTAATGAACGTGGTACATACCAGTTAAACAATTTCCAGTTTTGTGACCCTGGCATATTTCATTCAGCCAAGCCAAGATACTACTTCGCAGAGCCTTTCAATTTAGGCCACACCTGGTTGACTTTAGTAATCTCTCACTGAAACTAATATCGGCAAGTATCTAGTAGGCAACAAGGAAACAAAATTAAACCACATGCGTTCAGGAAATTTGTTTGTTTCAAACAGCTCAAAAGCATCTGAATTTAACGAATAAAATGTAAAGATACCAATCTCTCAAACAGATGATAAACATATAAAATAATTGTCCGCTTCTTTAAATGAAACTGAATTACCTGAATAGTTGTAGACATTGAAAATATACTATATGTATTATGACCGAAAAGGCAATCGCAATGCAGGACAATGTGAATTGTTAACAGGGCTTGGTCAAAACTACTTATTATGACCGTTCACGGCTAAGTCAAAACGTCCGTTAAGATAGTCTCGTCACGAGCCAGAGTTGCTTTTTTAAGGACCAGCGAGATTAATTCGTTTACCGTGTTGTTCCACTGACGTTTTTTTTATGTCCGTTATCCCCGTTTCCCTAGAAAACATCTGTAGAAGGTGTCGATAAGACGGTATTAGATTGTAAGCAGCAACAACCGTGATGTTAGCGCAGATGTGCTTCAGATAACCTTTAAGATACCCTTTTCATCGTATTATCGTCAAACAAGAGGCTTCTGAAGCCTATAAAAAATTCACTTATTCTCTGGTCCTATTGCTTGCTTCGCTCAAACATCAACAACCACTGCACCCGTCTACTTAAACGAGCGTAAAAGTTTACCCAGCATGCAGCTCATTCATTCACTCCCATAATAAATCTTCCCAGAAAATGCTTTGATGTTAACTGCTGCCCGATTAATTGATGCGAATGAAACAAGCCATCAGAAATTTAATATTTACAGGACCTCCGACGGTATATCCCACAATAAAATTTGTAGTTACGGTGACACATTTTCGTTTGTATGACAGAGACCATCATAGACACCCATACAGTACAACGAAATATAAGGTAGGTTTTTGTCAGCGCCATGCTAGACTTATTTAAAATTGACGCATAAGCGGAAAAAACAGACGTATTTCAAAAGTGCGTGTGGTAAAAATATATTTTTGAAATTGATCATTGGGACGGTGTTACCGCTAGGATAATGCAAATAGTGTAGTGCATGCACCATCGCAGTGACCTCTACACGTCTATTTGGCCATGCGGACGGCACAAAAACGATGAGTCATAATCATATGACAGGTACTAACTCTGTCCAGCTATGTAATTTTTATAATCTATGCAGTTATTCCGGCTAAATGATAAAGTGCCAAAACCATTTGCTTGCCAAAGGGATTTTTTCAGAACTAAGACATATTTCACTAAATATTTTAATCAGAAGTTTATCGAATACCGTCATTTTTTAGGAGAGATAGACGCCTAAGAAGAAAGAACTATTCCGTTTTATTTTTTATTTATGCAAATGGATACCATTAAGTGATATGAGTGACTCAAACAAATAACAAGAACAAATGTTCACCGAAAAGTTTAATCAGGAGATTTACGTTATCAGATGGGATCCAGCACTGAAAATGACAGATTGTATATGTTTTCATAAATACATATACTTTGCAAGAATTCTCATTAAAAAATACGGAAGATGAAGTGGCGAACATACGTAATTAAGAAAATAAACAATGCGGGTCGGTAGAAAAAATAGAACGGTTAGTAGGGCGAGGGGAAGGGGGTCTGGTAGTCGGCCAAGGTGATAAGCTGCTGGCCGTTGGAGCAGCGGTTTTGGGCAGGATAACTACAGCGCCCTGTCCAATAAATTTTGAATAGCTTGAAGGTGCCTTGCAAATCACTTGGACGGCCTCTTTGGCATCCACGCGTTGGTCAGATTCTTCCAGATGCGCTCGAATGGAACTGTATATACCCTTTAGTTAGCGCTCTTCTTACCATGCTAAAATGGGTTCTCGTACTCTTTTGGACAAAGGCGGGCTCGTGCAACCAATATATCCTGTCCCTGAGGAGAAGGTACAAGCGGTTAATCCAGCAGCCAGCAGTTTAGCACCTCAGTCGACTACCAGTGCCCTCTAACGCTGATCAGATTTTGACCCCGTTCCTCCACCCCTCCCCCTGCCCTGACAACTGTTTTACTTTTTCTACCAAACCGCAGAGTTTGTTTTTCTTAATTACCATATTAATGCAAAGGCCTAATGAGAATTATCGAAAAAACGTATGTTCGCCATTTTATCTTCTGAAACACATTAACGCAAATTTGCCCACTTAACTTGTAAATGAGTGCTGATTGCTTCCAGCATTTTTCTGTTTTAAGTAAGCCTTCGCTGTGCAGAAATGAAAATTTTAAAAAAACATTAATCAATTATATTTATTACAAACGCAAGCTTTTATTGTACAAAATCGTTCTGGTAAGAATTTCAATCCAAAAAAACTACCGTGCGTTATGTGTATATATATATATATATATATATATATATATATATATATATATATATATATATAGAAAGCACTGTGCATTTGATAATCTTTCTCAACAATGAACCACATCTGCAAAGTTGAAAAACGCACGGCTCAAAACCTACCACGTAATTAAGTTTGGATTCAGATGTATCAGGATATTTAGTTAACAATATCCTTGATTCGAATTTTTGGGTAACACTTACTTATAGAGTTAATATATGATTGATATAAAGAAAACTATATTTCGATGATAATATCAAAATTTTCAGCAAAAAAGTGGCTCCATTCACGGAGAGTAAAAATAAGATCAATTATGGGGTCCAAAAAGCTCAAGAGTAAATGGTCAAAGATAACAAAATGCTCAAAGTAAGAAGTCGACACGGTTACCACATCTGTTATGGAGACAGGTCTGCCTTCAGCTTCTCAATTTCCATTTCTTTACACGTGAGGAATCGTGCTAAGAATGGGAGTACCGAGTACTGGTAGGCCGATGTACGGCATGTCAGATGACGGAAGCTTCCGCGCATGGTACGAAAAGACTTCGCAGCCATTTATTCAGAAAGGAGAGGGGGATTGACCTCGCTAAGAATACGGTCTACGAAATTCTTGACCGATTTGAAATGTCACTGAATTATAAGGTCAGCTAAAAAAGCATAGGAATAACCAGCAGCTGAAGAGAGCATGCGGAGAATACGTTTAATAGTAAGCAACTCTTTCTTAAGGAATGCTGGAAAAGTAACTGGAGAGCAATAAAGAATGAGAGGAGGATACAAGCATCTCTTAAACGCCAGATGAGGGCTTGCGGGGTATGAGATGATTGCAAGCGGCGGATATAATATGAAACTTTGCAGATTTTTATGATAAGGTCTTCAATATGAAGAGTAAATAAGAAGTTGGAAGCTTGTTCTACACCCAGGTATCAGAAGGAGGATACCTTGTTGGGCAGAAAGTCAATGGTTTCAGGACTGGGAGAGGGTTGCAGACGAAAGATTCACTGGACTGATTTTGGCTCATTAAGTAAAAGACCATTGTCTGATGACCATACTGTGACATGGTCCAGGCCATCCTTCAGTGTGTGGAGATGGGCCGGGCTTTTGAGAGGATAGCCGATAACCATATCGTCAGCATATTTGATAAACAAACATGCATTTGGAGATCGTAGGTCATCAGCATGGAGGGGAAAACGATGAGGGGAGAATATAGACCCCTTGCAGAACTCCACAATTGTTGGGAAGGTCCGTGGATTTTTGCTTCCCGCTCTGAAAAAATTGGGTGCGGGAAGTAAAATAGTCTCCAAGCCAAGCGATGGCCCGACCAGGAAAGCCGCATGCAGAGGGTTTATTAAGAGGAAGATGGCGCGGGATCGCGTTGAAGGCTGAGGAGTTGTCGAGAAAAGCAGATGCATATGCATGGCATCCCTTATCCAAGTCTCTGAGAGCAGAGTGGACAACCAGAGCAATAGCAGTGTACTACGCCTAGCCTGATACGCAAACTGCTAGGGATAAATAAATTTGATAAAAATAGCTTAATGATGTCCAAAGCAACTTATTCTGTAAGTTTAAGGTGTACAGATGAGCAAGCAATTTGGCGAAAGGATTTGGGACCCGTTAAAGTTTTTTTTGGGACAGGAGTGATTTTGACCGAACGCCAACCATCAGAAATCTTGGACTCCATGAAAGATAAATTAATGAGATGTGCCAAGACAGGAGCTAATTGAACAGAGGAAGATTTAAGGACAAATACGGAGACGCCATCTGGTCCGTAGCTGTTGTACCTTTAACCTTGTTTCCGTGTTTCATCACTGTTGCCACAGACACTGGAGAAAAATCACTTGATGGTAAGAGAATATCATTTGTCGGAAGATAGGAGTTGGTGGGAGTATGGATGAAGTTTGCGTTTAAGTGTCAAGGTCAGCATCAAAATGTGCCCGTGTATTGCGTTGACCAGTGAGACGTTTAAGACTCTTCCATATTTCGGAGGAAGAAAGAGGAGACGAAGATGTAGAAGAAGTAAATAACTGACAAACAAAAATGTCATTTAGTCTTGTGATCTCGCTTTTTAAAAGGACATTAACGTCCTTCAGTCTTTTTGTAGACCTAGTTTGTAGAACAGTTCATTATTTCTTCTCAGTTTTTAAGTAGAGAGAGTATATTCGGTCTGGTTTAACCATGACCGTGTCAAAAGGACTATAGATATTAAGCATTCTGTTGAGAAATGTTGTAAGATAACTCGAACATGACTCGGCATTCATTTTTACGATAAAGATGGGAATGCATTCGGATATACAAGTCTGAAGCAAGGAAATATTATGTGGGTACGTGTCACGAATGTGTAATTTCCTCTTAATCGTTACAAATAGCCATTTGTTAGCCTTATAATAGATTTTAAGTTGACAAAGTAGTACAGAATTGTATTAAGCTGCCAATGGAGCTCTATTTCTTACAGCAAAAGGCTTTGGATTATTAGTCAGGATATGATCGAGTGGAGCGTCATCTCGTGTATTGAAGTAAACTAAGTCGCTAAATCCTAACAATATGAGGAGACGTAGATTTACTCGATTAAACCCCCACATAAAATAATAACGTGCTCGCAAGACAGTGCGGCAAGATTTTGGGAAATAAAATCGAAAAATGGGTAAGAGCAGCTTGACAGGTGGAAGAGGGTATGTTAATACTAACATAAATTATGCCTTTTGAGTTGTGTAAAAATTTAGGCCTACAGACTGCTGCAATAACGTCTATGTGGTCTTCGGAGTGAAAAAAAAGGGACTTAAAGTTTGTGCACCATTGCTGGTTTACAAAAACTGCTACTCCAACACCTCTGCTGTTTGATCTGGATTTTCTGTGTGAACGAAAACAGAAATAAGCCGGAGGTGTGCTGAGCTGCGACTCTATATCCCTATTGAGCCAGGCCTCTTGAAAACAGATTACACCACACTTACTGTATTCCTGTTTCAACATAAGCGCATCCATTTCGAGACTTTTAATAAAAATAAAACCTGCGGTTTGTGAAAATTAGACCTGGAAAGACCTTGGGGCTAATGGTTGACGCTTCATAGCTCGTTTCCAATTTCATCGGTGCTTACGTGATCGTATTGCATTCCATTGAATAACATTTGGTGTTGATGTACTGCAGGTTCTGCATATTGGACGTTATTTAAATGAATTTTTGTTGTTAAATTCTGTCGATAGAATAAATGTCTTTTTTGCAGTCAAAAACGTTCGATCGTACAGCAGAAATAACCTCATGACCAGAAATGCAGAAAAACAAACTAAAGAAATAAACAGTCTGGTATACAATAATAAATTCCCACGTGAATGGAGAGCATAAAAACCGGCAGCTCAAATTTGAAAGCCCGCTTGCATATCAAGGGACACGTAACTAATGGGTAATTAGCTACTTGAATGGGATTCCAAATTAACTTTTGGCTCGGTAGCTTTATCTGCTTTACCTACGCGTAAGCGATGAATATCTTACAAATGCTTCAGTTATTTTAAAATCATAATTCTCAATGATTTAAGAACACAAAATGAAGATGCTTATCATATATTTTATCGTTTGCACCAACAGCTACTACACATTCAAAGTAATTTACATTCGATTTTTGATTCTGCTATGTCTCATGAAATATCAAAGATCATTTCCCGCCCCATTCCAATCTCAACTTAAATGACGAACACCACACTTGTCAAACAGCTGTATCCCACCTGTGTTTGTAATTTGTCGGGCTGTTTTCAGTGTTAATGTTAATATTATTAAGATCCGTTAATTATTTGAACAACTCTGCCGGGCTCTGGCTAAGACAACAAAACCTGTTACATCTTATGCAAACCTTTCAAAATAAAACATTCAATGGCTTCTTTGAATATTAAATTCTGTGCTGCAGCAAACTTTTGCTATTTTTTTCTTTTAACGTAGAGAATAAATTGTAAAATTTATCTGTGCAACAAAAAAATGCGAACACAACACAATTTTTACTAAATCCATCTTAGCTTTAGCGTATCATTAATCTCGCGATTTGACAGATGCCACTGAGAGATGATTTTTCCGATCAACAATTAAAATTCCAAGAAATCAACTCATACTGGGATAAAGTGCCGTTCTAGTAATAGGATGGCTGCTTTTTCACTGTGGCCAATAAAATAACGACCACTAACATGAAAAAAACATGTAAGCGTTTTAAAAATGTGTAAGAACACCACTCGTTCGCCAACTATTACAAAGTACAGAAATTAAGTAGGGAATAAAAAAACAAGTTGAAAAGGAAAATACAATTGCAAAAACAGCCGGAAGAACGTTTGCATTGGCCTCAAACGCAAACTTTGTCACAGTAAAATTAAAGAAGAGAATTGTTTTTAGAAACTTTCACTGCGGTGCTTGAACTTACTCGGCTGTGCTCCAGCATTGCCTGATGGAAATATCTTAAAGTTTCACGGGCAAATAGACTTTGAAGAAGTCCAAAGGAGTACAATTAAAATCTCAAAAGTGCTGAAAATCTATGGTCCTCTGGATTGAGTGCTAAATACCGGCTGCAGTTTGATGATTGCACTTTATGCAGAAAGAATGGCTGGATTTAACTGACGTCTAATGAATTGCTTTTAGTTAGTTCAAGTGAAACTGCGGCACACAATACGCAATAAGTACAAATAAATTTCACTCGTCAGACTGACATGTGTCCTTTTAAGAAACGTATCGTTATGGCAGACGTGCAAATTTTTCCAATGGTAACGGCATCTTGGTCACTTGCGTTCTTCAGTGTCAAGTAAAAATACACATTCGTTTTCTTTTCAAGGCAAAGATGAAGGCGTTGCATAGATTCATAGATTGTTACAGTGAAATATGTTGATATTTTGTTTATGGCGTTGGACCCCTGACAAATTATTGATGCAGTGGCGTTTGCCAGTACACAGTTAAAAATTTGGATTTCATATGACCAGTTGGGAAATGCTAATTCCATGAATGCCCTTGCTCATGTGTGTAACATTTTCTGACAAAATTGGCTGGAGTGGCGAAGTGACGAATGAGAATTCCAAGGAAAATAGTGTACTCACTAACGGACTGCTAATCAGGATAAATTCGCTTCTTTCTTTCTAAGTTGACAAAGAGTTCTTACAATATATGGCAATAATAATAAATAATGCTATTGAATTGTAAGCATTTTGATTTTTGTTTGGAATGTTGTCCCAGCTAACGCATGTAAACGTGATTTGTGTGGCCTTCAAGGTAAGTTAAAAGACCATATTACAGACGAAATGCATAAACATTATTTGAGCCCCGATTTAACAACAAAACTTTTGCACTTATGTTGCCACTTATTTGCGAACACAGAAGTAACTTCGTGGGCGATAGATCATATAGTATAATCTGATATCTCATCAAATGGTACGTGATTCAGGAATTTCCGCCCACGCCCTGTCTACCAGCTATACGGCAGTAAATAGACAACAGCTTTTTAAGGAAGCCAGGGTTTGGTTTATGTCTTGGTATTTAACATAACAAAGATGATTAATCTTCGCTAAAATGTCATATTTCTGCGGTTTACTGAAGAACGTCTCACCTACATGTGGCTTATAACGAACAGAAATATAGAACGAATTACATAAAGATGAAGAAATCAATGAGCAATGATTATAAACTGAAAAAATATTGCTTCCTCATTGACCGCCCATTAGAATTGAAAACACTATAAAGGCTGTCAGACATGAAGGTAGCCAGGTTGTTTATATTGATTCGTTCAGCATGCCTATTAGTGGTTTTTACTGAACGCGGAAATCCCTCTGTTACAACTTAGTTTTGAGAAGCGAATAACTCTGTTTAACTGAACTTAAATGCGAACACCCACGGGTGGACAGGATTTTTCTTACGCAAGTATTACGCATGCTGACAGCACAACTATTGGATAATCAAACAAATAATAGTTGGTGTGCAATATTTACTGCATGTTGGCGGTTGGTGAAGATTACATGCTTATACTACAGAAGCTGACGCACTGAACCTCAAATATTCATATCATTTATTAAGCCGAGCATCAAAATGTCTGTTTCTAAATATTAACTCCAAGATTGCGTATAAATATCCTTTGAAGCTCAAATAGACAGGATGTTGTCTAAAGATGCACAGTATGCGCCAAATACCATGCAATTTTCATTACATTGTAAAGTTTGATCATTTCTTGCAGATCGGTTTGAATGCATTAACAAAAACTTGGAAATAATACTGAACAGCATTAGGCAAATTTAAAACATAAAAGAAGTATAAGAAGTATTAAGTGTTTGTTAAAAAAAAAAATTTTCCCGATGATCACCAAGTTTCGGAGGCGTAAAAAGTAGCTGCAATTTAGAACAATAAATGTAAGTAGATTCTTTATCTGAAACGTATACGTAACCACTTTCTATCTATTAAACGAAAATTTCTTAACGAAAATGTTTTGTTCAAATAATGGTTTATAGATAAATGCTTATTAAATATCGTAATTGAAATTGTGGACTCATCTCGTCAATTTTCAATATCTTAATTTGTTCATGAATAAACTGATATTCTGTTTGACCTATACGTTAAAAAATTAAAAATATATTTAAAACGAGCATTTACCAAAAAAAATATTTTTTGTATATTATTTTTTATTAAGATTACCATTGGGTGATATCTATAAATGTCTGAAAACAGCAAACCATATTTTTCACTTGATAACTCAGATATTTTTATTCCTAAGATAAATAAAAAAATCCTTCAAGTATAGGTTATCTCTTCAAAAGTGCTTTGTTTAGATAATCGGCTGACGAAGTTCTGCTTATATTATGTTTGCAACGGTAATGTCACGATGAAATTTGAGACTACTGACCACCTTCTTTAGCTACCAGAAGATCAGGGATTGAATTTGACTGACAGTAAAAGAACTCACTTTTCTGTTTATAACAGAGTCTTTTTAAAAAAAATGATTCGTTCGGTATTTCCGAAAATACAAGCGATCCCCTTTAAATCTGAGCGATTTCGGACAGAAGTTTCAGTTCTGACAGTGATATCTTTTTCACTTATTTTACTTATTTTGGAGTTTCTCCGCAGTATAATCAACATTTATAAGAAGACTGGTTGTGTCTTACAAAGATTAGCCGCCAAAGACCATGCAATTGTAATTTTAAAATTTGGCTGGACATTTAAACATATATTTGAAAACAATATTGTGATTCATTTAGATTATTGAATTCTGCGAAAGCCTTTTACTCAGTTTAATCGTCATTTTAGTAAGGTTTATTACGAGAAATAACCGTAAGTATTGGGAAAATTGAAAGTATTCTCATATATAAGGAATTGTCTGTGCTTTAACGAAAAAGAGAACCAAACTGCACGTTAATGTTGATGATACTAAGAACGAAATCCAAAATAAGTAAAATAGGTATAGAAGATATACCTTCCAGAACTGCAAAATTTATGCAAAATTATTCAGATTGATGTGAAACCAAATTAAAAGAACCGAATTTGTTTGCAGTAACATTGAACAGTTGTTTTTAAGAAATTATATTGAGCTATTCTGCAAATTTTTTTGCACAAATTGAAATTAAAGCAGAGTGTTTGTTTAAATGCAATAAGGAACCTCAAATGTCCCTTAATAAAAACAAAATTTCTGATATTTTCTCACGTATAAAAACAAATAAGAACTTATTCAATCGAAGTCGTGACGACAAAAAGTTGTTTGTATACTTTACGTTTCCCTTTTACTTTATTTAGAAACGGAACAGACGAAAGAATACTATGCATTTTGTAAAATGGCATTGTTTATGGCCAGTTTTTTTTAATTTGCCAGTAAATATCTAGAGGTGGAATTGATCTTATCATGCGGAAGGTAATCCATTATACAGAGAAACTAATGTTATTTTATCTCAAGTCAAATTGAATCGTTTATCTTCAGAAAACATACAGAAATTCTAAAAATTCTCAAATTTCATTATGACATTATGATAAAAAAATGTTATATACGCAAAAGTTCATCAGCCTAAGAACTAATCAAAGCAATTTCTAAGATGTAACCTTTTATGAAACGTCTTTTAATAATCTCAGGAATAATAGTTTCAGACATTCATTGCTGACATGATTCACTCTCGGCAATGTGGTATGATGTTTCGAGGCATTTCTACAAGTGAGCAACATGGACATCATTCTAAGAACTAATATCTAAAAACACTTTCTTTTGGTAAATGCTCTTAATGTTTACCTTATTATAAAGGTGCTGGTGTAAATGTCAAAAAGATGCACAATTTATGAAGTGATCAATGAATATTGAGAAAAGAAGGAAAATTATGACACACTATTTTCGATGACATTCAATAAATACTTAACCAGTAGGAACAAAGTAAAAAAATATTTTTTTGACTTTTGAAAATTTCTTTCATTCTATGGAAGGAGGATACGTCAAGATTTCAACGTTACATAATGTGTAAATTTATTGTTCTAATTTAGAGCTATTTTTTACGCCTCGAGAACCACGAGATTATCGAGAAAATTTTACTTTCCTTTGCGAAAACTTAGTGATTTCTATAATTCTTTTAAGTACTTTATATGCCTAATGTTGTTCATGATTATTTCTAGGTTTTCTCAAAAACAATTACACTGGTATTGGGGTTATCATCAAACTTATACCAAATTTAGGAAAATTACGTGGTCTATGGTGACCACTATAATAGCATACGAAATTGCTTCGAGATGAGATAACTTCGACTTTTGCCAAAACTAATGCACATTTCTCCTAATTAACTTAAAGGCTTTCACAGATTTAAAGCCACTCAATGAATCAAACTTATGTGAGCACATACATGCTTCAATACCAAGTCAGATGTTTAAATGTACGTTGCACGGTCTTTAACGGAGACTTTAGATTCTAAAAGTATATATTATCAGATGCATTTATCATTAAAGTGATTACTGGGAACATTATAATGTGCAAGTAAAGCATCTATTCGGCGTCATTTAATGACGCTGTTGCCGAGCACATCAGTCCGAGTTTTGAGGAAAACGTCGCTGTTTAGAATTTACGCTGTTGATAGCCTTACGGACATCTATCCAATTTGACAGTCACCCAAACCACCAATCGTCGAAAGTTCTCGAATAAAGCATTCTGCTTTGTATACTCCATCGAAAGCATTTTTTCCACATTTGACTGTCTTCGTTTACATAGTAGACTTATCTTAACTTAGATATCTTCGCAAATAAGAAGGTACTTCAAGAATGAGGGGATTTTTAGTAAATATACTGTGAACCAAAGCTAGCACTTTTGCTAAACCGCGAACTATATTAAACGGCTAGATGTTGATTTATTACTGCTAGATTTCAAGTTCATGCATCATTTTCTTTATTATCTTCATAAAATCAGCGGCAAATTTTTTGTTTATGTTCTAAACTGATAAATATTTATATTTATTTCGTTTAGGACGAATGAGATCGTCTTCTTGCTTTATTGTGAGGTATTTGGAGCCATGCCACTTACTTCTTAATAAGGTCCTGTCAGATACTTGAAGATACTTGCTAACGAATAATGTGGCAATCTTTTCGTTGCTTGTTTCCATATCTCTTTATATTCGACTCCAAATGGAAGCTGTCTCCATAACTCCATAGCACGTTGTGACTATGAAAAGTGAAACTTTGTCGTGCGAACTCAATTTATATTTTTTACGCCTTAGAATTATTGGGTCACAAACATGACTAGCCGTTTAGCATGTTCGTTATTGCCTTTTATGATACAGAATTTTAAAATAGCAAAAAGCCGATTTTGTGCATTTGAAGTGACTCCTTCCCTTTTGAAAACAATTTGATTGCATAAACCTGCCTTCACAATCTCTATATCGTGCTTTAAAAAGGAATTTAAGTTACTTTAATTTTAAAGTTTTGTTGCCTATTTTAAGCTTATTTTGTGTTGCGTTACGCACAGAAAATATTTTGACCTGTTACGTATGTCATTAACTTTATATCTTGAAAACAAACAGACGTAGACTGTTCAAATGCGATTGGTTACTGAATAACTCCGACAAATAATATTCTCTTTAAAGTGTAAGCGAACAATTTTGAATGCCAGGTTCAGACAGGAAGTGATTTGCTATCATATGGACACATGCAATTATATGCTTGAGCCTTTTTTCATTGGACTATATTTCAATGTATGCGCGCATTGAAATCATTCGAAAAACTGCATATTCAGTTAGCCGTAGCCTTTTATCGAGTATCTTTTCACTTGTGGCCGAAAATATCTGCTTTGTAAACAAACATCTTTTTGTCTCTTAAATTTCTCGAGATTATGCTCCCCGATAATACATCCGACAACAACGCCTAAATAAACCCTTCTAATTCAAAATACATTTTAGAATTCTGATTTACTACTTCTTTTATGTTTTAAAAATTTATGCTACTGATTTATAAATAAAAACGGAATCTTTTTTTATAGATGTTGACATAAGCAAAAGGACTGGTACAAAGCAGCTTAGGTGCTGTGAAAGCTATATCCTTACAACATAAAATTAGCTGCCCTCATTTTTATTACAGTTTGGTATAATATTAAAAGCCTAGGAAATATAGGTATTTGTGGCTTTAACTTTCATAGATTTAAAAGGCCTTCAACCGTCTGAGGTTCTAATTGCTTCTTCTGTTCGGTAAAATTTGTATGGTCATGGTGCATCTTAAGAGTTGATGTTTTCGCACGTTTTTAATAGGATAATTTTGACATGCTTCTTAAAAACTTGTACTGATGTCATCACAAAATTATTGAGGCTCGCAAAAGACAAAAATACTTATTTAATAGGAGTGAAAACGCTCAAGGTCTCGTAGACATTTCTTAAATGCTATCAACGTTTATACCTTCCAGATAATTTAATCGAAAAAAGGAAAACAAATCATCTTAATGTTAAGAGATTATCGTACCGTCTACTAATTCTTCTAGAAGCAATGCTTATTATGAAGTTCTCAAGAAATCCGAAAACGAATGTGTTTAATCTAAGCAATCCATTTGCATGGCAGTCGAATACATTTTAAATGGTATCTTCCGCAAAGGACTAAAGACGTTAATAAACCTTCTTTTTCATCCTGTATAAATTCCAATTCAGCCATTTTGATAAAACAGACCGTTAAACGTGTTTCAGGATAACATGCAATTCAACGAACATTCTGCTATTGTTAGATTATCCTGCCTTTTCGAGACTAAAATCCAATATGGATATTGGAATATTTGTGGTAAGTCAATACGGAAAAATTGAGGAGTTATGTAGAGAAATGTATTCATAGTTTTGGAGTAAGTGTTTTAGCTTTAAGTCAAATAAGGTTGTCAGATACGACTTCTTCATGAGTAAAATTCCAACAGATTAGCCTGCCAAATATAAAGCAAAACCAGTAGTAAATAAAGCCCTTAATATACTTCTCGATTTCTTGCACCAGGGATATCTTATTAACTACTAAAACCTTCACGTTTGCATTTTAAGAAATGTATGGTCAATACTTCATCAGCTGAAGTTGCAGCATGGTAATTCGATAGTGAACTGATAGTGCAAGGTGTAACAGTGCGTAAGGTTCTCTAGTCTAATGTTTACTTTAGGTAGACAGATAAAAAATTAAACAATTTTTGAGTAAAACACAAAACCAGTGTGCCCAAGGTCACTTTGACAACTTATATCATGCATAAATAATTTGGTACGAAGATTGATAATTGACCAAATCTAATTTTACCTTCCTTTATACAGTGCAACATATACTCACATCCACCTTATTTCTAAATAAATCTTGACACCATTACAATTGGCTTAGATAATGCGAGATGTTTAAAGTAAAAAAATGATCTAAACCACCCAATTGCACACAAATTTACACCGAATAATAAGAAACCTTTGGCCCGTTAAAGCAGGTGGCCAGAAGGTTTGTTGTCAAGGCTTCTATTTCCCTTCCTCTGGTGGTAAATTTGCAGGGAATGCAACCTTCAAATTGTGCAACAGCATTCCTTCCCACAAATGGGAAGGTGAAAGTGCACTCAGCATCATCAGATTCCACAAGGTGTGTGGGTGAAGCGTGCACTGCTAAATGTCCCCCACTGGCTGTTGCAAAGCAAGACGTATGCCAACTGCTGAGACATTTCCGATCTTCTTGCGTGCTATGTTATTAATTGAAAGAGCAGAGCTATTGACTGCTCTTACTGCGCATAAACACTATACGTACTCTCGCGGAATTTAAAGCAAAATTCCAAACTGAGTTTTCCCTTTTGAGGGTATTTATTTCTTTTGGTAATGCTGGTTTCGAAAGAGATTCTTTGCGTTCGTTTGTAGAAAGGCTTTTATGCAAATGGCAATTCTTATATAATATGTATTTTCCTTTGATTTTTGACGTCTTCATAAATTTAAGTACAAACAACTTTATGACGAAATTTAACTTAGTATTTTGGCATATAGTTGGACAGGTTATTTCGACCAACTGGGTGGATTTTATAGTTATAAATGCTTTAGTTTGGAAAACTACTATCAGAGTTAAAGTGATGGAGTCGAATAGGCACTAATTTTTGATAAATCGTGAGTAAGTTTATACCGGACAAATTTTTTTGTGCTATAAGGTATGATAAAGCCATAGTTTTACTAATATGGAATGTGCTGTATGAGAATTCCAGAATCAGTAAAAAATGGATTAATAATCCCTTCCAGAACTAGAAATTTTCATCCGAAATTGATGAAACGGAAGCGATGCCAACTTTAAGGAATGACATTAAGTTTCAGAAATAAGGACAGATTTAAGTGTTAAAGGTTACTGCTTCCTACTATTCCAAACTTTTACGCCATAAAAGACAGTTTTATAAATTTATTTAGTAATTTGTTTAATTGTACCGATATCCATGAGCATAAGCTTGATATATAAAGGGAACCCACGATTTGCTTTCATTTTTCTGTATTCTGTCGTGGTGTTCAGATGTCAAAGCATTTTCTATTTGACACCGACTTTGTGCGCATACGAAAATTGGCAGCCGAACGGCTGCCGCCTCAGTCTTTAGCTTATATGGTCGATATTAATAAGGCCAAAATCTCCACAATTATTAATGATAGGTCAGAGCCCAAAACTTAATTTAATGGGTAAAAACAGTCTACAACGAATCAAGATGACGGTTTTATTCGTCAAATAGTAAAAATGGTACCATTATATGTCCGTTTGGGCTATTCAAAGAAAACATTTGTCAATGTTCCCTCGGTACACAATTACAAAAAGAATGCAAGAAAGCGGTCTTCGTCAGCAGTCATCAATGATGAAGCCATATTTAAGTATAAAACTAATCGAGGAACTTTTCCTTTTTGCTAAGAAATATATTAGTTGTAGGCTTTCATATTGGAAGAGTATTTACTTCTGCGATTAACTCCTATATTTACACAAGCCGTTAAAGTCAACGCTGACGGTAATATGCGGGCAAAACTCTCCAAACAAATGTACAACATCAAGGCCGACTTTCAAGAACTGTCGTCGACTTAAGCTTTAGATGGCTATCAAGTTCGGGGAGCGACCGATTTGGCGGTCATCAAAAGGCACAATAAAAAGCCATACCTCCGTGAGCATAGTAAGGGATGCCCTCGGATACAGCAACATTTAAAGACGTCGTATGGACACCGTTATATTACAATATAACATTCCTGTTCACCGATAAAATTCGGTATGATAAACACTTCCCTTAAGAATAAAATTGGTTTTTTTCAGACGACAGCCTGCCTTTCTACCTGCGGCGTGCTAAGCATTTTTATTGCTTTCAGTTCTCCGGACCGTAATCCTATTGAAAATTTCTTCGGTTTTATCAAAAGGAACTGAGAGAAGCCAGCTTAACATCTATCAGTGGAGCAGAAGTTGAAATTTGTACACAATAATTGTATAAATTAAACTGCCATTGAAAATTTGGTTCTCTCAGTTCTCGCCCGACTTACGGCTTATTTGAACGCCAAAGGATGATCCACAAAATATTATTATGTGACAAATTTATTAATTTTCCTTATTTTGTACTTTTGCCTATTTTTTCTACAGAGATGTCACTTGCTCAAGGACTTAAATGGTTGACCTCTCGTACATTGCTTTTTTCGATTTCACAGTTTTCGATAAAACTTATTAGTTCTCACTTAATGAATGATACTTTATAAATTCAAATATGCTTTACTTTTGACATGTATTGTTCTTCTGACGTAATATGAATTGTGCGTCCGTGCAGTAAACGCTCTGCGAGTTACAAGGGTTTTGGACGACATTGACGTTGTTGCTTGCAGGACTCGCCATACTGGATATTTTTTTAAAAAACGCTCGCATAAAACCATTTGCACTTCTATTCAGGTAATGCATAAAAATTCACAGTTAATTTTATACTTGAAGAAGAGGAGTTTTTTTCATTTTATACTTTTTTCCGACCTGCACACATATCTTTAGCGGTTCCAAGCTAAATACTGAATAAAATCCGTGTAGAGAAAATCAAAGTTTTCTACGTCAATAAGGATGAGTGCAAGAATAATCTAAGAAGAATGTTATACACCCTTCTTGTTCTCCCTTGAAGATGAATATAGGCCTATTTTTCAGACTTTTTAAATGAAAATATTGCCTTCACCTGCTCCTATGAAGCAAATTACATTGAATGAACGACTATGCGCCCATTCAAGCGGATGCCATAGCATCATCGTGCCTGACTTAAAGCATTAAAGAGTCCGCCTGTGGTGCGATTGTAGTTTACTTGGTTGACATCAGTAATCGCATTTTTCTCAATTAAGCATGTTGAGTAATCCTATAAATATTGGAGAGATCCTCCAAATTCCTGCCCTCGGCAACAACAGAGTATAGGGTTGACAATTTTGGCCGCATCAAATTTGAAGGTTTGGTCGGGTCCTGTCGAATGAGCCATGATTTGGAAATGTCCGTCAGTACTCTGCACTGCTGCCATGTGTTCGCCATTTCAATGGTTGTATGATGATTCATTTCAAAGTTGAAGGCGTAAATGAGGTTTGTGCATGCTTGAAAGCTCCCTTATTCCCGGATATATTCCGCATATATTCATTTACCTGTTCCTGTGGGGCAGGATACATTTGGTCGCACGAGCCTGCGCTTGTCCAAAATAGTAAGGGAACACATACCAGCATGGCTAGGGAAGGGCCAACTCAAAGGTGTAAGCAGTTCAATCTAAGCGCACCTGGTTGACTCAAACCATCGCGTGAATGCCAAAGAGGCCTTCTGAATGATTTACAAGGTGCCTTCAAGCTGCTCAAAACTCCTGGGACAGCGTTTGTTGGCGACGGCAGAGGCGGCCGCCATCAGGCTACGCAGACCAGTGCCATGCGCCCAAAAGAATTTTGTCACGGCGCCGCAGTTGCCATGGGCAAAACTAGGTAACCCGACCGGCCACGGCGGACCACAGGCCTCGGAAACGGGCTCCCGCAGTGACGAGCAAGTCCAAAATTCAACCACGCACACCTTATCAGCGGTCCTGGACGTCGGGCCATCTAGAGATTAACCTTCTGACCTCAACTTCCCCAACTCCCCCTCCACCCCCTTCTCCTCTCCCCCTTTCCACCGACCGTGACAACGAGAACACTTCATCTGTCTACCAACCACCATAGTTTATTTATTTCATTACCATATAAATGTAAAGACCTAACGAGAATTTATCGAAAGCAAACGTATGTTCGCCAACTTATCATCTAAAATTTTCAATAGGAATTTTCGCAAAGTTTCGCATAATACTACGTGCGATTCAACGGCGAAACGTCTGCAGAACTCAATGTCAGACATATCCTCCGGTACTAGACTCTTGAACAAATGAGACTTTAATTACCCCCAGAAATCTCTCAGCTCCTCAAACCTCTCCCCAATGGCTGTTTTGTCCTGGCTGAGTAATATGACTATGCAAATATGTTCTTTAACTAAACTTAAATCCTTCGCAAAATGTGCATGGCTATCTTCAAAGACCACATAGATCATTATATGCATTCCTTCTTCATCGCTAATGCCTTCTTTGGCATTCTCTGCAGTTTCGCTAGGTAGAACCTTCAAGACAAACCGGAACTAGCAATCACCACGTATCTTATTGTTAGCTTTCATCTTCTAAATTGTAGCCGAACGGGTGTGTTGTTATGGCCTTAATGACAGCACATTTGACTCGGACCAAACTTAGGCGAACCTTGGATGGACCCGAGTTTGAAATATTATTAGCAGTAATTAGCGTATGTATAATGTGCATGACATAAATTGAATATTTTGTTTGGTTAGGTTGGTACCGAGGGTTCGAAAGACATTCATCGAAAGACCGGAAAGCTGCAATGTAGGAGTTATTCTGATCTACCATTTGTGCTACCTGATGCTCTCAACTTGCGTAGACAGGTTTTCGCATAAAATCACACGTTTTACATAACACACGCAGTTAGAGGAGCTCCAACGGCTTTCCCCTCAATCATAGAACAGTTAAGCTTGTGATGCGGAGCTATAAAATCGTTCAGTAAAATTCAACGGCAGTATGCAAGTGTGTTTTACGTTAGCTTTGGTGATCACCGATTTGTACTTGCCGACTTTTCAGTCCTAATGGACCAGGTAAGATATCTTACAAAAACTTTAACCGCTCTAACCCGAAATATGAGGCGAAGATGCGACCATTTTATCCCGTGACTACCGGATACTTTGTTAATTATCCAACTGTTTAACGTTCAGTTCGCTTCCCTTAGAGAGCGTACCACGAGGAAAATGACAAGCTGACAATGGACACTTCTAACGTGATATCTGATCAGTTTATCTGCCAGTCGATTTCGAGTGATGTAATATATAAGCCAGAAATCCCTCGACTTAGCTGAGCCAAATACTGGTTGACCTCTCTACGTTGCTCGTCTATAAAAAATAAGCAGCTGCTGCAGACTATGAGGATATATTTACTAGATTTGTTATGTTTAAGAGAAAATCCAAGTGGGCGCCTGAAACAACGCTGCCGAAAAAATTTACATTTGACACGGCGTTTCGAACTCAGGAGGCTTGGTTGCAGTTAATCAGGATACGATATACTTTCGCGATACGAGAGCGATACTACGACTTTTTCTATTGAGAGGAAGATGACTCAGTCGCTGGGACAATACTTTTATTCGCCTGACGTTTCGAGACCCGTCGCGAAAACATGCGCAGAAAGCAGTTACAGGTACGGGTTGCGCTTACTGCTGATGTCTCTGATGCTGAATCCGCGACGGATCGCGAAACGTCAGGCAAATAAAAGTGGTCTTCCAGCGGTCGAGTTGTCTTCCTCTCAATTATTTCCTGGGGTTCACATGGTAGCTTGAATTAGTGACTATTTCTACGTTAAAATCCTAGGAATATTCTTCTGTGAAAATGAGTAGAAGCATTGTTAGATCAAGTTCTTGCATCGCACTTGTATCATCACCGTTTTGCACAGCACACCTGCTAAATGCGCTCAATGACAAGTGTGGGAAGATACGCTGAGAGTAAAAATGCTGACTGTTACGCAGTAGGATAGGGCTTTTGAAAGCGGAAAATGTTTGTGTCGATGTTTTTATCTGAAAATCTAAATATCCGGATGCAACAGTACGTTCTTTTAGAATTTATGTTTTAAAGGTGCGATTATTTCCCCTATTTGACATAAAAAGTTTATTCGGCGAATATATGTCTTCAGCAATTCATCATCGGGTCGGTAAAATTGCATTGATATTGAAAATCGTATCATTGGACAGGGTAAATAAGTGTCTTGTGATTAAAACTCATAATTTTCACGCCGCTCGCATGATGACATTGCCATGCAGAGGTCATTACGCAGGGTTCGGGGGAAGAGAAAAAATTAGCATAGGCTGTGAGCATCTATCATTAATAGGGTACGTATAGTGAAAATCACTGTCAACTGCGCGGAATGAACAACTTGTACTGTGGGGGGGTGATATGCGATCGCCCGCTGACGTCGACTTCGACCACGGAAGTGATAATTCATGTATTAGCGTCTTCTGACAACACAGCATTGGATTTGCTAATCATATAGCCACTTTTTCAGCTGTTGCTTGCGCAGGTTTGCGTAGGCCCTTAGAGAAGTTGGCTTATGACCGGTTAACAACCTGAAGGGCTTCGTTTAGATCGATTCGGTGATTCAGATCGACAAGGTGTGGGAGAATAGAAATTGAGATCGATATAGTTTCACCTTTTTTCAGCCAGGCCGGTATGTGTTCACGTACCCTCTTCTCCAGGTTTCTCGTTGATTGGCCAACGTATCCTGCTCCATAGGAGCAAGTAAATGTACATGGATGTGGCCTTCAGTGGGAGTCGGTCCTTACCTCGCAATCGTTAACAAGGCTGCCTTTCCAAGGTGATGCATCAAGTGAGCTAATAAGACGACATCTGATAACTACGATCACAGGCGTTTCCCTGCGGCGAACTTACGCTTATTCTTCAGGAACCCTGCCCTCCTACGATTGGGAGGTTAAGGCCGACTCCCACTAAAGGCCACATCGATGTGCATTTTATATTTTACCGGCTCCTGTGGGGCACGATACATTGGCCAAACAACGAGGCACCCGGAAAAGGGGTATGTAAACACTACCGACCGGGCTGAGTTAAGGTGAAACTAGATTTATCACGCAAAATCGTCCTACAGTTAAAACAGAAAATTATAGACGAACGTAGTAATTCGTGTACATATTTAGATTTTCAGATAAAAAAACATTAGCACAAACATTAGCCGCTCTCACATGCAACTGTCAAACCCTGTCTAATGGCACGATTTCCGGTAAGGAAAAGAAGAGGAAGAAGAAGAAGAAGAAGAAGAATGAGGAGTAGATGCGATCAATGGGACAAGAAATAAATTCGTCGGACGTTCCAGATGCCGTCGCAAATCCATCATCAGAGACATTAGCAGAATCGGATACTTCATACACAGAGAGCTGTATTGTTTATGGGATGCAGTCACCATGCTACCTATGGCAATTAGCGTAGGAAGAATAGTTTCCCGCTGTTGTGCTAATTGCTCGAGGCCTGGCTGCGGGTCGGGACCAGCTGAAATTTCCTCATCCTGTCCAGATTCGGTTGCGATGATTGCGCAGCCATCTGGCTGCTGGACGGTGGTTTTGGATGACGCGTTGATCAGTGCCTTGCCAAAATGGCGACTCCATTTGGCTAAATCGATCCTCAGCCCAAAATATCGGTCTAACAGATCTTTGCGCAAGTATTTCGCGCCTCAGGCGATTGTAACCTGTCGCGAAAGTGTCGATCTCATTGAATGAGGTGCAGCTGCAGAATATGCGTCATTTCACGGCAATGCTGCCAAGCTTTCGAAAAATCGCCCCTCGCGGAAGGCACAAGCCAACGCATCATCCAACGCCAACACTGGGGAACCAGATAGCCAATCAATCATTATGTCCAATTCCGCTAGGTGCGGTGGATATTCAGCAGGTCAGGACCTGCACGATGGCAATCAAGCCATCAGCGCACAAGCGGGCAATTATACCGGATAGGGAAGTCGCTATTTGTCATAATTGTGCAGTAGCATAGGCACTGCATCCCATAAACACTACAACTCCCTGTGCATGAAAAACCCGTTTTGGCTACTGTTTATTATACTGTCTCTGCTAAAAAAGGCGCGACCGACTTCGAAAAATCAGGCGAAAAATCTCCCCTACCTGCGATCTCACCTTCTTCTTCTCCTCAATTACTTTCTATGCTTCGAGTGTTCACTTTTATTGTGCAATTTTCAGTATCCATGCAATTGTACCGACCCGATGATCAATTGCTGAAACACCTATTGCCAAATGAACTTATCAGGTAATACGATTTCTGAGGAACTGTCGAAATCTATCATAAGGCTGTGGGGCATCGAAAGAATGATTTAGACTTAGTCCACATTCTAGACGGAATTTACTTAAAAAATACTGATTTTGCAGAAGACGACGTTGTGATTTGTTATAGGTATGTTTTTAGTATGCCTTACTTAATCGAATCTATCTCATGATTAAATTATTTCCTCGACTTTAGTAAACCACGTTACTAAGGAATGCTTTTGTTCCCTCGTAATTTGACATGCGTAACCGAGTAAAAGCGTTTGTTTTCTTTTCATGTGTCTTTGAGTTTTTTGAACTAGGAGTCATTATGTACCTTACATTTTACTCTTAGCAGCTGCGTTTTGATTAACGCTCTAATCCGATCGGCCAACCCAGACTAAATGACTTTTTACGGCTGAAGAGTTGTCAAGTGTTGTTTACGTTGACCAGATGACAGATCGGCCATTTTTAAGAAACAAACTTCGGTGATGCATTATCGTAGATATATTTGCCAGGGCGGGGAAGAGCAGTTGCAGCGGTAACTTCTATCACCGCTCAGTGACGGATGGAGGGACGGAGGACCTTGATAAGGCAGTCACCGGCGTGCCATGAACGTCTCTAAATATAAGGGAACGTATTTTTATTATATAATCCACAGTGGGAAGATTAATTTATGTTTGACGATTTTGGAAAGTCGAATTTTCCAAAGGATGCTTGGGATCTTACAATGTACTTTGTATTTTTTTTGATAAGCATTCAAATCGAAAGTATTACTTTGATAAACCAAGAAAGCAAAACATTTGGGAACGAAGGCCGAAAACATTATGGTTAGTGTCAGAAACGTTCTCCAGTATTTCGTGCAGAGTAACTCTAAAACCTTACTTGCTAACGTTTGTTTCATACAACTCTTATAGACAGCTGTACAAAGATAAGCATTTATTTAGACAGAAGAAGAAGACTCGACCGCTGAGACAATAGGTTTATTCGCCTGACGTTTCGATATTCGCTGCGGATCCATCTTCAGAGACATGGGTAGAAAACAGTAGAGAGACTGCTTCGTTTTTAGAATTGCTGTCTAATGACAATGACAGACTACCGTTTCAGGCCACATCTATGTGCATCTATTCGTTCAC